>OX467106.1:42940293-43540293 GCA_950106695.1 Biston stratarius | reverse complement strand
ATAATCGCAAAAATAATATGTCAAATTAATTATAATAATAGCACACAGGAAATTTGTCAAGAACTCGTTTTTATCGTCAGTGTGATAGGTCTGAGACCTGCGGGACGAACATGCGGGTGTTGCATGTTCGTTTGCGAGAATGACGTCCTACGTAACCTGTTCCTTCTGCCGCGGGCGCTGTGTCGCTGTGTCGCTTTCCATACATCTTCATATCGTGTACGCAGTACGGCAATCTCGCAAATGGCGATGCTAGCCCGCTGATGACGCGTCATGCGCAGGGAGGGCGGCACGCGCGCGGGGCACATGGGCCACGTGATCCTGATCCTGTCGTGCGCGCGCGGCGCGGCCGAGGGCGCGGGCGGCGCGCCGCCGGCGCTGGGCGCGCGCTGGCGCGGCTTCCTGCGCGACAAGCTCGAGCCCGTGCTCGACCAGTTCGCCACGCCCCTGGTCTGTATCGCTGCATTACTCCACACCGCACCCCGCACCCCGCACCACGCACCCCATCTTACCCATCACAGTCCTTCAAAAATTCAATTGACGCTTCCCTTTTCTTTATAGTTGACAGGCTAAGTGTTTTACTACAGCTCATCTGATGTTAAGCGACGGTGTTGGCGAAGATGGTAAACACACCTAGCTCGGTATGGAACTGGCTCTCAAGTGAGGATGCTGGAACAAACTGTGAGGTGCTTGGCGACAGATTTTCAATTTGAGGGTTGTAGGTGGCCTGTCGAATACTGAGAGTATCCTATCATCACACTGTGGTTACCTCACGATGTTTTCCTTCACCGGCAGCTCCAGCTCCTCCTGTTCTCTGTTGGAGTTTGATCTTCCGCCCTTAGGCGTGTGAACTGACCGCGCTAACCACTGGGCTATCATCGCTACACCCTAGCAGAGTACAGCTATGATGCCAATGCCAAGCGGCCGAGTAAAGACAAAACAGTCTGATCTCGCACAGAGAGAGACGCCGCCTGGACCCCGCATGACACTAGAGAGGTTAACGCCGGCGGCGCAGCGCCCGCACGTCAACACGTGTTACGTGTCGAGTCGTGCGTCACGCCGTCTGTGAGAACACGCGTCACGTTATTTGCTATAGTTTTAAAAATATACTTAGATTTCTGTGTTACTTTTCATTATCCATGGTTCCATATTTTTTTACTTTAAAAATGTACCTTAGGTGCTAATTATAAAAATGTCAACGGTCAGGTGTCACCGAAATCGAGCTGTATTTAACGAAACTGAACCGCATGTGGGCGCTGCGCCTTGGGAAACAGTATGGCGAGGCGGACGGCGCTCGGCGCGCTGCTGCGAACTCTTCACTCCGTTGACTCACTCGCTCGCTCAGTTTCCATCTACATATTACTGTGACTACATCATCGATTTCTTTTTAAACCTTGTTGTTATTATTCTTCCAGGGAGGTACATATCCGTCGGAAAACAGTTACGAGGTAAGAGCTTTTGCTAACACAGAGGGAGAGAAAGAGAGAGAGAGAGAGAGAGAGAGGGAGAGTGAGGGTAAATCACTGATTTGTGATAAAAATTTGATCATTATTAATTTCAGGCCATAATTGCCCCCTGCTGTGCATAAGCGCCTCATGTTGTACGCCAGTAATCCTGCTCCTGTGCCAATCCTATATTTTTGTTCGGGTTTGATCCAGACAAAAGAAATCTAAACAAAATTCGATATTAATCGAACACCCATAAAATCACGCATGTTTCCGTAAGACCCGCCGACGAGTGGCTATATTTCCCTGTAAGGGCAGGCATATACTATATTTTCCCGTAAAGGCAGGTAGCTACTATATTTTCCCGTGGGAGAAGGCAGAGACTATTATCCTTTGAACAACGCAAAGTGCAATTGTCGTGTTTATACACGCTACTGCTAAAACGTTTCGTGTTTGTGTGTTCAGGTGGACAACAGCATATCGGACAGGCTGACCGCGTACTACGACGCGAGCGTAAGTATTTATTTATGTTTCTTTTTTCTGAGATATTTATGGCGTCGCACATTGTGCATGTGCCGGTGTTATTATGTTAGTATTGTCCAACAAGTCCGTGACCACTCGCTTTGCGAGTGTGGGCTGGCTGAAGGTACAACAGACCACATTTTCTGCGGATTTAAAATTGTGGCAACACCGCAGAAGCCAGAAAGCAAAAGTTGGATTTGAAGTTGAAGCCAGTCCTAGCCAAGTAAAGCGGATTATTTAAGGAACTACATGTTGTCTGCGTACAGCCGGCAGTTTCGTTCCTCACATAAATTGTAACCTGTTATATTTATCAAGACATATAGACGGGCGACGACCACTACATACAAACATCTGCTAACCGAGTAGGGTTTTTTAATCAATTTTAGCACGAGTTAATTTTTCTTACTATATTATGACTAGATGCGCCCCGTGGCTTCACCCGCGCGGTCACCGCGTCCCGTAGAAATAGTACTAACTTTTTCAAAAGTAGGTATCCCATGTTTTTGACTACTACTAACAACACTTTCGATCCTTTTCTTCGCTGTTCCGCGATAGAAAGAAATGCAAAACCAAAACAGCAATTCGCATTTATAATATTAGCATACGACAGATTGGCCGTGAACATTACCCACACATAAGTATACGTATCCGTGAGGAGAGCGAAGTACTATAGCCATAGTGGTGCGCCGGCAGGTGGCGGGCGCGGGCGCGGGCGCGGAGGACCCGCCGGAGTTCATAGCGGACGCGCTCGGCCTCGACGAGGATGACAAGGTGTGTCACGAGCTCTGCCAGAGCTCCGCAGTGCACTACGCACAAGGAACGTCCGTCTGTGTCTGTCGCGCCCACAACCTGTGGGGCGTATCCAATTTATTACACAAAAAATAAAAAAAGTTGTCGAAAATTATTTATCTGTAAAAAGATCTGATGTAAAGAGGCGATTCAAACAGTTTGCATATATTGTGTTTGCGTGGTGGTCTAATACTCGGAGACCGGGATCGTAATGTTGGCAGCAGATTCAACAGTCCCGTTGATCTCTTAAAAAAATGTAATTTGCTCTTTGGTTTTCGTTTTTACGTTGTCCGTGCGGACGGCGCACCGCCTCGCTCGCTAGGAAGCCACGACGTCGACGTCGTAGCACACCAGAGGGGCTGGACAAAGTAACATTCGAAATAGGTATATGATGTTCGATAAAGCTGATAGAAAAGTATAAAATATACGGGATTGAAGCTGTCGACATGTCACGGGCAGCTTAGCGTTATCGCTAATCGAATACTACTCTATCTAGGCCCTCTGTTCTCTTTTAAACCATTGAAAGATCTACATTGTATTTGTTATAAAATAATATATAACAATAGGTGGTAGATCTCCGAGGTAGGAGATCGTCTAAGTTGGTACCACCGCAGTACCAGATTGTATTATTAATAGCGATGATAGCTCAGTCGTTAACGTGGTCGGTTCGCATGCCAAAGAGTGTGGGTTCAAACCCCAACAATGAGCTTGAGCTGCCGGTGAAGGAAAACATCGTGAGGAAACCATAGCGTGGTGGTAGAGTACTTTCTAGTACTCGGCTGGCTAGCTACCACCCTCAAGTTGAAAATCTGCCGCCAAGCATCTAACGGTGTGTTCCGGCAGCCTCACTTGAGAGCCAGTTCCATTACAGGCTAGGTGTGCTTTACCATCTTCGACCACACCGTCACTTAACATCAGGTGAGTTGTGGTCAAACACCAAGCTTGTCAGGTATAAAAAAAAAAAGTACCAGACCTTCTACCGCCAAGTAGTAGTGTGTAAACATTACTGTGTTCCGGTTTGAAGGGTACTGCAGTTAGCGAAATTACGGGGCTGTCGAGACTAACCATCGAATGTGTCGAAAGTAATGAGCGCCAAAGCAGCGATGTTCTGAACTTTGTTTTGCTGCTCTAAGTTCTGTGTATCGCTGCAACGGTCGTGGCCAGGCGTTATATCTCGCCATCAGGAGAATGTCCCGTTCGTCTCATTACTTTTACATAAAAAATAACAAACGTAGGTACAATGTACATAGATAAAAGGAGTTTGTAGTATTCGTGCGTTAAGTCCCGGCGGTAACTATAATTGTGTTCAAACCGCGACAGTTTGAAAATAACACATGTTTTCTGACATTCCAGCCAGAAATGAACTCGGCCAAGAACAGGTTCCTGGAGCTCGCGGACCAGCGGTTCGACGACGAGTGAGTGCTCTTCATGGCTATATATATGTTTGATGACGAAGAACGCTATCTGTGAATATGATCCCTATGTTAATCATAAAATGGTCCGGCTATAATTTGACCCTGCGCAGTATATTTTTATTTTTATATAGCATAATAATTATTGTATATTTTTACTATAGTTTGACAAAGCCCCTATACAGCTGTCAACCCATTCAATTTTACAAAATTCTGTACCTATTTTATTGATATATTATTTGTAAACAATTTGACGTACTTAAGAGCACCGTGATGGAGTCATAAGATAATGTAGAATTGAACGTTAAAAACGCATAAAATCCAACGCGCGGAATCAAATACGTAAAATTCCGGACACGCAGAAAAACGTGTGAAAAACGTGTTTACACGACGCGTCGTGTAAAGTGACGCGTCGTGTAAAGTGACGCGTCGTGTAAAGTGACGCGTCGTGTAAAGTGACGCGTCGTGTAAAGTGACGCGTCGTGTAAAGTGACGCGTCGTGTAATGTGACGCGTCGTGTAAAGTGACGCGTCGTGTAAAGTGACGCGTCGTGTAAAGTGACGCGTCGTGTAAAGTGACGCGTCGTGTAATGTGACGCGTCGTGTAAAGTGACGCGTCGTGTAAAGTGACGCGTCGTGTAAAGTGACGCGTCGTGTAAAGTGACGCGTCGTGTAATGTGACGCGTCGTGTAAAGTGACGCGTCGTGTAAAGTGACGCGTCGTGTAATGTGACGCGTCGTGTAAAGTGACGCGTCGTGTAAAGTGACGCGTCGTGTAAAGTGACGCGTCGTGTAAAGTGACGCGTCGTGTAATGTGACGCGTCGTGTAAAGTGACGCGTCGTGTAAAGTGACGCGTCGTGTAATGTGACGCGTCGTGTAAAGTGACGCGTCGTGTAAAGTGACGCGTCGTTTGTTCGCAGCATGTGGGACGAGGCGCCCGAGGGCGAGGAGCCGGCGGCGCCGGGCGCCGCGCTGCGGGACGTGCTCGGGGAGGCCTCGCGTGAGTGCTCGCCGCTGGCGCCATCTGCTGATAATTTTATAAACATAAACGATCACAAATTAGCGCGCCGCAAGAAACATCTTCGGCACATTTCTGTAGTCTTGGAAGACGTCACTAAACAAATGTACAGCAGCACCTCGTTAGTTCACACTGATCTTATTGAAATACCTTTTCTTTCTTCGGTATTTGTGTTGGTAGGTATAGCTCGCTGACAAGTGAGGAAACCAGAGCGTGGTCTGCTGTCTGGCCACCGATTGAAAATTTCCCAGGGAGCATCTGACGGCTTGTTCAGGTAGTTTCACTTGTGAGCCAGCACCCGTTCCGGGCTAGGTGTGTTTGCATCTTCGACCACTCGATACTTAATATTTTGTAGCAGTGTTGGAGGATTACATGTCGGTCTTTGAATATTACACTTGTAGGTACAACGCCGTCATTTTACAAGTGTAAGCTGTACAGCTGCCTGACAGCTAGCCTGTCCACGGCCTGTCTGTGCGGCGAGTTGTCGGCGGCCGTCTGCCGCCCGCGCGCGTACCAATAACCGTAATAAAATAATATATAACTGTTCGTAATCTTAGTGTGCTCGCGTTTCATTAGTCCCGGCGCGTGCGCGTGTGAGGCTCCGGAAGCTTCGTCGTCGTACTCGCTATGTTACCGAAGGGATTCATTTCAAACTGAACAATGTGTTTTTCACCTTTTCTTGTTCTATATTCGCTATATTTCAGCTTCGACTGTTTGTGCCGGGCGTGGCACAGGTCGGCTTCTGATTGCCATGTATTATAAGGTTATAACCTTCGTTTGAAGTGTCGACCGTTTTTAAAAAGAAACAGCTGAATTGATTAATTGTTAATTGATTTTTATGTATTTACGTGGCGTGCCCGCCGGCCCTGTGTTGTGATGTGATGCGTGCCGACAGCGTGGGAGAGCGAGTCGGCGGCGGCGGACGGCGCGCCGGGCGGCGAGGGCTGGGCGCAGTTCGACTCGCTGGGCGCGGCGCTGGCGCCCGCGGACCCCTTCACGCACTACTGGCCCTACGAGGGCGCCTCGCCCGACGGTGAGCGCGCTTATACATTACTGACAGATTTCATCCCGATCAAACCCTTTCGGGATCGAGACAAAGTCGGCTCGTCACAGTACACTCACTTCGGGAACGAGTGCGATAAGAGACGGCAGTGTGCGCGCGGCGGGGAGCCGCGGGACCGTGCAAGGCATCGCTCGGTGCGCGTTACTTTGCGGCTTTCCATGGCGAGCAGTGCCCCTCACACTTTACACACGCTTCTTTACACTATTCACACTTTTCATTGCTTAGCGGCAGAATATTTTGGTAGTACGACGGCTGCTAGCTAGGAGAGCTGCTTCTAATAATAATGTTTTCGTAATGGCGCTGCAGGCGCGGCGTCGCTCGAGGCGGGGCTGCTGGCGGAGCGCGCCGAGGGCTGCGTCTCGCTGGCCACCAACCTGCTGACGGCCATGTCGGGCATGTCGCCGGCGGACGTCGCCAACATCGTCAACGCCAACCTGGACCTCGGCGCCCTGCCGCCCGCCGACCTCGCGCCCGAGGACGCCGCCGCGCTGCCCGCGCCCGGAGCCGGGTGTCACGCGGCGCCGTGTACTGCTGCGGACGCGCCGTGCTCGAGTGACGCTCCGCTCGATAGGGGAGCGCTACCCGACGCCGGGAACTCCCCGCCGACGGAGGCCGAAGATTTGAACGACATCACGGATAGAATCAAC
The DNA here is from genome assembly GCA_950106695.1 of Biston stratarius. Taxonomy (NCBI): domain Eukaryota; kingdom Metazoa; phylum Arthropoda; class Insecta; order Lepidoptera; family Geometridae; genus Biston; species Biston stratarius. Next base: position 43,533,401 of record OX467106.1, on the reverse strand, counting down.
GACGTTTCCTTTCATGACGCGTCCGACAGCTCACCGACGAACAGTCCGACGAAAGTTTTAGATACAAAAGTATTAGATCGTAGCGAGGCCGCGGAGGCCTCGGAGGCCGCCGAGAGATGATCGAGCGGCGGCCCGTCTTCGGCCCCAAAGGGCCCGTAGCTAGTTTATCCCCCGTAGAGGGGACAAATGCCCGCCTGGCCGGTATTTCTCCCCCCGACGACATGTATTCTATTACGTTAGTAACAATAGTTCAGCGGACGACGAGGCGCCGTCTCGATGTGATCGTATTATTATTATTATTATTATTTGGTTATTTTGTAAGAAATCGGTATTTATCGTTATTAAGGCGCACCGCCCGGGCCGGCGCGGCCGCGCACCGTCCGGCCGCGGGACACTACTACTTTATTTAGCTTTTAGTCCAACAGACTAAACGTCACATTATAAACAGGTGTTAGATGTTTGAATTAAAATATGAACTGTATATTGGGTAGCGTACGGCACCATTTCATACGGCATACGTTTGGCATGTTTTATCACAATGGCCGTTTGTCATTTGGAATAGTGTTTGCGCGAGCGAGTGCGCCGCCTGCGGCCGGCTCGGGGCGGCGTCGTTCCGGAGCGAAATGCGTCGCAAGCAATAACCTTACAACGACAATTATAATTCCAGTGTAACTTAAATATATAAATTGAGCAATTTATTGATAGACTAAAAAGATTCCCGACCCGTCTCGCTAACGGTGAGAATCTTTTTGAACTGATTCCATTTTTCTGGTAACATATAATCGGACGCTAAATTCCGCGCGATACCGCGTAATGCAACCGCCCTGGGGAGACAGCGCGCCGCGGGGTTGAACGCACACGGACGAGAGCGCCGTTGGACGGCCGCGTTCGTTTCTCTTTGACACGGCACGGGACGAGAAATAACACGGAACATGTAGTTCTAGGTTTCATTACTTTCGTTATGAGCCGTGTCGAACTCTACCGAAATGAAACGAAAGACCAGACCGACCGAACGAGAGAGAGAGTCTTCCGCCCGGCCGCGACACGTTCGCTGTAGTTTGAGCTGTAATTCCATATATTTACCGACGCACGGGCTTCGGATCTAGTAAAACAATTACGAATAAGTGTCTGGCTTTTTTACTTTTATACACTTGAATTAGATTTAATACTCGTATTGTATGACGACAACGGAAACGGGTTCGATGCCCGTCGCTACTCCGACGGTTTTTCAGTCTAAAATATTCGTAATATTTTTCGCCGACCCGCTTCCCATGTTTGTATATTGATGGATTGTATATTTTGTTTATTTTGCTCACTGTCGTTACCTTTTAGGCTTATTTAGCGTGTTCCGTAAACTTTTACAAGTTTTTCCAAAGTTGGGTCCAATGAACAAAACTATCCGATCACGTCCTTTTCCTTAACATTCAATTGATATAAACGCATCACATTGTGTACAGAATATAATTTAGCAAATGGATTGAGTATTTTCGAATCACGACTGTCGCTAAATATTCTGAGGTCAAAACGGACCCGCGGTTCACGTTAACGTGCATAGAATATCGACATTTGCCGCCTCGACAGTAAAGCCTAGAATCGCTGTGAATCGAGCTTCGCGTCTCAATATCGAATGTGTTCTTTTATTTTAAGATTCGGCTTAGTGAGTTGAATCCGAAATAAGTCGGGGACGCGACTTACATACCGCGACACGACTATACTTTGTTACGAAGGAAGGTACTAATAATATAATGCTAACATACGAAATAATAGTGATGTGAAATGTGTCGATAGTCAAAACAAATATAGATATTTCTTTGTTTTTTCTCGCAAATTTTCGCGATGCTGCGATTCTTGTCTCAACCCGCGATTTCTACAGATCTGACGAAACCTAAAATGTGAGATTACTTTTTACCCGACTGTAACAATAACAATAAGTTAGAATGTATGAAACTCGCATGGACGAGTGCTGTGGAGCGGCGTAACCGTTGAAAATGATGTAATTTGTAAATAGTGTGTGGATACGTGGACGCGGCGCTCGCGTGTTTCATGTGTCACTCGTTAGTTGTCTCGTTTGGTGTAAATGGTTGTCGAAGCCGACGCGCGCTGGACTGCGGAGAGCGGAGAGCGGAGTGCGGAGTGTCGCCCGAGTGCTCATTTAATATTTTATAACAACAATGCGAGATCTAGTCGCACTCTGTGGCGGACATTCAAAAGCCTTTTTAGACAATTTGAAAACGATAAGTCGTCTTCGAGGATGCTGACGCCCCGTCAGTGTGATATCGCGCAGCACATATCGACAGCTAGACGTCGCCGTCGCTGGGAAGTAGATTTTTTGTACATATATTTCTTCTTATTTCGTTAATATGCACTAAATGCTTAAATGTAAGATATTTTTAAATTTTCTACGTTAAATGTAATGTTGCAATATGTGTGATGTTGTATGGTTGCGCGCGGGAAGCTGCTTGCCGGCGGTTGCAGCACAGACGCGAGTCATATTTATAAATTTTAATTGGCCTGAGCACTAACACAGAGATAAAAACAGATATTAAAAAAAACTTATCTGTTAAAAGTTATCTGCAACACTCTGATCTCTAGCGAGTTTGGTCGATCCAAAGAAAAATAAAAAATAAGTGAAGGGCCTTATAAATGTTACTTAAAGTTAACCGATGCTTAAAATGCTCTGAGAAGTTTCAGCCGGCGCGGAATGCCCTGGGCTACTCTGAGGCTAGATGTCTGTTTACAAGTAAAGCCCGGAATGGTTTATCGAATCAAAGACTTATATAAACGCCAAATGTCTGCTACACAGGGTGTACGCATTTCTGTACTACGTGGACGTACATTTTAATAAACTATACAAGTCGTGTCTTCATCTCGCACGCTGTCTCAATCAATCGTCATCTTGTCAGAGTGCATTTCACGGTTCTGAATGTATTCATTTAGAGATCAGGTGCTGACGGGCGTGTGATAGTAGCTACCTGTTTACTGTTATCTCTGAAGCGAGACGATCATATTACGACCACTTCGTTTCAAATGAAAGCTTTTCAGAATGACGATTTAGCTTAATGCGTCACGGTCAAATCCAAGTCATGCCTTAGTAGAACAGCGATTTTAATAGCTTCGATAGTTTTGTAAACACGAAACGACATTGCGCACAATCGTAACTCGTACTATTAATGCAAACGCATTTTTTGATAAATGTTAACACTCGATAAAAGCAAGTTACTTTTTTAGCATGCTCGCCATATTTCTTCAATGTCTCCTTTGGCGTCGCACTCTGTGGATTGAAATGAAATAAAATATTTTATTATTTAGGTAATAAATATTTTTAACCGACTTCAAAAAAGGAGAAGGTTCTTGTTTGACTGTATGTATTTTTTTTTTGTAGTGAGCACTTATAAACAGTTTTTTTAAATAAAAATAAGGCAGTCGTTTTAAGAATTTTGCAGCTCCGATTAGTTACTTTCAAGCTTTACTATTTAATAGTATTAGAGAGGAAAATCGTATTGTTTTGTAACATTGAGAATCTGTGGAAGCTATTACTTCTAAACGTTAGAGCGACGTTGTTTTTCAGCTTGCTAGCGAGTTGCCCTAAGTGTCCATAGTACATGTGAACACTTGGCCAGGCTCAAGCGGAATTGTGACAAATATATTGAAAAAGTAAACTTCGACTACTTAGGGGGCGTCCGTTAACTACGTGAGACGATTTTGGCGAATTTTTAACCTCTTTGTGCGATGTCGTGAGATTTGACTCGACACCTATATTTAAAAAAACAATTTGTACAATTATTATTAAGTAACACTGGTCATGACAGTACGTAGTGTAGAATCACAGTGAGGCAGTAATAAAATACTTACATAGGAACTACTAAAATGCAATTTGAGTATAAATTTACACTGTTTTTGGTCTCCCCCACGAGATGAGATTTGGCCCTGAAGTAACGACTAACGTAATTATTCGACGCCCTCTAAACGTGTCACATTATTTTTTGTACTCTTTGATAATAGTTAACACGAGATTATTGGTAAAAATATATTGAAATATGAACTTAGGTTAAAATCTGCTATATTCAATAATTGTATGCCACCTTATATGTACCTACGTATACTGTGATAAGATGCAGGGCTAGAACACGTGTTGTGTACGCATGCACACTAGTACGAACTCTCAAACCGTTACAAAACATTTTTATAGAGTGGCACGTGGCGCTCCAGTCTCTGCGTGAATTGTTCGTTGTTCGTCACTCGTGCCCTTGTTGTCAGATTCAACGTGCAATCGTCGCCGCGTCGTGTCGATCGTGTGCTTCATTGAAGTTTTGAAAGCGACCACTGCAATCCGTCGAATGTGATAATAAATTAGATAAAAAGGGTAACCGTGCTTTTAACTGAACACTAAAGAACCAAATGGACTAAAATTTGCACGTGACTTCTATGAGCCAAGTTTCCCATGGACATTGGACATTGGGCAAGCTTGGTTCTGTAACTCACGAAACCTTTAGCTTCTAAACTTGCAACTTGTGAAAACTTCCCGTTCAGCGCTACACTCGAGTAGAGGCTCCAGCTCGTGCGCCACGTGCCGCCTCCACGCGGGCCGGAAACTTACATATTTGTGACATATTACTAAAATTACCAAACATATTGTATTCCATATCGTAACGATTAGTTTTTGTACATATTGTGCGTTCCACTTAATTTTCTCACGTAAAGAAGTTACTTAATTTTGTATTGATAAATATAGGTAAGTCTCGTAACAGAGTGTCATTTCTCGTTGTCACCGGCCGGGGCCCACGCCCGCACACGCGCGACGGAATGTAGCACCGTGTCACAAAAGTGTGGGCTTCGGGGAAATTGCGTTTCATACAAATCCATTACGATTTTATCTTAAAATTATGTATTTTTGTAAAGGTGATTATAGTGAGAAGGAATTCAACATTGAGGGCCAGCTACAACATCGATGGATTTTTAAGTTATACCTGTACATATAAAAACTAAGACTGCCACATCCGCCGAACGTAACGCCGAGTATGAAATCGATATTTGCAGCTAAAAACGCTACTGGAACGCTACTGTGTTTGTGTGGTACATTATTTATTTTATTTCTACCGAAAAAGTAAATGTTTTAATTAGGGACTCTAAATGGCTGTAAGACATGCTTTGCCCAACGAAAGGGAACGCGGGTGTCTAGAAAAAAGAAACCGACTACATTACTTACAGTAGTTAGTACATTACAAATACAATTTTACTATTCAATTTCATTTTTTTTTATTGAATGTACCGCCAGATGCAGAAGAGCTTTTACTAGAATAATGAAACAAGTGTACTCTGTCAATAAAGTTCAGTAACTGTGGCATACAATAATATGTAATCAGTGAAAGTCCGCTTTTAGCATTACATAAAAAATAATTATACAATTTGTAATAAAAGGGTGGGTAGTTATAAAATCTATTACAGTAAACTGACATCGGTTCGGCCGAAGCCGCCGCTGCCGGTTCGCAGCACTAAGTAAACCTGAATAGCTGCTCGAGTTTACAAATTCTGTTTGTGTTACTACAGATGTAGAATTGTCATGGAAAAGTTTCAGTTTAGTTAGCTGTTCTCGCGATTTCAATGAATTCAATTTAATATTTTTTTTTAAAACTGGGCGCAAAAGAAACCCGTTAACCACGGAGAGATGACAAAAAAAATTCAATGTATTTTTTATTGGTTAATAGGCTAAGTTTTGACCACAGCTTATCGGTGTGGTCGAAGATGGTAAACACACCTAGCCTAGAATGGAACTGGTACTTAAATGAGGCTGCCGGAATACAGCGGAAGATACTTAGTGGTAGATTTTGGGGATTTTTGGATAATATATTAAATTTTGTCAAAAGTGTGTTATGTATGTTATGAAACTGGCTAGAAGTATCGGCCTATCAATCAGAAATGACCCTGTATATTGAGCCGCATTAAATTAATACGAAAATTTGTCCGCGCGCCCTCTCGGTAGAACGAGCATGCTGTGTGATGCAGGCACGTTCATTAGTCGTCACTACTCGGTGCATCGTCGCGGCGTATTCCTTGTTCTTTCACACGTAAAACAACCGTGCGTTCGTTCTTTATTAACTTTTTGTATTACCACTTAAAATTCCAGTATTTTTTTATAAATTTAATAAAGTAAGGTTTTAAATAAATATAACTGCGAGACTCCGAATCTGGAGCTTCTGGGTTCATATCTCGCGGCACGAGGCGCTGTATTTTCTAAGTAATTTGCATATTGTTAGCTTCAAACGGCGAAAGAAAACGCATATCTGCTGGGAATTTTTAATGATCCCGTAGATGTGTGACGTCTGCTAACACGCACTTGGTCAGCGTGCTGGACTATGACCGTATCTTTCGCCCAGCAGTGGGACAGAAATCAAAAAGTTGTCATGGTTTTTGTTAGTCTCCTATCGCTAAACAGTACTCGAGTTAATGCAGTTACTCGAGTAGCTCCGTTTACCCAGCTTCCTTCCAGCAGCGAGATGTGAGGTTGAATACATCATTGTGCAGATAAAGTTTTATATTTCCTGTTGCATCGTCGTACAGGGAGACGATGATACTAACATTTTCATCATAACATTTTAATTTTTGTCAAGTGTTTACAGGGTTACGCGGAACAGTAGTATCGAGCTGGAAAGTATAATTTTGAACGAATCTGCGATATAAATACCAACAGAAATCGCGAAAAAAAGACGCCTGTAGGATACGTCTCTCTCAAAAATTCTGGAATAAGCCTTTATCCTCTAAGGTTAAATGTTTTTTCTACAGAACTGCCGATATTTTTGTGGTTTTTGAATGGCCGCTCCCGCGCTTGAAGTCGTTCAGTGAAGAGCGCGTGAACCGCTTGCGGCTTATATTAGTACCGCCGTTCCCCGTGGCTGTGACGCGAGCACTGCATCGCGGGCGTAACGATCGTCTTCCTAGAATAACTATTATTGTGATCTACATATAGGATGCCTTTCCATCGCGGACTTAAAGCTATTTTAAACGTCGTCTGTCGTCGGCGCCGTCGCTCTGCGGAGTCCTCGGTGGAAAGGCTTCCTTAGGACGCGAAGCTGTGAATCTTAGTGCAATTACCCGCCTTCGTGGCTTTTGTTGGATGTTAAGAAATAAGAACAAATATATTAGTTGTTTACATTTCGTATTTCGAACTAATTTCTGTTATAGTAGGTCGGCATTAAACCGTATAAGTGTCGTTTGCAATTGGATGATTTCGCCGCTCGGAGGACGACCGACTCGATAAAGTGTAAAGCTGCGATCTCATTGGCCCGTTCGATGCGAAAAAAAGTCAAATATTAAAGATCCCTGTATTCTTTTTGATTTTTACAGAAAGCGCAAAATCAACTACATTGTAAAATACATTGCATTTGTACATTGGTAGTCGAGCGTGATAGCGAAGTAGTCGAAGCGCACGGCCCTGGTGAGTAGAACATCTAAGCCAGCCATCTAGGCCAGCGTTAATTCACGCAGGATTAGAACAACAAACAACAACACAACAAATCTTTGATCGATTTTTTGTTCGTAGCTTCGCTAACTTCAAATCTATAAGACATACGTAATCTTCTGTCACTTTTTAATACCATTTTATTGAAAATTCACCAACCTAATAAATTTGAACATAAACACCTATATACACAGCAGAAAACGATGACATTTAAAATAAATATACTTACCTATTTTAAAATAATTGATTCACTTTTTTATAATTATTATTATTCACATGACGCTAACCCCGCCTGCTCGGCCGGCACTCGCGCAGTGATCGCCGGCAAGCGTCCTCTGCCCCCACCGCCCCGCTTCCTCCCACTCGTGTCGCCTATTTGTCGCGAAGATGTTCTATTTATAGATTTTTTCTTACCTTTGTGATAGTAACTTGTGATCATTTAAGGCGCGTCCACATTTGCGATGTTGTATAGTATTAATTTAAATAATTCTGCAAACTTGTGTTTAGTAAGAACGCTGTACACATGAAAGAAACGTGCGCGCGCCTCTACGCGGCCAGCTTCTCAACTTTATGCGACTTACAATTTTGTGATATTTCAGTTTTATTTCGACCTTTGGCTAAACGCGACCGTCCTTGGTTGTGTGCGAGCGCGTCAACTAGTTAACGTAAACAATTATGTTTATCATCGGGACTTATGTAATCGCGTACAGAAATATATAGATTATTATTATAATAATATACATGAGTAATATGCGTTTAACTAGCACCACGCTCCGACTTCACACGGGTGTAATTTATTTTGACGACTTGATCACATAACTTTGAATGTGTCTATTTATACAAATGTTTGACTGATTAGCCAAACGGTAATCGAACCCGTAGCGTGGTTTAAAAGAAGTTAACGGACATACGAGTACAGACGTGGACTTATTTAATAGATTTTTTTAATCAAACCACTTAATTACTTTTATTCAACTTTTATAGTTGATTAAAAGTATTTAAGTGGTTTGTGCGACTAAGTCCCGGCGGTAAACATGAACACGTGTTCAATTCGAAAGCTGAAGAGTTAGATTAGTTGTTAACAGACACGATACGTGTTTAATTCCATCGGGCTTCACCCTGTTTCGTCCGCGAGCTCGCTGCGGGCGCGTGGCGGGCGTCCGGAGCGCTCGCGCATGTGGTTCGAAAGCAAACTTTTCTTCGGCCTGCATTAGTGGGCTTTTTTAGTGTGTGTGCAATGTGTTGACAACTGAAATCTGACAAAAGTGGCGACCGGCTACCAATCGAGGCGTACTGAGATCGCTGAAGTGCCCACGCGCCAATACGAGCAGACCCAGATAACTATTTTGATGGAGGACTAATGTAATTTTGCTAGCCGGTTGCCCAGACTTGTGTACATGGTACGTAGCACGTCAGTGTGTGGTTAGCAGAGCGAGCGAGCGCGTCGCGCCACGCGCTCGCGTTCGCCGCGGACGTTCGCTCGCCGCTGCCGAGCGAACGTTCGCCGCGCGCCCGTTTTTCGCGTCAAACGAGAACTGTGCCTTCAGGGCGTCAGGGCGCGACTGCAGTCTCTAAGTATATCACATAAGACCCATTTTAGAGTGAGCACCGGCCGCGCCCGAAACGCCCGAGACATATTTATGCTCGTAATGTATTCTATTGTATTTATATCATAGTTAAAGTTTTATTAAAAAAGTTGCTCAATTTCTTGCATTTTTATTCCATGAAAAAGTAATAAATTATTTAACCTGAAATAAAGAAAACGGATATTTGGAAATTTGGGAATCTAAGGAATGGATGTGTGTGTGTGCGACAAACGCGCGGTATTAGAGATGTAACGAATGTTCTATTTCCCACATTCGAAATGCTAACATTCAACTCTAACATTCGTGAATGCGAATATCTGCGTTTTAAATATGGCGGCTGCTTACCCTATTTTTGTCGTTTAGTTTTGATGTTAAAGTAAATACACTTATTTTGTTGAAATGCGTTTGTGTGGGTAGGTACGGAAACTTTTGTGAAGTTGTTATAAAGTGATATTTCATTACAAGTCGTGTGTTAGCAAAGTCTGGGCGTGCGCCGAGGTGAGCTTCAATACGGCGAAGTTTATTTTTAATGACATCACAAGTGTAATTAAAATAAAAGTATTGTAAACCTAATCAGTTGCTTTGTTATTTTTTGCATAAATTATATTATTTTTTATGGACAAATACATTCGCCGAAAATTCGCATAACCTATTGCGAAAGCGAATACGAATATTCGTTACATCACTATTAGGTAGGTAAGTATGTAAGTTTAATGTAAACATATGTGTACCTAAGTAAGCATCTGAAGTACTTTGAGTTAAATTGTTTAAAAAAACTTACAAATGTATTCGTATGAGTGACATTTTTATGGGGGACTCTTTAATAAATTTGCACTCTTTATTTCTCAGTACCTAGGTGAACGAGCTTGTGAAAACTTGGAAACCGCGTTTTCACAGAGATGATTCTTAGCTAAATAGTTTTTTTGGAATCGTTAGTGCCGTTTCGGAGAACTTGAAACATATTTGGCGTGTTTAATACTAGATACTAGTACTAGATTAACTAATCAATTTTCATCTGAGCGATTTAAAATTAAATATAGGAAACATGTAACCAGGCAAGACAACAGACAATCAAGACATTTCTTTATACTTCAGTGCCCAGTATTTTACTCTATCTCTTCTTTAGTAAGGTTGTTTTTTTATTTGATAAACAAAAATGGTGATTATCGCTCGACGTTCGACCGTTCTTGCTTATTCAGCTCACTCCTGTGGCCCACAGTTCTAGAAGCAATGCGTTCAAAAATCGACTTAGGATACTTTCATGCCGTAGAATGTGTTCGAAAACCAACCGGACGTTTTAAAAGCAAAATATTTGATCGATAGAACGACGTGCGTGGGGGCTGCAACGCGCTTTGTGAAACAAGTTTTCTTTTCGAACATATTAAGTACCTACCTATATTATGATTTTGGCGCCCCATGAGCACTGCGACGGTCATCTCTATTAGGAAATTTTATTAAATCATAGTCCGAAAAGTAAAATAAACTCTTTACAACAATGAATGCAAAACTCTTCAAAACATGTCATTTGACCTCATAGCTGCGGCGATGTCTCCGCTCGCGACGTCGAGTCGGACGTCTCTGGGGCAGGATGTAACATCTTGTCGGGTGAAGAAAACGCATTCTAATAATTTGATATATTTTTATTTTCATATTTTCATAATTCATTTATATATAATGACTATAATAATCATCTACCAAACTAAATAATCAATATAATTCAACAGCATCCTATATACAATATGTATAGTTACACGTTGCTCCTCGTTCCGACGATTTAGAAAAAGAGGTTTTCCTAATCCATACAAAACAACTCCGGAATGAACGCTACGATAGGTACATATTACAGAGTCACCGAGTCGGTACATAATCATTTGCCACAAGTTTTTTTGTTTTATTTATTTACAAATCTTATATTTATAATTTAGTCCCATAATTTCCAAAAGAATAGTTTAGCGTTTAAATGGAACACTGTATATTTATATCATTTATACGTATTGCGTTTATTAAGTAACAATTAATAAACTTGAGAAAACTTAACTTGTCCTTTGTATCTTACAGTAAGCTAACGACATCGAGGGGTAGATGTAGTGACGTCACGAGACTAGGCGACAGTATGGCGGATCCGCAGCGGCGGCCGTGCGTCGGTACACGTGACGCGCACAAGGAAACAACGAACACTAATAAACACATCGATTCAAAAGCATGTTCACATTTGTCAAAACTTGGAAACGAGTTCTAACTTGAAACGGGAATGCAGTGAGACGAATAAAAAAGTTCCTAAAATTATGTCATGAAAATAAACATTCTACTTTATCTTACAGGCGTTAGGTAGAAAATGTGGTATGCCTCGTCTCAAAACTATACACGATCTTACAATAGGGCAGACCTGCGATACATAAAACTCTGATATATTCCTCTGATATGCCACTCGGATATAAGCGACGTCGCGCGAGCCTCCACACGACTGCACCTGCTAAAATTCCATTAAAATCTAGTGAAACCGCAACTATTAAAATTGGTAAACGTCTTAAGAAAATAGTAAATATTGCTATGCTTACAGTAAAAATAATCTGGTTAAAACGTGTAGGTAGGTACCTATATACAACACGGATATCACGACCGGGCGGGCGGCGAGCTCGTCCGCCCGCCCCACTCGCACGGTAAGAGTCGGTACGATATTCAACAATTAACAAGTAATTACATAAACGTAGCATCAAAATAGTACATATTTTTGGCATCCCATATAATACACGGCCACTAGGTACGTATGGAACTAAACTAGCATCACTAATAGTATAAAACTCCAAGCTAAGTAAGGCGTTCAAACGACATTGGACGTAAAATTACAACAAGTATTCAGAAAGGAAGAATAACACGCGAAAATTACAATTTAGCAAAGAACGAAGGTACTAGTCACAGCACAGTTGGAACAAATTTGCCTTTTCGGCGAACTGCCCACGGACCACTCGCGACCCTGTGGCCTAAAGTTGCCATAGCCCAAAGTGGCCACGGCCCACGGCCTGGCGACCCTGCGGCCCAAAGTGACGACGGCCCACGGTCCAGCGAGCCTGCGACTTACGCAGCTTAGCGGCCGCGCGGTGACGACATAAAACTTTATTGCCATGCGATACACCGATATCCACTTCAGTAGATAATGACACCAAACGAACGCCGAGACCCGCCGCTAATTCCTAACACCTATACAAAATACACGGGAACATGTCCTCGCGTAAAAGAATATCAGGCAAGTCTCTTCGCTCACTTACGAGTAGGTATACATGTTATATTAATAACTCACTCAGCGATATACACGACAGCGTTTAATCGTTATTTATTATTAGTTATCGCTTTATTTTTATTTATTTTACTCTAGCAACACGACACGACACCGATTGGTCTGGTTTACTTTAGGCTTGCGAGCCGTTACCGCAGTTGTATTGCTATCATTGTACATTAAAGAAGGTTTGATCGAGCATCGAAATAATTCCAAAAAGCAATGCTAGTTATTTAGTTCGGCAACAATTAAAGGTATTATAACGAGCAATAAGCACTGGCACGGCGGTACATCAACACTCGTAACACGCGGGGTGCTGAGTTCAAAGGGTTAGACATCAAACATGTCCAGCGATATGAATGACGACAGCAGAATATGGCATATCTGTTCTGAATCGCATCTTTAAAACGAAATAATAATCTGTCATTCGGGAAGTAAATAAAACTAGCAGACAAGCGCGTAACTGAAACGCCCCGATAGTTAAGAAGAGAAACAGAACTACACTCCCGAGTGTCAAAGGAGTCTCCAGCGAGAAGTGTAACAAAAATTATTGTCATCCAATGCTTCATTTTCCAATCTTTATATTTTTTTCCATTATTTTATTTTTACTTAACAATTTTTACAGATCGACATACATTAATGTAAAATTAGATTTTATTTTGTAACATTTACCGTATCATTAAAAATTTACATCTAGTTACATGGATTGCAAATATTATCAGCAACGTTTAAATAATCTCAACTTTACGTAATATTTTAACACAATAATAACTACATTTATTAATTTTATTCATTGGGTATGTCTACCCATAATAACTATTGAAATAAAAGTAAATAAAACCTACAGACTGCAATAAAAAATGATATAGAACTATAAAGTTACGAATTAATTTACCGACAGTTCGTAGCCAAATAAAGTTATAAATACTTAGCTATAGAAAAGTTTCGGTCTCAGAAGACGAATCTAACGAAATGTCTTTTTTAAATAGAAAAAGACATTAGTATTTACAAATTGGTTGTGCACGCACCAGACAGGTTTAACAAAGGGTGATACGGAAATTATAAATGTTGTAGACGAAGCACCTACTCTAAAGTACATTGTATAAAAAATGTTTGTAAGAATTAATGATCTCGATATATTTACATTATCACATCGCGTGAACGACTGCGGGAACGAGAGCTAGGGGTATGTACAGGTAGGGCTCGCGAACCCCGACCACTACTGCGGGGCTTCGCCCCTTCAGCGGAAAGGTACAAGCCCAGCCATCGAGCCGGGCAAGAAACCCGAGAGGCTCCGGTAAACTATAAATAGAGGCACAGAAGTAATTGAACGATTCAGCGTGGAAGCGGAACACTACTGATCGAATTCACTCTGACAAGTGAGAGTTTGTGCGTTCGTTCATTCGTGTCGCGCCTAATGAGTCTAAATATAAAGTTCATAAGATCTCTACGTGGGCAGCTAAGCTCTGGCGCCGGCCTTCGGTATTCTCGTAAGTTGGTTAAGGGTTACGCGTCCTGACCGGCTTCGAATTATAACGTTCTATTTCTAAATAGTTCGAAAATTCGATTATTCCATGTTTACGAATTAGACCTCTGTAATAGTAAAATGTATGATAATGCCTTCGTTTTGTATCCTAGCAGCAGAATTGCTAATTCTATAGAGTTGCTTCGTGAAGCAGAAGTAGTATCGCCTAACAGTCAAAAATCCGATCTCACTTGAATCTCGCATTACTATATAATACTTCAATATTTTATTATATAATAGGGTAACGACATTTACCGTGTTATAAGTGTATATTTTGTTTGATAGATTAGTTAATTCTCGGGTTAACATTGTTTACAAGTATTTCATATCAAAAGTCGTATGCTGAAGTACACAGTAGTCAGTATCGACAGGCTGTCTTGGAACAGTGTGCACAGTAACGACAGGGTGCAGTGAATAGTAGGGCAGGCTAGCAGGAGGCAGGTTCATAGCTGGTACCACTTCTTGTCTTTATACTTGAGCATGAGCTGATGCGCAGACGACGAGAATTCTGCCGCCTGGAATGTAAATTTTAGATTTCAGTAAAGCGTTGAATATGTTCCACACTAGAAAGCACATAAGCTTGCAGGCTTCCTGATGGTAGGCCACTGACACCCATGAACAACTACAACACCCGTTTTTTTAAATATCGAACTTCTTTCGAAATTTATAGCAAATGACTTGAGTAGATTGAATCTTAGTAATGGACTGCCTTAAGGTGGTATTCTAGGTCCACCATTTTTAAATGGCAAAATATGATCAAGTATGACGTTTTTGGTGATCACTTATTTATGGAGTGACAAACGAGACGGTTTACCTCATTGTAAGCGAACGCCTATGAACACATGTACCGTTAATTTCAATGCACGGCAGAAGGTTTGCCATACACCAGAATCAACAGCTAAACCTGGGAGGCTAAACGCTCCATTTGTAACTCTTTTTCTGTTGAATTTTATGTAAGTAAATTAAAAAGTATTGGGCATAGGTCCATGTGGACGATATGAGTCGAGCCGGGCCCGATGCTCAACGAGCTGCTTCAAATATTTCCCCAAATTGACGTTTTCGCAGATGGTTAGGGGTTAAATGCGAGGAAGACCCTCCAGTATTGTTAGCTCGTTGGATAAATGTATACTATTTAAATGTATGTTCTGTGTTCTGTATTAAGTCGTTTAGTAGATAAAAAAAATTGATAGGTAATGTTATACCTGTCATGCTGATGAAATAATATGAATTTTAATTTGAATGAGTGGATTTATCCAGATCAGAACACAAGTCTGATAAGCAATATAAATATGTGTAATAATAAAGTAATAATGAATAACTTGTAACCTGGGTGTGCATGCGCTCGGTGCGGTCCTCGAGCTGCGAGAGTTTGTCCCCGCGCTCCAGCACCAGCATGTGGGCTCGGGAGATCTCCCCGGCTGCTGTGGAGGCGCGCGAGTTGAGGTTCTCCAGCGCGGCGGTGCCGCCGGGGATGTGCTTCGCTACCGCTCGGTTCGGCTTCAGCCCGCTCGACTCTCCGACTGGAACAGGATACGCAACTTGTTACAACGATTAATTTATTGATTAATAGTAGAAATAAAACGTTAGGTTATTTATTGAGCTCCAATCAAACGTCGATTTATGATTTTGCCTAATTTGTGCTTCTTTCTTGCCAAATTTCTTGATCCCAGGCCAATGAGAAAAGTCAAATAGGTTTTAATTTATTTGGGCTTAACAGATACATATAGACTGACAACAAAATAATCCTTTTTTTTCCTTCTGAGGTACGGAATCCAAAAAGAGACAAACAC
The DNA here is from genome assembly GCA_950106695.1 of Biston stratarius. Lineage (NCBI taxonomy): Eukaryota > Metazoa > Arthropoda > Insecta > Lepidoptera > Geometridae > Biston > Biston stratarius. Next base: position 43,517,770 of record OX467106.1, on the reverse strand, counting down.
GCAAGCCGATCTCTCGAGAGTAATAAACCGTCCGATCTCTCTAGAGGCGTCTCGTTCATGTGTTAGTAGGTACTTACTTTACCTAGCTGTAGCGACTATATTTGAAAAAACGAGAACTCACAAAGTTCTTCCCGGTCGAGCGGACGAGATCCTCCTCCAAAGAGTCCCCGGAAGAAGCTCTCCTTGGGCGGCTCCGGCATGTCCCGAGGCAGGAACAGCTCACCCAGCATCTCGTTCAGTTGCTGACTGTACACGCAACACCATTTTATCTTTAAGTTTCCAAGGAAAGAAATTGAGCATGAAATCGACTAGGAAAGTACATATCAGGTATTCTGATGTTAAGCGAATGTTTCTTTTATATATATTTGACAATAGGCTGGTGCTCCAGCACCAATCATCTGATGGTAATCAAGTATGCGATCTACGATGGAGCACGCTTGTAAGACTATCGAAGCTACTCGTAACAAACAATTACAGCGTTTTGAATTTTTGGTTTGTAACCCAAAGCCTCAGGTACGGCTGCAATGGTCATGGGCAGACGTTATATCTTATCACTTTCAGAGCGGCTTATTATATATCTAAAACTTGGTAAACGTTTCAGATATGCTATGTATTGCAACTTACCAAAACTCAGCGTCAATGGTGAACTTCTGTATCTCAGTGGGGGAGGCCAGGTATAAGCCATGGCCTTTATTTGTGAAGCAGAATGTCTTCGCTATCCTGCAATATCGTCAGTAATACGCTCAAGCACGAGTATGCTACAACTTCGTTGTTGACGTTGTTTAGCTTTTAACTATTAAAAAAGATGACCGCCAAGCACGCGATCGACAAGCAAGTCAAGTATTTTATTTAATCGATTAAAAGACTTCTTAGGATAAGCGCTCGTCAAAATTGATCAACAGTTAGCAATTACTAAACAACGTCAAATACTATAATTGGAAAATAAAGACCCTAATAGGACAGTACATCATTTGCACGATTTGTTTTTATTCACATTGAAGGAGAAGACAGAGTCCTCAGCCAGTTAAGTTTATAAAGCAGGTATTAAGTTCGAAAGAGACGGAAGATGAAGTAGCAGTAGTACAGAAATTAGAGATTGATTGTTAATTCTTCTCACCTTGTATAATCCTCGTGTCCTCTGTCGGTGTCTAGAGGATAAATTTAATCTAACATAAAGCGCAGCTAACACGTAACTACTTGCGACTATTCACTGAGCTACTTCAAGTAAAGCGAGGAAAATAGAGAAAGCTTATCAGAAGCTCTCATGCTGCGAACAGATCAGAGACTAAGCAACGCGTGGAGCAAAAAAGTCTACGTGTTTTTCTGTAACGTATCAGATGACCCCCAACATCGGTAATGGTAACGTCGAAAATATTGTACGCTCTCAACATAATACTATCTACATTTTACACTCGAGTCTCGTCAGAACTTCTTACTTTATAAAAAGTTTTGAAGAAGCTTTGATGAGTTAGATTTGACTTACAATTCAAGTCTTAAAACCGACTATTTTGCCCCAAAATCATAACCGCAAGTACCTAATAGATCGAATGTCAGCCCAGCGAGTAAGAAAGAAGAGAAGACAGCGTCAAAAGGAAAGTAAAGTGAGGTAACCAATGTGTGGGTGGTTGCGTGTCGGTAGTCCTCCACGAGACTGTGTCGTGTGGCGTGTTGTGTGTCGAGGTCAGTCTGTCGGGTCACTACTCGTAGGAAGCAGATTGCAAGCAGCCACCGGGAAAGGGCAAATCACTTCTCTAACTAAATGTTAGAGCTTCAATAAAAGAATCGTACGTAAAGTCACAACTCTATATTAATAATCATAAATTTTGTAACAACCACGACTTACGTTACGGTGCTAAGAGAAGTATTTAACGCAGGGAAAACAAAGATTCAAGAAAGTTTAAACATATTAGTGAATATGAATTATTTTAACATCGATGCAAAAAATTAAAGTTAATAATAAAAGACACACAAATATTTAGAAAAAGGTGTTTCCCATTGCTTAAAAAAAGATAATGCAAAGATCATGTGTGATGCACAATCGAAGTAAAAAGAGTGATTTGCCCGTAACCGATCGTAAGGTCGTGGGTAACAGGGGCGTGGGTGTCGAAGCCGAACAATAACAAGAACAGTAACGAGTCTAACGCAACAGAGGCCGGAGCTCCACAAACATGGCGACGAACATGGCTAGCCGTCTGGACTTACTGGTCCGTGTCCTCGTTTACAATTAGCTGTTGGCCCCATATGGAGAGCATTGGGTCTACGATACCCCTCTGTTTGGACTGTGTCTGGAAGCTACCATGAACACAGACTGGTCAGCGCGGTGCGCACCTCGACACGCGCTTTGACTTTACGGACTCGCCAAACCTTGTTACTGATCTACATACTGGGTGCCTCGATGATTCTATCATATCATCCTAGGCTCACCAATTCACAATGCATTACAAACGATAACCGCGAACGGCTTGTTATTACATTTTTAGACTATTTTGACTGAAATTATAGCCTTTCCTAAAATCATCTCTTAAAGTTAAGAGGTGTTAGTTAACATTGCGTAGTTTTATTTCTGGTTTAAAGTTCATTTAAGACTTTTTTTTTTAAATACTGACACAGTAAAAAGATTTTGTGGAATCTTCTTTTGTTTGAAAGACAAAGCACGTGTCGATGAAAAATAAAATAAAATAGTTATAAATTAATGGTCAGGATTAGGTACAGATGTCGCTGCAGGGTCCGCTATCATGATTGATTAACTTAGTAGGGTTAGCACTAGCGCAGATGGGAAAGTGTCAGAATACTTCAAAGCGTTCTTTCCCAAGTGTTTCAGTGTACAAGACTTCAGTGTATTCACAGTATTTATCAAGAATCCGAAGCATCTGAAGTGGGTTCATTGTTAGCAAGTGAACGGTGTTTTCGACTGTGCCGATGTGTGTTAGTGTCAGCGAATGTCCGATTGGTATCGATTTAAACTCAAATACAGAAAGAGTGCCAAATATCGGAAGCACAGTGGTGCTCGACAGATTTGCAAAATTTTGTCTACTTGTGATCGGAAACTGCACATTGCCTCTAGCAGCGTGGGCTCGCAAATATTCCAAATAAGTAGAAGATGACACCGTCGCTTGCTTGGCACCAGACCCGCTCTCGGCCGCTCTGCCGGCGGAGCGGGAGGCGCGAGCCGAGCGGTCTCGCGGATCGTCTCGCACCAAACAAGTCTACGTCTCTAACATCGATCGGAGGAAGTCTGTCGATAGGCTCCCAAATGATAAAATAGCGAATGATCTTAAAATAATCCTGCGAATGAGACGAATGGATGTATGACGAATCGTAAACAGCATCCTCATGCTGATATAAAATTGCGAAGCTATTTATATAATTCGTAGCTAAAATGAGTAATAAAATGAAGCCGTTTATCATTTAGTGCCTTCGTCTGGTGCATACGAGTCGTCTGATAGTAAGTATCTGAGCCCCGACAGGCCATCGCGTCGAGGGAACGCCGCGACCGTTCGCGAGTATTCATTCTTTATGTAAACACAGAGGTGAGTTCGCGTCGGTGTCATCGGGCGCAGTCGCGCGTCCGCGGGACTGACGCGGCACCAAACTGTCAGGCTGTGATAAGCTAGCGTGTTCACATCAAGACGGAATGGAAGGTAGAAAGGTGTGTGAGGGAGGCGCTCGGGGCGCACACGCACCTGAGCTCCGAGAGCGGCAGGAAGTCCACGTCGACGAGCGGGCGCAGCGAGGGCAGGCTGTAGGCCACCAGGTGGCCCGTCGACAGGTAGTTCACGAGACATACACTGTCTAGAACAAAGTAAGAAGGTTAGGATCGAAACACCATTCAAAAATTAACTCGTTCGTTCAATTTAATAGCTTAATAGCTCGCTGAACTTGTGGACCATTTCCGCTGTGACGTTTTGGCTCCGTAGCTTACATATATTTAAATTTGAAATGATACAATGTTTAACAAGAATACTTTCCAAATGGCGAGTACCTTTCAAGCTGACTATTTCGGCTTTGACTACGAAGTCCGTGTCGACGATCTGCTGGCGGTAGACGCAGTTCTGGCTGGGCAGCGCGACCACGCGCGCCTGCTTCTCGGACGCGATCACGACGAACTGTCGGTCGCCGGCCTCCACGGGCGCGGGCGCCGCCGCCGGCGTGGGGCTCATGCGGCTGCCACTGCTGGACGAGCCCTGTTTCGTCGGCGTCCGCTCTCTCCGCTCCCGCGACTGATGATCACAAACCATAAATGCTCTCACCGTACAGACAGAATATCTCCACTCCTTGAGGCAAAAAGATCTTAACTTCATATTTTAGTCGTTTTTACTTTAGCTAATAGCGTTGAAAAGTTCGATTAGTTTTTACGCTTTGGCAATAAAATGAATTGTTTTTGTGTTTATTTTAAATCTGACGCGAAATAGAAGCGGATGTGATGGTGACGATTTGAAAATAAAAACTTCTTCATTTCTGTTGAAATAGCTGTTTGGTTTTTAGGATCTTATTTGAATAAGTGCTGCACTATACAATATCGAAGTGGGCGTTCTTCAAGTGAGGCCTATGAAGTGTTTTTTGATAATATTAACTAATTTTAAATATCGAACGAATAGTTTGGATGAAAATAATGTCAATGATGGAGTACTTACATCTTTACTGTCGTCTCTCCAACTTTCATATGAGTAAGGTATTAAAGCACCGTTGCAGTCGAGAAACGACATCGTGAGGATTGAACCTTTTAACCTAAATATGGGACCACCTGGGAACACACAACACACAAGGGCGATTAGATATTTTTTCTAGCGTGTCGTGTCGTGTATGCGGGTCTTGTTTTTTTATGTAAAAATTTAACGAGACGAATGAGACGCTATCCTAATGGTAAGAGATAAAGCCTGTGCATTATCATTTTAGCGGCACCCAGACTTGGCATCATAGTTTATAATACCTAACTAGTGGAACTAGTGTGAAGGAACGTGAGAAGGGAGGTGTGAAGCAAGGTGAGAGGAGAGGTGTGAAGGAGGAGAGAAGGAAGGTGGGATGATTAAGCATATTTTGTCGTGTCGTCAGTAGAAGGAATGGAGAGAGGCCTTTGCTTTGGCTGACAACTATCTTGTTACGTGCCGAGAACAGACTGTCTTTTCCCGTGACAAAGGCACGTCAGTTTCTGAGAGAGGAAAGCTTTACCATGCCTTAAAAATACAGAAAACTTGAAGGGTCTCACAGCTGGTGACGATGGCCTGCTGCGTGTGCCTAAGGTCGGGCTCGGGCAGGTTGATCATCATCGTGAGCACGGAGCCCTGCGTCGTGCCGATCCACAGCGTCGGCAGCAGCGTCGTAGGGTCTGCAACACGACCAGTTGAACTACAAACCAGCAGCTTATATACGATAATAATAATATACAATAATAATACGAGTTACATGATGGCATTCATTTAATTGGCTGACTAAAAATAAAATTCAAAATAATATATCAGGTTCGCAAAACGTGTCTGTTGATAAAGCCGAGTTAGGAGAGCAAGGTCTGAAGAGAGATAAACAGGGACCGAGTTACACATGGATAATAATAAAGTAAGACTCACCAGACTTTTTAATATAGCTATCTGCGAAGGCGAGGCACTGGATGCCCTCCTGGGAGATGTTTTCGAGGCTGGACATGGAGCTGGAACGCGAGCGGGAGAACGAGCTGTCCAGCTTGTCTGTGCGGCCGGTTGTAACAGAACACGCGATTATTGGCCCGTCGGCGCGCCTTTGCCGGCGGCCCCTCACTCTCGGTGAAAGGCCCTCGGCACGCTGCCGGTGGCTTCAGTTCTGACTGCAGTGCAGATATCATACGTGGTAACATTTCCACTGGAACCATATTTACTGGATGCATACATTATCCTTTCCTGCTCGGTTCTGATTTGGAAATCGACAAAGTCAAAGCAAGCGTCGATACAGTATCAGACAGAACTCAAACCACGGACATAGCTACTGATCTACGAAGGTAATAGGCACAGTTGCATTACTAAAGCTAGCTGTTGCTAAAATAAAGTGTCGGTGCGGTTGTGAAACACGCTGAAATCTACCTTCAGGTGCTTGGAATAGTGCCGGTAAAAGAATAATGGAGAATCATGCTTAGAAGGAGCCAGCAGGCGGTTGCATGCCCGTCCAATCTCAGCTTATTTACACAACGTCCGTTGATGTTCGTATTATTGTTCAGTTTAATGTTAAGGTTAGTACCGATGGTTAGTGCTTTGACTCACGGCAGTCTGAGGTCAGAGACAATGCAGATTAACATGCCCAGGTAAGTAGACCAAGTGAGAGATTAACACGCCCAAATAGACAAAGTCAAAACACCGCTCACCCCTTTTAAAGCTATTCACATCTTAATAGTTAACTTAGTTACAACTAGCACACCGATAGACAGCGCTAAACGATCAGTAGAGCGGATGAGAAGCCTCCAGCAAACTTAGTAAATCATACGTTAATATAGCAAAAGAATCTCGATGGGATGGGTGATGGGTTGATGGTGAACAGGAGCCGGAAGTCGAGGCCGCCGGCAGCCGCATCGAAGCCCGTTCTAACAAGCGCACTTTCCTCAGCCGCAGCTTTCTAGCAACTACGCCGCCTAGAGGACTACGAACTATGGGAGGTCAGGAAGCCCTGCAAGCGGTCGTGGACGGACAGACAAGTCTGGCCCCAGGGCTAGCGAAGCAGCGAGCGGTGCAGGTCGGCCGTCGCGGGCGCATGCAGCTAGTGCGTTCTTAGTAAGATAATACCGTAAGCATACATAGACATAATGACAGCCGAACATAGAGGCAGCCAAAAACGAGCCATATTAACTTTTTGCTTTGTGGTCGGGCTAGAAAAGAAACAATATTCATGTACTCAGCGTTAGACAAGGACAGGGTATCGGTGAGCGGCGAGACAAGCGCGCCGCGCGGGTGCGCGCGGGCCGCACGCGCGCCTTTCGGACGAACGCAAATAAATACAAAACGTGATCGCTCGTGATTAGTAAAGTACTCGACCATTTCAAATATAATGAAAAAATAGAAATTAATGAAAAAATATATACCGTGTCTGATAAGATATGAAAAGCCTCGCTTATAAATATAATGCACATATAACATACAATAGACCCGCTCGTACGCACACAAGTGATAGATAACAAAATAGAATAGTTTTGAGTAGTAAGTCACCTTTTATATCTCATTCTAAAGAGTCATGCCACAAGTGAACGAGATCCGTGCGGCCGGAGTGTCGTGTGGAAGGAGACAAGACAAACAGTCACAGCCACAATTTCAAATCTAAATAACGTCTACCTACGGTGTGGGCGGTGGTGGTGACCAAGCACAAAGTAAACATACGATCGAACCGAGAAGTAACTGAAAAAGAATAACGATGCAGATGTTGTTGGGTACCATTGGGTTGCATTATGTGTAAGTACTCCATAGATGCGAGTGTCTGCGGAATAGTTGGTTCTGTACCGACAAATAAACCACAAATGTTACAAGCATGATCTCGGGAGCGGGGCGGCGCGACGCCCGCGTGTCGGGCACGCTGCCGGGCGACGCCCGCGTGTCGGGCACGCTGCCGGGCGACGCCCGCGTGTCGGGCACGCCGGCGGCGCGACTCACTCCGCGACATATTCCACGTCACACAGGGTCGACTCAGGCGACACTTCAGACATACATTCCATCAACACGAGGATCTTAACAACTGCAGTGACAACCAAACGGAAACACTACTCGGATAACACAAATAGAAAGTAAAATTATAAAGGAAAAGGCGTGTTATACTCCAATGATTACCATTTAAATGATTCCGATCTGAAATTGGAAATTGTTCAAATGAATACAAAGAATTACAACTCAATACATCATGCTCGAAACAAACTCAACGGGGTCTAATGGCAGCAGCTCGTGGCCCGACTGTGCGGCGAAGACTACCGCTGCACTTCCATTCACGAATTAACGATTATTTGCAACATGTTTCAACTTAATGTTTCTCGTTTCAAACTTTCAAAGTATTCTATGATCTTGGAGAGATTTCAATTATTACTTATTAGATCTGTGAAATGGAAAATCAATCCAGTGAAAATGAATAAAGTACATAATTAATATTGTCCAGATTCAAATATGCGCATTTTAAAATAATTTTCCATTTCGCAGTAAGGCAAATAAGAATGTTGTCAGCAATGAAAGAAGTAGTTAGTGTGGAAGAAGTAATAAAAGAAAACAAAGAAATGAAAATGTAAGAACACAGCGAATACTGGCTGGAGCAGACCTCGGCTCGCTCGACGCTGAACTCATCTACGTAACAGAACAGCACGTTAGTAAACAAAGAGCCATCGCCTCAGGCGCACGAGGCAGCGTCGAATGTACTCGCGACATACCAGTAACGCATGACGGAACACGCTTAACAAGCTCAGCAATGCTCGCAAGATGCAAGTCACATTCCGGCCGTGACAAGCGCGCAGCGAGCGCGAAGCGGCCGTCGTCGAGCAACAGAACGAACGAAACGTAACTGAACTGAACATAAAGAAGAAGAGAAATTGCGACTGCGTTCAGAACGGAAGGAGTCTTATGGCGAGTGGTTGTAAGGTGACTGTACTACCAAAACTGCAATACTGTCGCGTCGTGAGCAGCGAGTGCTGCGGGGCGGGGGGCGCGGCGTACACGTCCGACGCGGTGGAGAGGCACTTGTGCAGTTTGCGGGTACCTTGCGAGCGCGAGCGGCGCACGCGCGCGCCCGCAGCCGCCGCGCCCGGCGCTGGCGCGCCCGCCGCCGCCGCGCCTGGCGCGCCGCCCGCTCCCGGCCCGTTCATCTACAACACAACACACGCGTCCGGCCCCCGCACACGCACGCGCTCGCGCACACGCACGCGCACGCGCGGGTCCCCACCACCGCGATGACACGGACACTGCCCGCCCCGGTTACTGCGCCGCGCTGCGCTCGTGAGTAGTGTGATGTCTGTGCCGTGCTCGTTAGTGGTGTTCCCGAGAGTACTGACGGGGCATACCTAGCGTCGGCGGCGGGGCGCACTCCTGGCGCGCCGCGGGCTCGCTCCGGGGGCAAAGGCTCGCTACTAACTCTCCTGGGGACAGCGGACATGTGGTGAGCGACGGTGGGAAGCTACCAAGCGAGCGCTACTGCCTCTCACATTCACCTACCGCTAGCGGTGTACCGTCATCTCCACAGGACATCGACAACACAGAGATCGCCTACGGAACTAATGCAACACATCATTCGAACGTTCGGTTACCGAGGAAGTCGGCGAACAGATATTTAAGGCAGTTAGAGTCTTCGTCGGACGAGTCCTTGTCCTTTGGAACAAGAGAGATACACACATCAGTGAAATACTCGGCCACACCACGCATGGCGGTACTCGTGTACACCTTACACCTACACACGTGCGTTTGTACATGTGATCCTTTACATATCATACTTATCATATAATATAGGCATTTTATATATTTTCATAAGTATACGACAATAAAATAAATTAAAATAAATAAAAAGCCCAATATCACAAAAAGCGTAAAGCATGTTACAGAGAAACGTCGTCAACTCGAAATCTCTTCCACCGGCGAGACGACGAACCGCTCCGTTTATCTATACAGGTTAGTTAGTTCAGCCGAATCTGCATTAATGTACATGTTTAGTGGTCAACCAGGTTTCTAGCTACGGTCGCCTCTAAGGAGCGTTAGTACTAAATCCTGTTCAGTAAAGGGACTACTGTTTTAGTGAACCAGAAGAAAAAAACGCCAAACCATTACCATTCCAATCCGAGACGTTAGAATATCTACTCTACGTTACAGCGGATAACGTTCTAAGTGCTACGCGTCGGAGGTAGGTGAGACCCGGCGTCGGCATGTGTGGATGAGGTGAGCGCGGCCGCGGGGTGACTGGGTACTTACTGAAGCGGCGCATGAGGCTGCCGGCGAAGGACGGCGGCTGCTGCGGCGGCTGCTTGCGGCGCAGGTCGCGCACGCCTTCTTGTTTGCACTTAATGTTCGGCACGGACAACAGCCGTTGGTCGCGCCGCTCGTCCTCGCGCCTGGCGCGGCTCTTCTGGCGCGGCGGCCTGCTCGGCCGGCCGTCCTCCTCGAACAGCGGCAGGTTGTCGGGCCGCTCGGCCGGCGCGGGCCGCTCCGCCTCGGCCTCGGCGCGCTCCTTGTCCTGCCAGCGCTCCTGCAGCTCGCGGTGCATCCTGTCGTACACGTCCGAGGCCCTTTTCTCCTGCAGCTCCTTGTGCATCCGCTCGAACACGTCGGAACAGACGCGCAGCGGCGACGATACGGGGCTCCTTTCCGCGCTTTTGTCTCCTTCCTCGACTTCCTCGATTTCGGGCTTCACTTCGTCGTCGGGGGTCTCCGCTGGCGGGTCGGGCAGCACCTCTTGCGCCACCTCGGGTTTCGGGCTCGAGTCGCAGTAGAACTGGGAGTTTCCTTTCTCGGCGCCCGTGTCGTCGGCGTCGTTCTCGGCGGGCGGCACGGCGAAAGCAGCTTTTAGCTTTAGATCCACTTTGGAGAACTGGCGTTTGAGGTAGGACGTTTTCCAGGAGGTAGACTTGCGGCGCGTATCTAGTTTAGGCTTGTTTTCGGGCGGAGGCGCGGGTGCGGGCGCGGAGACGTCCTCGGGCGCTGCGAGTTCCGCGGGGCTGGCGGCGGGCGAGGGTCGTGCCGGCTCCTCCAGCTTGCGGCCCGCGGGGGAAACAAACATCATTGGTGAGGGGATGGCGCGCCGCCGGGCGGCGCCGCGGCCGTGACCATGGCGTGCGTGACATCGGGACATGGATACTACGCATACTCGTGTACAAAACAAGGATCTATGTCCGAATGTGAACTCAAGTCTAGCGTTCTGCGGTGAGCGGGCGCGGCCCTGACTGCGACCGGTTCGCAAACTTGCAAAGGTTGTTCTACGCGAGAGAGAAAGAGAAGTGAGAGACAGGCCGAAGGTAAAGAATTTCTAACGATGCCATGCCAAGTCGCTACGGGGAGAAGCCGGGTTCGGCGCTACGGCTATATACTTAAATTAATCGACTCGTACTCAAAATATAAGAAATTATTCGAACAGAGGAAAGGGTGCGGCCTGGGAGAGGCCGCCGGAGCAGACCTCGAGCGGCGCTCTCCCTCGGCCGAAGCAACTTAATTGTAAGGAAATAAAATTGCAAATCATATGTAATGTGAAGTAGTCGCCTAAGGAATACCAACACTCCTACTGTCTCGTGTACCCGCTGCTTACTCTACACTGTTATTCAATCATCTTCTTCATGAACGAATAAATCTTCTTAGTGAAAAATAGTAATTGTAACCTGTTTTGTAGATAATTCGTTGTATAAATACATTTTTGTGTTATTATTTTTTTATAAAGCTTCCGTCAATAAACATCGAGTCACGAGTTCGAAACTCAACCCTTGAACTAAAGTCGCGGGCGATGTTCTATGTTGCGATGGACACACGTACTCCATCTGCACTCCGTCGGCACGCCTGGGCGCTCTGTCACAATTTCGATGTTCCGAGAGTCATTGTTGTTTATTTTCTTTATTTTGGGTTCATGCAGTATGAATTATACTGCATGTTCGCTTAGATGGTGTGTAATGCAATTTAGTTTGTAGAGAGCACACCGGCGCCGTGTCGCTGTGCCCAAGGGCACCACGCCGCGTACACCCTGCGCCATGTGAAGTATGTGAGTTACCTGCTCGAGGCTGTGCGAGTGCTGGTGGTCGCTGGCGCGCGCACGTCTCCGTGCACACAAGCACCACGACGAGCTCCCCACCCCGCGCCATGTGACGTATGTGAGTTACCTGGTCGAGGCTGGGCGAGTGCTGGTGGTCGCTGGCGCGCGCAAGTCTCCGTGCACACAAGCACCACGACGAGCTCCCCACCCCGTGCCATGTGACGTATGTGAGTTACCTGGTCGAGGCTGGGCGAGTGCTGGTGGTCGCTGGCGCGCGCACGTCTCCGTGCACACAAGGACCACGACGAGCTCCCACCCCGCGCCATGTGACGTATGTGAGTTACCTGGTCGAGGCTGGGCGAGTGCTGGTGGTCGCTGGCGCGCGCACGTCTCCGTGCACACAAGCACCACGACGAGCTCCCCACCCCGTGCCATGTGACGTATGTGAGTTACCTGGTCGAGGCTGGGCGAGTGCTGGTGGTCGCTGGCGCGCGCACGTCTCCGTGCACACAAGCACCACGACGAGCTCCCCACCCCGCGCCATGTGACGTATGTGAGTTACCTGGTCGAGGCTGGGCGAGTGCTGGTGGTCGCTGGCACGCGCAAGTCTCCGTGCACACAAGCACCACGACGAGCTCCCCACCCCGTGCATTGTGACGTATGTGAGTTACCTGGTCGAGGCTGGGCGAGTGCTGGTGGTCGCTGGCGCGCGCACGTCTCCGTGCACACAAGGACCACGACGAGCTCCCACCTCGCGCCATGTGACGTATGTGAGTTACCTGGTCGAGGCTGGGCGAGTGCTGGTGGTCGCTGGCGCGCGCACGTCTCCGTGCACACAAGCACCACGACGAGCTCCCCACCCCGTGCCATGTGACGTATGTGAGTTACCTGGTCGAGGCTGGGCGAGTGCTGGTGGTCGCTGGCGCGCGCACGTCTCCGTGCACACAAGCACCACGACGAGCTCCCCACCCCGTGCCATGTGACGTATGTGAGTTACCTGGTCGAGGCTGGGCGAGTGCTGGTGGTCGCTGGCGCGCGCACGTCTCCGTGCACACAAGCACCACGACGAGCTCCCCACCCCGCGCCATGTGACGTATGTGAGTTACCTGGTCGAGGCTGGGCGAGTGCTGGTGGTCGCTGGCGCGCGCACGTCTCCGTGCACACAAGCACCACGACGAGCTCCCCACCCCGCGCCATGTGACGTATGTGAGTTACCTGGTCGAGGCTGGGCGAGTGCTGGTGGTCGCTGGCGCGCGCACGTCTCCGTGCACACAAGCACCACGACGAGCTCCCCACCCCGCGCCATGTGACGTATGTGAGTTACCTGGTCGAGGCTGGGCGAGCGCTGGCGGTCGCCGGCGCGCGCGGCGGCCGGCTGGTGCAGGGCGCCGGCGCCGAGCGCGCATACGGCCGTGCGCGTCACCGTATCTATGACCACCACGCCGCGCTCCCCGCCCCAAGCCATGCTGAAACAAAATGGCAAAGATTGATATCTAGCTATCAAAGTTTCCAGCTTCCATTACTACTGGCCGTGTGCACACGAAATACATTCAAACAAGTTCGCGAGCCTTCACACACACATGTGCACACGCTACATCTGCTAGAACCGTATACCATACTAGTTTTTGTAAACTCATAATTAGTTCATTTAAGTATAAACGATAATTTGGAGAAACATTTATTACATTTTAAAAAAAGTGTAACATACACACCACCACCATACACAGAATACATTCACTCACATACACATCAACACGCATGCGGAGAGACTGTAATTTAAATTTGATTTTTATCGTATTTTAGTTGTTTTTTTTTCAAATTATTTTCTGTTTTAGATTATTTTTATAGTATCAGAGTCCTTCATATCATTTTACCTGTTCTTTAGATTCCCTCGTCTCTACAACACGGCCCTGGCGCCCAGTGTGGGGCCGCCGCAGTACTGTACACTTGGTTAAGATAACTTGTAACAAATGAATTAGAATACGAAGTAGTTTGTCCGATAGGAAACTGTTTTTTTTTTAAAAGATGCTAACAAAAGCAAGATGTGTCGCAGTGAGAAGACAATACTATCTAGTATCAATTATGTGCCTTTTGCACAGTCATCTATGTAACTAATAAGAGTAATATGTATTGTGTTTACAGGCCGTATGAGGAGTTGATGGTGAGCGCGGCGATGGGGTGCGGCGCGCCCTGCTGCAGCACCACAAGCGTGGGCTGGAAACCGGGGGCGCGCCGTGCGCCGCCCGACCCGCTCGCGCCGCGCACTCGCAGCGTCTCCCCGCCACCCCCGCCGCACCACACCCCCGACTGGAACAGTCGTACAGATAAACTAGATAACGAGATAATCGGTAAAAGCTAAAAACGTTAAATTGCGCGATGCGGGCTCTCGTTCCTGATTGGCTCTCGCGGTGCGTGTTGCGGCGACCTCGGATAGATGTCGCTGTATGTGGCCAGGTCGCTGCAGTACTATGCATACTAAGAGAGGGATAGATAATAAAATAATTGGACTACTGACCCTTCTGCTATCGGCCTCGGCATCGCCCCCTCTACTCGCGAACGACATGGAACGGCCGCCGGCCGCGTCCGCCTCTGGCGACGTTTCCTCTTCCAACGTGTCCGTTATCATTGGGATTTCTATAACCTGAGATATTGGATTCGCTCGTTACTCAACTATAGACATTCTGTCGGCTCCCTGCTGGACGGAGAGCCCGCCGAGGCACCCCGTCCGGCACGAACTCCGCTTTCACTAGCAGCCTGCCGGTCGCCTTACGTACATCATCACAACTTCATTGAATCTCGCGGAGTCCTACACTATGATTGCCGACGGGCGAACAAAAAATTCGCTAATCCTAATTCCGGAGCGAAGTAATTAATTAAATGTCTGAACTGATTTGGATGTACGGGGTATCATTAGAACCCTTAATACTTTCCGAGTGACACTAGGTTATATTTTTTTTTTTATGTTGGAATGCGTATTTTTTTTAATTTTCTTAATTAAGCTTGTTTTATCGATCTGATTGCAAGTGCCGTCAGAGCGAGTGGGTCAGGTCGTGGGCTACCTGTGTTTCTCCGTGTGTTTCCGCTTTCCTGAACTTAAAGAGCACGACGTGCCCGTGCGGCAGCGCCACGGCGAGGCGGCGCGACTCGGCGCACAGCGCCACCTGCTGGATGGCCAGCGGGCTCTCCTCCTCGTAGCCGCCGCCCGCGCGCCGCTCGAACACTGCGCACACGCACGAACCCTCTGTACGCACTGTCTACGTGTACAGGGCTATACGCTCGGAGCGGCTAATCTAAGCCAAAATGGGGTTAGAGGTCGTTCCGTAGAAAAAGTACGTTGACCCCTACCAAATTTACGGAGCAGCTGTTATTATTCCGCGATTCAGTGCGGTGACCATAGTAAAAGTAGACATAATAACGAGCAAGATGACGCCCTTTCGGCCCAGTATACCCCAAGCGTATAAACCTTTTATGATACCCTTGTGTGTGGGACAAACTTATGTACTGGGAGCAGACGAGACGAACATCATATTTTAAGTCCGTATATATCGCTGCACTTAATGACAGTTCACCTCAAACTTTCATGGGGCAGGCGAACATCGCGAGAGTGTTTTTATTGGAAACTTTCGTTTTGATTATACAGGATTACTCACGTTTATCAGGTCGGAGTATCCGACTACAGTTTGGGTTACGCTCGTCGAGCTTGCGAACAGTCAGAGCACACGAGTTAACCCAACGTGAGGAACCCCGTACAAGTGAAACGGCGGCGGAGCTCGAGTTGGGCCAACTTGCGGCCTCGCGTGTACTTCATTGCATACGCTATATAAATAAGTGGATGTAGTATCAGTACTAACCTTTGCTACATTTTAATTTGTACAAAATTTGTAAAGTCCCTGCACTAGCGTCCCAAAATTTAACACTACCGTCAGCATGCCTGGAACAAAGAGAGTCACAGGTGGGTACGAGGAGTCGGCGCGCCGCTCCCGCGCCCGGACGGGTTCCCGGACAACAATTCATCCTAACGTTGCTCTGATATAATCCAGCTAACGTTAATTAGCTCTTCGTCTAGCTAACAGTAGTTACCGCGGTCGGTTCGCACGTCGGGGAGTAGGCCCCGACAATGAGCTCGAGCTGCCGGTGAAGGAAAACATCGTGAGGAAACCATAGCGTGGTGGTAGGGTACTTTTTAATGCTCGCCTGGCTAGCAACCATCCCGAGTTGTTAATGTATCGCCAAGCATCTAACGATGTTTTCGGCAGCCTCACTTCATAGCCGGTTCCATTCCAGGCTAGGTGTGTTTACCATTTTAGACCACACCGTCGCTTGTCTTCAGGTGAGCTGTGGTTAAAGTCTAGCCTGTCAAATGTAAAAAAAATATCTACGAGGCTTACGGCCGCCAAGACTTTGTTGAGTCGAGTTATATTTGGAATAAAAATTACATAATATCTGCAATGTGCTGCCTAAGGTTTTTTTTACTTATAATTATTACAACTAAATATTGTTTAATTTAAAATCAGTTTTGAGTAACGAATTTAATTTATAAAATCCGCCATGTTGAATTGACTTTGTCGTCTCTGTATGAATACCCTTCGTCAACACTCAGCGACAAAACACGATTTATGGACATACCTGCACCGCAAGACCGCAAGATGGCGGTCATATGCAAGCCCACAATTTAATAAAAAAAATTAAATCGGTCTAGCCGAGCGCTATCACGAAACTGAGTGGCGGAGTCACTAATACGTATCGACGACTCAAGATCGGCAACTAAACACACTTACATATACCCACACAAATTCAGGACACAGCTATAACAATTTCCCATGTGTGTGTGAGTGTGTGTGTGCAGGTACTTCGATCAAATAATAAGAGCCTTTTTTGTCGCATTGGACACTACAACGACAACATTTAATTATTTTTGTCATCTTTATTATTTGTATGTAGTGTGTTGTTGTTGTAGTGTTGTGTGCGTCTATATAAATGTTTTCTTTCTTTCTTTCATTCCAAACCATCTGCTCGAGCGTGTCCTACCTAAAACACACTATTCCAGTTTTTTTTTGCGCGGCGCGCGATTTGCTCCAGTAAGTGATTTATTTATTTATTTATTTATTTATTTATTTATTTAGACTAAAACGGCAATCGCCAATTACAGTAGTCTTAAAATTATAATATACAGTTTATCTAGAAATAAAAATGTCATAAAATTAGAATTACAAATACATACAGAATTACAATTATCTTAATCAATCAAAAAATAAATAATACGTTAATAACAATAACAATCGGCAAATATTAAATAAAAATATAATAATTAAAATTGTAAAAATAATAATAATAATAATAATGTCAAAAAAAAAAGAAATAAAAAATTGAGAAAATAATAACAATAATAATAATTATAATTTACCAAAAGTCAAAGTCACACTGACACAGAAACTCCCATTCATCTAGTTAATGTTAATGTTAAATAGTTAATGTTAATCTAGTGATGGAAGTCTAGTTAATATACTGACCCTGTAAGTATAATTTCGCTGTAGGAGCAAGAGGCGGGCGCCCACTCGCCGCCGTTAATTGGCCACAGCTTCTCGCTGAAGCCGCCCAGCTTCTTATTGCCTTGCCGGCCCACCGAGTAGAACGCTGGAATCTGGAAGTTAACACCCCATCCATTAGACATCTAATTTTAGTCCAAGTTTGACGACAATCCTCATCTTTGTAATTCACTGCCTCCCAAGCCTCGTAATTTTGTTGGTATATCGTTTTCAGAAAACGTTATCCCTCCCAGTTCTCTTGGTGGTTCTGAGACCGCTCTTTTTTCTTGCTTCGCCTGAAGTCTGAATTTTGTTCTCTTTAATATGTTAAGTACTTACTCTGCGGTCTTCTCATGACAACTGATTACAATTTTACACTTCCTAACGGCAAATAAACTATATTGACAAGCTATAGTTATTCTCACCAGGTCGGAAGGGCAGTCCGCGAAGTAGGAGCAGCAGGTGACGGGCGACTCGTGGATGTCCATAGGGTAGGGGTTCTCGAAGCACGGGTACCCGGGGGACTGCAAGTCGATCACCACCAGGTCGTTCTGCAGCAGGACCACTATCGCGTACGGCTCCTGGTAGTCTGGAATCGAAAACGTACACATGTTAACTGCCTCTCTTACAAATAGAATAGAACTCTAGATCAGAAGGTTAGAACCACCACCAGGTATCAAAGTAATTTTAAAAATTCCAGATTGCAGCCTATTTTTTTAAAAGATAGATGTACCAGCAAGCTTGCCACCTCCTATGACATCTTACCATGAGAATTGACAGCTGTGTGTTCAACTCTCTTTAGGGAGATCAATAGAGTTAAGGTGAGTCGGAGCGGCTGCCCACATACCTGCAGTGTGAGGCGTCTCGCAGAGCGTGACGAAGTCCACCACGCTGTGCTCCATCTCGAGCACGGTGGTGCTCTTCCCGTTGAGCACGGTGATGCTGTGCGAGCGGCCCGCCTTGTCCGTCGGCAGCCCGCCACTGAATATCACCAGGCTCTCGCTGGAACGCGGGAGCACACCATATTAGCCGCGCTCGGTCATACGACTTCTCACGTCACAATAGCTACGCCCCGGCCCACAAGCCACACGAGTCGAGACTAGTCCACTTGGTGGTAGATCTCCTTAGGAGGAGGTCGTCTAGGTAGGTACCACCACACTATCAGACATTCTGCCGCCAAGCAGTAGTGTGTAAACAATACTGTGCTCCGGTTAGAAGGGTAAAGCAGGAAGCGAAATTACATGCTTGTTGAGACCTACCATTGAGTCTTAGATTAATGAGCGCCAAAGCAGCGATGTCGTAGACTTTGTTTTGTTACTCAAAGTTCTGTGTACAGCTGCAATGGTCATGGACATGCGTTAAAGGAGCGTCCAGTTTGTCTCATTGCTTTTACATTTAAAAAAAGATCTCCAAACTGCAGGGCAAGGACTTCCCTTCTTCCCTTCCATACAGTAACGAAGTATTATTTAAACGATGTAGGACAAACTGTAGCAAACTCCAAGACTCCAACAGTCTCAGTGTCGTTCTCCGACCGTATATACTCGCATGCTTGGGCGAACTTTCGGCAAATCTTTATCATGTTGATGAGCATCCAGGTTTTAAAACTAACAAGGTGAAGTCCATTCATTATCAGTATTAAACGATGTAAATAAAAACTGGCATGTAAAAAAGTTGCTAATATCTAATATTTTCTCTTTATTTTAGTCACGATCGACATGTGATGTGACAAACAATGTCAATACCAAGTAAAACATTATCTAAGCATTTACTTGTAAAAGTCATCCCTGCAACGCGCCAGTAGCACATTGTCGCGTGAAGATATCAGAAAACTACTTAAAACTCGATCAGCACGTTCCGAGAGGACAAAACAACGGCATCGACTAACTCAATGATAGCCTCATTCGCAGACCCAGTTTCCGATCCATCGGGTCCATTCGATCCCGATATCCCGCTAACGACCCTAGCCGCCAGGCCCGAGCTGTGCGATGCCCCATTCGTGGACCTCGTTAGGGGAACGATGATTGTCACGGCCGTTATCACTGTTATTTTGTGCGAAAACAGTGATATAATCGTGTAACACAAGCTTTTCCGCATCGGTAGCACCATCAACTTCCCCCCCGCAGCTGTTTTCAGAAGTGGGATCATTCGCCCGAATGTTTTCGTTTTGAATGGGTTCACTCACCCTGTTCTCGATGTTTTCCATTCCAGTCTGAGTATAGGTTTACAAGGTTCTAGTTTGCCGTCTTTGTTCGCTTTTGCTGAAATCAAAATAAACATAATAAACAACCATGGCATTTTCTAGCCTTTTAAATAAATATGTTTTATCGTTCTTGTGAGTTTGTACCTAGTTAGCCGAAGACAAAAAAGAGTCCGATTGCTTTTCAGTGGTTTGGCACGATGTTGCCCTTCAACGGCATGTCAAGAAATTACGCCTTGTAACGTGAAAGCGCACACGCTCACCGCCTACTCGTATCTGCTAGATAAGTTCATAGCGATGATAGATATGTTAGCATCATTATAATTATCTTGAAAACAATTTAGTTCTGACAAAAAGACAGTCCATAAAAATACATACATAAAAATACAACAAATATGGACATAAACGATATCTGCTCTGGATCCTTTTTTAAATTATTATCAACAATATCTAGTCTCGATAATCTTTTTCTTGCTATCTCCACAGTTTGACGAAAATATCGTAGGGAACCGGCACGCCTGCTTCTCTACGTTCTCGAAGAAATATGAAGTTGGACCTGCACTAGATCAATGTGGTGGCTATGGCATTACCCTTCCCATAGTGAGAAGAGGCTTGCGCCCAGCAATGGGATAGTTGGTGAATAAAACCTGGCATCTAAAAAGTTTTAGTTGGTTTAAAAAAAAAAGTGGGTTTCACCGACCGTGCGGGTAGGAGAGCGAGGAGGGGCGTGGCGTGCGCGCTGTCCACACGGCCAGCGCGCCGTCCACGTGCGCCGTCATGAGCTTGCCGTCGTGCTGCCAGGCGGCGGCGCGCACGCCCTCGCCGGGCCCGGGGCCTAGCGCGCCGCGCCACTCAGCCGCGCGCGCGCGCAGGTCCCACACCACCACCAGCCCCGTCTCGTACGCTATCAGCAGCTGGAACGTCACGAGCGACTCTTCACCATAACGCACACCTACAGTAGGTGGTTACCAGAATACCCAGAGTGCATTCATTACACATGCAGACCATCAGGCATGCTACATCATACGAGTTGCTGGTTTTACATGTGCAGTGCGTATTTAAACCTATACCTAAGTACCATTGAACGTTAAAAAGTTTCATACATAAGCGATGATTATTAAAAGTCATGGAACAAATTTCCCTACGACAAGTTCACAAATTTCCAAGATAGTTTTCGTAGGCAAAAAGAAGGATAAAATATTCTAGATGTTGTAACGTTGTGTTACATGAATTATATTTTTATATTAACTTATAAAAAACTTATAAAAACTTATGAAAACTTATAAATACTTAACTTATAATTAAAAACAATTACTAAAATTACGTTACGTAAGTTACAATTTATCAACACGCTGGTATTGAGTTAGCAGCATATTATTTCCCACAAGACCGTCCTATTGTTCTCGCGGCGCGGCCGGCTCCCGCGCCGGTCAGCCGACTGCCGGCGACCGCCAGCAGGACGATTTCTACTCCCAAACAGAACGCACGTCTCTGTGCTCCGCGGTCTTTTATACGAAAATTAATATATTTTTGTGTAACCGTGGTTAGACGTCGTTCCATTTTTTTTTATCACAACCTCTGTTGAGGTACTTTGTGGATTTAACCCCAGTTCTGGGTAAGTGGTTTATTATTTTATAAAGTAGTTTTGCTAATCACGTATTTTAACGTTTTTAATTTTTCTTTTGTCGTATTTCTAATTTAATTTTCCAGCCTAATTTTAACAATGGGTAAGTAACCTGACTGCTATTGTTATTTCCAACTTTCTTCGAGATAACGCTAAATTACTTTTCATTTTCTACCCACATTATAAAATCACTTCTTTTTGTAGTTTCATTCTATGCTCATTTCTCTCGAAACTTGTAATCTCCGTGTCTGATAGTGAACATCCACTGCAACACAGCCACATACTATGCGCTTTGCTTCTTGTCCGTTGCCGTGGGTGCTCACAGTTTGTGGCCAGATATAATGCTTTCGCTTTCGGCGCATTACAGGGTCCAAAGTCCACCTTGCAACTTGCATCCTCGAGGCCCTTGACGCACGGACTACGCAAAACTCCGACCTGAGCCTGGCCATCACCACTCGAGCGCCCACCTTCATCAGCAGCGAGTGACGTCAGGAGAGTGCTGGTCCAGAGGAAAGGAACAGAATCACTCTCACTGTATAGGCTCTTTACCCACCTTTTATCTCTGTCTACCGACTGTGTTACGTGCCCTGTGGCAAATAAATTGTTGGCGGCTTAACTCCCTCTTTTATTTTAATTCACACTGTATAACGTCACAATGTCTGCGGCACTATTTGCCGTACACAGAAATAACACTCATGTAGATCGACCTAATATGAGCAGAGTTAGCCAAATGAGCGAACCGAATATCCTGGCTTATCGTCCAAAATTTTCTCTGATCTTCATATAAAGAAATAAATATATATTTCGTCACAACAAAAGAAACGAAAATAACACACAAAGACAAATCAGGCGCCGGGACCATGGAACACATACGACACATGGAACACATACGACACATGGAACACATACGACACATGGAACACGAGGTAAGTACGCACACCTGAACGTCACCATCGCTACAATATTATCATTCTGGTCCTAGAAAAGTATTAGTATCCTAGTCACCCTAACAAAATAGTAAAATTGAGAAAATAAATCCCGATGTAATCCGTGTGACGCAGACGATGGCCTGGCCTTGACCTGGGGCCGGAGATCAGCAGCTTATGAATGCGATAAATATCATTCGATAGTCGACCTAAGCGAGTCGTATAAAAGTCGGCGCCGGCCCGCAGACGAGTTGTTCCGAGGCGGTAATCCGGTCAGCGAACCCCGCCGCTAGACATAGTTCTGTGAAGTTGGAATCGCGAAAACTTTAGAAACATTTGAATCCCCTCGGATCACGATTTGCATAGTGTTTGTTTTAACTTCTTCAATCGGCCGAACTTGTTCTCTTATAGGTATTTTAAGGAAATTAACGACTTTTATCGCTCAAGTCTGATAAGTGGTACCCGGGAGGGCTCTAGGAGGTTTACTGATACTCACTTTGCTGGCGTCCAGGGGATTGTCACTGATCTCCACCACCGCCCCGGGATGGCTCTGTCTCGTTCTGTAATCAAAATAATAACAAACGTTAGATGATTCAATCGCACTTATACACGCCTGCAAATAGAACATATTTGTTCGTATTCAATAAGGATTTATGTTTTTTTTTTAAGATTAACAGGCTAGGTGTTTGACCTCGACTCACTTGATATTAAGTGACGGTGTGGTCGAGGATGGTAAACACACCTGGCCTGGAATAGAATTGACTGTCAAGTGCGGCTGCCGGAACGCACCGTTAGGTGCTTGACGACAGATTTATAACTTGAGGGTGGTAGCTAGCCAGCCGAGTAATAGAAAGCATCCTACCTCCACGCTACGGTTTCCTCACGATGTTTTCCGGCAGCTCAAGTTCATTGTTGGCGTGTGAACCGACCGACCGACCGCTATATTATTACATTATAGAATAATAATTAGTTTATATTCATGGTTAAGTTTTAATTAGTCGTGGCTTAGGCGCGCTTTCCCTCGACTAGAATACTAGTTAGAGGAAGGCGTGCCCGGCACCGCGTGTTCGATTCTAGGCCTGTACTAATGGGAGGATTCTAATCCTTTGGAATTCATGCCACAGTTTACAAAATTGTCTCAAAGTTAACAAAAACTGAAAATTTCCACTTTCGACATTGACGCATAATAACACTGATTTCCTAGTCTTTTAAGGAATGTAGGGGTGCTGCCAGCAGCCACTTACCCCCACTCCATCCCACGGGTACTCCATCTAATTATATGGAGTAGCCATGGAGAAAGGAAATTGCTCTCTTCGCTTCAAATACACGTAGCTCTAAGGAGTTAAGTAAAATAATTGTGTCCGTTACAACTGTTTCGACCGCTACTGAAGACAGTAAAGCGATATCTCAACCAGACAAGTCAGTGGCCCCGGATAGGCAAGGGAGACCTAAAACATGTGAATAAATCGCCGATGAATAACAAATTGCACCGTTTGTCACTATAAAAAAAAAAAAAATTAAAAAACAAGCTTTTATCTGGAACAATGAACTAAAAATTAAATTCTGGTATTTGGCGTGTAGGTAGTTGCCTATATTCTTAAAAGCTTGAGGCACAGAGGTATAGTCAGTGCCTACCTAACCTGTAACCCGTAACCGGTAGTGGCTTTTTACTTTTAATTTATTTTTAACTTTTTAGTAGATATCATCGGACCCTGGATATCGTCGAGACATAAAGTGCTCCTCAAGACGAATCAATCGAGCCCAAACTCGATGGGTTTATCTTGTTTAGTTCAGAGGTTCCTATGGCCATCTTCCGTCTCCATCATCAGACCAACTCCATGGCACCATATCATTGTATCGTCACCGAAGATACATTAGTACACCAAATATAACTTTAAATCATTGCCCATTTGGACATTTTAATACAACCATTTTTTATTTGTTCCCAATGTACAATTCATGGACAAATGAGACGCTCTCCTGATGATAAGAGGTAACGCATGCCTATGACCATTGCACCTATGCAAAGAACTTTGAGTAACAAAACAACGTCCAGAGCATCGCTGCATTGGCGCTCATTACTTTGAAATATTCGATGGTTAGTCTCGACTTGCTTGTAATGTCGCTAGCTGCAGTACTCTTCAAATCGGAACACAGTAATGTTTACGCACTACTGCTTGGAGGCATCAGAATATCGATTGAATACTTCATTTTTGGCAATTACAATGGTGTAATGTGTTTTATTCGGCCCGTGTCCCCATTCCGCGCTTCCAGCAACTTCCCATCCGTAATGCAGATTAATGACTGGTAAACAAAGCATGCGCTCCGGCGTATCCATCAACTGGTCGCGGACTCCGCGGCGCCACTTGTTGCCGCCCTCTCCCCTTCTAGCCTCCCCCCTCCCCCCGCCCGGCCATTAGCGCCCCTTCCAGGCTCGGAGGCTGCAGGGTGGGTGAGGAGCACGCGGTGGATTTTAAAACTTTTTATCAAATGCCTGCACCACATGCCTAGTTAAGTCAAATCTTTGAGGTTGTGTTCTACCCAGCTATATTTTTCTCAGCTGATGTTCTTGCATGATTGAGCTACGATGGTATAACAATATTTCTAGATAGAGTTTATAACAAATTACAGAGATATCACCAGCTGTAACGTTCAGGTGGTGAAAGAGACTGTAGGTGGGAATGCGCTGGTAGCCCAGTGGGTGGACTAACGAGTGCACTCGCCCGGATCGTGGTGAAAGTTTGCGTTCACCGGACAGAGAACTTAGTAATTTTTTTCAGCTAGTGTCCCACTGCTGGGCTAAGGTCTCCCTTTTCTCCTTCCAGACTGCCCGGTCTTTGGCTTTGGTGGTCCAGGGACTGTAGTGATGATTTAGTTCGTCACACCATCTTCGACTGGGCCGACCCTGGTCGTTTAAATTTTGGATTCCAATCTGTGGCGACCTTTGCCAAAAAAAAAAAACAAAAAAAAACTTGTGTGATTTTGATTCAGCACATAAGACACATGTCCCCACAGTAGAACAGGTACATTTCAACATGTAACGAAGCAGCATCACCGCCTGACGTTTTTAAATTTATCATCATTAACTTATCAACATTAACAGCATTAACTTTTAATCTGAAATCAATCGCCACGCTCGGGTACCTCGACTCGAGAAGAACGATGCCTTTAGTGAACGAAACCTTGACAGATGCTTTCAGCGATACAATAAAACCACTGAATCGTCACTAACTGGAGATGAGAGGAAATGGACGGAGATTACAGAGGCTAGCGTATCTGTCGACAGATGGCGCGTCACGCCGGCGCTGCCTGTGCACCAGCCGGAGGAGCCAGAGACTGGGCTCTAGCTGGTCTTGAAATGATTTTGAACATAGAATATACTATGTTCCTAAGCAATGCGAGGACACATCACTTAGCAAGTTCGTTACTGACACTTTTAAATGTTACTATAACGTGATAGGTATCGTAAAAGTACATACATTTAATACATACAGCCTTTATAATAATGGTAACAATTTTTACGTCTCATTAAGCATAAGGTAAAACTCAAAACAAGCATCGCTAAATGTCCTTCATCTGTGCAATATGTGCACAAATAGAGGACATTGACAAATAGCACTTTATTTTATTTATCTATATACATATATATAAATCTCGTGTCACGGTGTTTGTAGTCGCAGTCCTCCGACACGGCTCGACCGATTTTTATGATTTTTTTTATGTATATTTGGTAGGTATGAGAATCGGTCGTAAAATATATTTCGTAGCGCTAGGTGATTAGCTACTTTATCCAGAAAAAATGTAGCGGGTAACACCGTGGGGTGCAGCTGGTATGCTTATATTTTGTTTACACCGAAATACAATTTCTATCGCAAAATAATATAGCTCGTTAGTGAGAAGTTTTACTTGGTAGATCTGTGTAGCAGGAGGTCGTCTAGGTAGCTATCACTGCAGATATCTTACCGCAGTAATATCAGATAGCAGTAGTGTGTAAACACTTGCGCGAACTTACAACGCTAGTGAGAATAATCATCGAACGTGTCAAAGTAATGAACGTAGAAAGCAGTCATAACTTTGTTCTGTGTATCGCTGTAATGCGCATGGCCAGGCGTAATTACCATCGGAAGACCGTTTTGTTGGTTCCTTTAGTACTGCATAAAAATAAATATGATACTAGTAGCACGAGCGAGTAGCTGGCTCGGAGTGAACGCGCCTCCGCAGCGAGCAATGTTTCGAGCCACTCGGCGGCATTGGCGCGCGAGCCCCTACAAGATTTTAAACGATGCTTCATTACCGTACCCACTATTACTACCCTTTACATGCCACCGACTATATCAACTTACCGAGTTTTTTTATTAGCAAATGCGTTTGACCGCCATCTCACCTGATGTTCAATAAAGATAGAAGAATATCTAGAAACTGTTGCTGCTCTAGAAGTGAATATTTTAATGATTTATAGTGAATCGTGCTTCGTTTCATTTTACTAATACTCCGGAGGAAATTTGTTGAATACTATACCATAAATCAGCTAGCGAGAAAGTGTCGGAAAGTGTTCCGCACGAGATAAGACAACTCCTGATTCCTGGTACAGGAGGCGCCAAGACAATGATACTAATATGCTAATTATGATACTAATTACTAATATTTTGGTAACGTTTGGACCACAATATTATGGCAGCTTCACGTTTCACAATTCTATTCTATTCATATCCATGACTATAAACAGAACTTTGAATAACAAAACAAATTCCAGGGCATCGTTGCTTTGGCGTACATTACTTTGAGACATTCGATAGTCTAAACAGTCCTGTAATTACGCTAGCTGCAGTATCCTTCTAACTGGAACACAGTAATGTCAACGCGCTACTGCTTGGCGGTAGAATATCTGGTACTGCGCTGGTAATATCTGGTACTGCGCATCTACTACCTCAGCAGGAAGTCTCCTGCTGAGGTAGTAGATGTATCACGAGTAAAAGTCGAGTGACCGCATCGAATTCATTTAGCTAATAGGGAACACACATAATAAAATATAGGCATATTTATCCTATAGGCAGGGACGATTTGTTATTCAAGGCTCGTATCGCTGCGCGACCCTTGCCCGGACCCGCAAACTTTCTGTCCCATTGACCAAGTTTGTGGGACAAATGGGAATAATACAGTTGCAACCCTTCCTCTTATTCAAGGCATTGTACAGTTACAGCCAAACTTAATGACCGCTCGGTCGCGCTCTTCTTCCCCTTTATGGATAGTACCAACGAGACGGTTTCCCGACTTCACCTTCGTGAAAATACATTATTTTAATGTGCGCGGCAGCGTTTCAAAGTTAGCAAGCATTGGGAACTACACGCAAGCCGGCGACAGTCATAATTTGTTATAGCCAGGCGCTGCGACACGTTCCGTCATTATGAGCGTAAGCCAGAGTTATCTTAGACGATCAGTTCTGTGTTCCTTGTTAAACTTAATGTTCGTGGCAAGACCATTAAGTTTAACATGGACTCTATCCCAAAGTAGACCACATTTTAGGATTATTTATTTTGGCAAAAAATTATATTTGTTGTAAAAAAAAGCCTAGCCAAACCACTGCCATCTTTAAGGAGTAGGTACAACTCACTTCGCACAACCGACATGTGGAAGGTCCGTCTATTTTCTTTCATAGAAATATATTGAATGCCCTGTTAGTTCATTTGTTGGTGTATCTACATCAGGAGCTGTAGGGCGTGGGTTTAATTCCCGCTCCGGACTAAAACATTTGTTAGACAAGCATAAATGTTTGTTGTGTGTCTGGGTATTGTGTAACTATAATACATCTGTAAAAAAAATATGGTTTTCTGGCTTCTTTTTGAAAAGGGCGTGTGTTGACATTCCTCAACACATGTATTCCGCCGCAAGAGATCTTCAGTCGCTTTATCGAGAAAAAGTAAAAAATTAAATAGAATCTTCCGCTCGCATCTCTGATATTAGCGTGATAAACTCCGCCAGTCGTAAACCGAGAGATGGCCATCACGAGATCACGCTACAAGACACCACGCGCCGTCAATATTATCGTGATTTTAGTGCGTTGCCGGCGATGGTCGTTACTCTCGATCGAGGACGGTAACATTGGCGTGATAGAGCGTCATAAACTTGAGTAATGAGTATGTATTACATAAATACAAGGAAACATGTAAGATTGACGCCTAATCAGGGACTTGCCTGATAACATAGTTGTGTTACATCGTTCTATTGGAGTATTGGTGTTGTATGGTATCAAGTAATAACACAAACAAGACGTTCACCTGATTGTAAGCGGTGGGCTATATCCCTTCTTTATACTTGTCCTATTTTCACCGGATGGACAGGAGTTCAAGACAGCTCATATGTATCCGAGTATAAAGTCTCTCTTCTTCCTATCATCCTCGACAACTATATTTCAGTTCCTGTAAGGATTTCTTGACCATCACTGTTTTCTTTTAATGTGAAAGTAATGAAACGTACGAAACGCTCTCCTAATGGTAAAGGATGACGCATGTCCATGACCATTGCAGCGACACACAGAACTTTGAGTAACAAAACAAAGTCCAGGGCATCGCTGCTTTGGCGCTCATTACTTTGAGACTTTCGATGGTTAGTGTCGTCAGCCCTGTAATTTCGCTAGCTGCAGTACCTACTCTTCAAACCGGAACACAGTAATGTGCCTGCTTGGCGGCACAATATCTGGTTTTACTTAAACTTTACTCATTATCGATAAAAAATATATATTTAAAGGTCCAAAAATAAACAGCACACCCATAAATCAATAGCGAGGTCAGTTTGAATCCCTTTTTTTTATGGCTGACAGGCTATGTGTTTGACCACAACTCACCTGATGTTAAGTGACGGTGTGGTCGTAGATGGTAAAGCACACCTAGCCTGGAATAGAACTGGCTCTCAAGTGAGGCTACCGGAATACACTGTTAGATGCTTGGCAGCAGATTTTCAACTTGAGGGTGGTAGCTAGCCAGCCGAGTACTAGAACGTACCCTATCACCACGCTATGGTTTCCTTCACCGGCAGCTCAAGCTTATTGTTGGGGTTTGAACCCACGCCCTTCGGCATGCGAACCGACCGCGCTAACCACTGAGCTATCATCGCTACTAAAATTCCCGACGCAGTACCTGAACAATGAAGAGAGAAAATTCGATTGTAAGATGTGTGGCAGATTGAAGCGTCTCGTCCTATCACTACATATTATAAAACAAAGTTGTTCGCCGCGTCGGTCTGTTTGTCTGTTCGCGATACACTTAAAAACTACTGATTGGATTATCATAAGAGTTTCAGCAGTTTCATGAAGAAGGTTTAGGTATATAATTTGTCAAGGTTTTGTGTAAATTGCTGAACAGATCAGCCCTACGACAGACAAAACATGTAGGCGTAATAAGCTTTATTACCCGTGCGAAGCCGGGGCGGGTCGCTAGTTATACAAAAATACATATATGTTTACTTGAGAGCGTTCAACTAACTTGGAGTCGAAGGAAAACAAAAATGGAAAGCAAGTCCTGCCTCCTTGGCTTTTTAAATCTTTTAGCTGGTTTTCTTGAGTTTGTTTAATAAAATCTGTTTGGTCAGCAGATTTCCACAACAAAGTTTGCAAACCGAGACGTCGCAGCCGCCCTGCGACCCATCCGCACCACGCCCAGAATACACGCCACTTTAGTTGCTCGCAACTGATATGACGCATCTACGGGAGTGAAGAACGAACATCGAGCAGGGTCCAGCTCTACTAAGAGCCGAATGGTGGTCTCGTAAATTTTGGGCTACGCAAATAACTAATTCCTTACCACTCATGTCAGCCGGTGCACTATTTGTCTAATTATTATAAGATTTTTGTAAATGTCGTAAACGGAAATTATTGCTGTTAAATGTGAGGATTGCTGCTGTTTCGGCGGCAACGCAGTCTGCAGTCGGTTTTTAAAATGTTTGACAAGCTAGAAGTTAACCACAGCTCAGCTGATGTTCACAGCCTGGAATGGAATTGGTTACAAGTGAGGCTGCCGGAACACACCGGTAGGTGTTGATGGCGGCAGATTTTCGACAAAAAAAATTGTAATATTGGTGCTGAAAGAACGAGAGTGTTGTGGTCGCGGTGCGTCCTACCCTCGCTCCGTAGTTCACTGGAGCCGCGGGCGGCCGGCGGCCGGATATTGCATTAATTCCGCCGGAGCACCGGATCCTTTGTCTGTATAGTGTAACCGGATTCCGGATACACGCCCGGTGCCGGCTTTAAAAGCTTTCGTAAAAGGATCTCTTGTTTGACGGCAAATGCAAGGCTCGTCATCATGCGACCCCTGGTTGTTACGGCACGTGTTCTCTTGCGGTGATACTCGCGTCATGAGAAGCACCACCCGGGGACCCCGGGCATGTCTATCAGACAATATTATAAACGTATCAGTAAGTTTATACACACTCCAACTACGTGGTCACTCGACTTGAGAAGAAATAGCCGCCTGTATCCAGGAAGAACATCTGTTTTTATTCCCTAAAAATTTTATGCCTCACGTACGATTGCGGATAAATCCGAGACTTTTTTTCTTGCTTTATGATTCAGTAGTGATGAATTATAAAGCAGGAAAAATCGTTAAAGAGGTGTGGTTGCAGGATGTCGAGTCCCAGTCCCGAACTCTACTCGCACTTGGAATTCGCGGGTATTAACTATACTGAGCAATTATAATTACCAGTACAGGCAGCTACTATAGGAAATCCGTTTTCTATGGAACGACCATTTGGCTTTAACCGTCCTACAGCGCCCGTCCTCTATCAATGTCCTCAGTTGAAACCCAAACAATGGTTTCAACTGTTGCTCGTAAGACAATGGGCTCGATAGGCACACTGACGATACGCATCCGGAACGGTCGGCGTATCGGCGTATCGGCCGGGAGTCGCCGGGTACTGCCGCTATTCATTGTCCGACCCATCGAGCGCACTGGGAATACTTAGTCTTTTATCACTTAAATACATAAAACAAATTTGACAACTAGTATTTCAAAGCATTCAAAGATAATGTAACAGCAGTAATGTAATGCAGTTACAGCCTAGTTGGGAGACCGTCTATCTTCCAGTCTCGAGGTCCTGGGTTCAAATCCTACGACGCGCATCTCTGTCATTTCCAAGTTATATGCGTACTGCCGATGTCTTCAAACGTTAAAGCAAAACGTAGCGAGAAAATCTACATATCTAGAGTGTTAAATTTTTTTTTTCAAATATGTGTAAAGTTTGCCAACCCTCACTTGGCCAGCGGGGCGGACTGTAGCCTTACCCTACTCACAATGAGAAGCCCGCGCCCAGCAGTGGGACAGTTTATGAAAACAGGGTTGATTTAGAGTGCAGAGCTCGAAGTATCATCATAGACCATGTTTGTTGTTAGGAAGAGCACAAAATCAGTCGTATGTTTTCCCGCAAGAGTATAAGAGTTGCAGATACTTCAATAGCAGCGAAATCAGCTTAGTGCAACGAGCATAACAGAATCGATCGTCGATTTGTTGTTAGTTTAAAATTTAAACATAATCTTCTGATTTTTAAAGCATTTATCGATTATTTTCTTTTATCTGGTACAACAAACAATTATTTATCATTCACTTTAATAAGAATAACGCTTACACTAAAGAAAAACAAAAAGTCTCTTGTTAAGCGAAACTGAATTTTACAGCTCAATGTTGTGTGACAACGATTCGAAAATAACGCAGAAGATTAGTTAAGTTTAGTTGCTCGGGGCACAAGGTTCGACGGCGATATCTGGCGGGCGAGTTTCGAAGGATATCGACATTAGGCAGAGCGTGCACGTAATATGGTAATAGCCTGGCTTCGTAGTACTTAAAGGGTTAATGTTAGAGCCGCTCGTAATAATAGACAATACGCCGCGCGCCGCACCCGGCATCGCAATATCTCTGGCACCGCTTAACCGAACACGATAGCAAAACGAATTCGGATACAAGACAGTTACGCAATTTTCTGGTTCAAGAGGCATTACGAGGACCTCTTGTTATATCCCCCCGTGCCTACTTTACCTCCAACCTTTTTTTTCCATAAATTATATCATTTTAAGAGTCAGCGAACAAACGAGCCTATTCATTCCCATCGCCGGCGAGATTCTTCTATATTAAATTTGCACGATACCTTTTGTCCGCTTCGTCTGGTGCGGACGTCGTTATGTCACGACACGGCAATTTTAATAAATCTAGGATATTCAACAATGGGCGCGTGACAACCCTAGGCGGTTTAATTGTAGCTGTAACGCCATTGGCGGAAGTTCGTAACGAGTCGCCAATGAGAGCGCGTTATTTGAATTGCGAACGTTACGCGAGGTGGCAGGGCTGCCGTGCCCGAAGGCCTGTTATAACGACCTTTATCGTCTGAGAATTTAGCGTTTATAATAAAACCAGCGAGGGTGTACAAGTTTGCCAGTTAAACCCCTTGTTTGTAGTGTAAAGAGAGCGCGCGCCTAGCCGTCGCGCAGATGTTAATAATAAAACAAACGCAGAAACAATTACGCGGAGCGCTGTTACGGTCGAAGTGATTACATTTTATGACGTTTCATCTTTGGAGAGCAATTTGGAATAAAAGCTACGAAACCGCGCGTATAATAATAGAAATGAACGTTTTAGGCGTCTATTAACACTCCAACAGAAACTTTCTTTGCGGCACTCACTAAACCGATTAAACTTAATTAATTTGATCTCTGAACCGAAACTGGGAAATATTAATATCGTTCGACAGACACGCGACCGAGTTATAAAGCAGCGAGAAGTTCCCCGATACTCGGCCATAAAAGCCGTAATCGCCAGCGTGTGAAACGCAAAGTAATCGACGAGACTTTGTCGCGTTCAATGATCTAGAAAAGTCTCCGAGCTAAACATTATTTTCTACGAATTTCCGATGAAAACGTGAGCAGTCGATTATCAAGCCGCCTGTGACAATATCAAAAATAAAGGCCCTGAATAAACTCAATCAAACGAACAAATATTGGTCGAGGATCCCATTTCTCCAATCTAGTTGTTTGACAGGACGCAACTCCCTTTATTTCGGCAGCCGAAATATCAACACTAGATAACGCTAGGTACCCTGCGGCCCCGAGAGCTTCATATTCCGCTGCCCGGGATTATAAAGAGACTTTAGTGCTCGCACTAAACAGAGATACAAACTTTTACGATGTGACAAAAATGACTTTAGTTTATTTTTCTACTTTTTATGTCGCAGGCCAAGTACCGAGCGTCGCGCGTCGGAGGAAACAATCGCAGGCGTTTATGACATTAAACGAGTGTTTCCATTTTGAAGTATCTTCACTTACAAATAAGAATGGTTGAAATTTTAATGCGCCAAATTAAATTACGTGTTAAACCTTTAATTTTGTTTAAATCTTGACATTAAAGCAGATTAACAGACTACTTAATACTAAGCTTGCTCTATCCACGATGTGTGCCGAGGATAACAGAAAGCATTCGAAATACTAAACAATACGACTACAATAATACAGTTCGTAGTCAAAGTAACTTATTTTCACTTTATATTTAGAATCTAGGCAACCATAGATGTGACAAACTTTTGACAGGGCAACCTAATACTGTTGGAACAGGAATAAAATAAACTTACACTTCATAAAAATATATCAATTATATAACTGATGATCAATAACGCCTGTTACCCGTGTGCACCTGGCAACTTCATAGTTGTGCTAGAGGGAAAGTAGGCAACCCATATTATTTCTAATTCTTCGAGTGATTTTTTTTCGACTAATGCTCAATTTTCATGAATAACAAAATGGGGAAGTTGATTAAGAAAAGTTAATATCATTTAACAATGATTAAGCATGATTAAGATTTAACGTGATTTAAGACAAGACAACCCATTTGCGATTTATCAATGTACACATCAAATGACAGATGAGGGATATATTTCTTATACCGGATCTTAGACTATAAAGCATTTTAGCTTTGTAATTACTAAGTATGAACTAGAAAAGATTTTCTACTTTAAACACAGTATTTGTTTCTATTTTACTGTGGAATTGATTCCGAGCCCAACCGGGCCGCTCGCATCGGAAACGAACACCTGAAAAGCCGCGGTACATCCATAACACGGCAATTAGCGCAGAGGCGAGTTCTGCTGAAAATCAGTTTTCAGCGGATATTTTATTCACAGCCGACGTGAGCGGACGGCGGAACAGTATTCCGGTGATTGCAAACAGAGCGAGAAAAAATCAATCGAGTGTTTTGCAGTCACGATTTTTATTATATTGTTTTTTTATAATTCCAGGTTCTGTGCCTTTTTTTGATTTCACGTTTTCCTACCAACTATATTGAATGACTTAAAACAACAACCTTGCTTGTTTGGGAAACACAAGCACGCCTTCAGGTCCCGCGCGCCGCACGCGCTCGGTGACATACATATTATTACTTGCATATTTCTCCACAACTTTTTCCCATGATAAACAACCCCAAAGTGGTTACACACAGCGCCGCGTGCGGAATCTCATAAAACAACCACTTATCTATGTAAAACAACACAAAGAGGCCCGTATCACTTGAATTCATTGTCGCCGTCAAATTCCGCACAAAGCCGCGGCCTCAGCCTTGAATAACATTTGAATAATGGCGGACAAACATGCGGGCGGGGGCGGGGGGCGGGGAGCGGAGGGCGCCACTGTCAACAGGGAAACCCATACTATAGGTTAGAAAAGTTACATCATTATGTCTTCACCACAAGTTCTAAATACATATATCTAAAAGTAAGTTTTTCAGGGAATAGTCTAAAACTTATCGTTTAAATCAAATAATATTTCGAGTAGCGATGTAGCGATATCTCAGTGATTAGCGCGGTCGGTTCACACGTCAAAGGGCGTGGGTTCAAATCTCCTCTATGAGCTTGACCTGCCGGTGAAGGAAAACATCGTGAGGAAAGCGCTAACACGGTGGTAGGGTACCTACTTCTAGTACTCGGCTGGCTAGCCATCCTCAAGGTAAAATCTGCCGCCAAGCACCTAACGGTGTGTTCCGGCAGCCTCATTTGAGCGCTAGTTCCATTCCATGTCAGGTGTGTTCACAATATTTGACTACACCGTCACTTAACATCAGGTCAGCTGTGGTCAAACATCCAGCTTGTCAACCATAAAAATGTATTTAAATAGCTTCCCAGATGACATAGATGAAGTTTTATTTACGATGGCATTTAGAATCATTTATATTGAGAAAGTTGTAATAATTAAGTACATTATTTGTCATTTATACATTTGATGTGAATTAATTCGTAATTAATTCGCAATTCCAAATACTGAGTGTAAAATGACATGTAGGAGCGTCAAATTTTGCGAACACTACATACCTAGTAGTAGCACTTGTAATTAAACGATTCTGCGTCGTTCACACGAACTAATAACATTGGATTCGCGACTTTAGTTCGTACAAAACATGAAATAATTTCCTGCAACACATACTGCAGCTTCGTTCAATGGGAATCCAATTTCCCTCCAATCGTTTGTAACAAAACGTTTAATCAAAATGGCGTTCGTGACGTCACCAAAATGGCGGCTGCGAACGGCGTCACCGTTACATTTTAACTTCACGCTTGTGATTTATTCACGCGGGATGAAATATGTGCATGAGAACTCACGGGGAAAGAGTGCAATTTTTTAAACAACTTTTCCAAAGTCAGTAAGTATAAGATGTGACACAATTTCACGAACTAGAAATAACGTCAGCATAACTTCTTTTAGTACGCGAAAACCACGATAAAGTTCAGAATTATCTTTGACATCTTATTTCCATTTTCAAGCTAGGCGTTTGATCACAGCTCAACTGACATACATAGCACGTAGGAGTTGAGCGGCAGACTCGGGGGGTCCGTCGCCCGACAAGAGTAGACCCCGAGGAGGCGCGCGCCCATCGAGGTAGAGCTGAACCTGCACTCTACTTTCCTAGCAGGGAAGGATCCACTGGAACCAGCGCCTGGCGGGCCCAGAGACGTGCGCGATAGCGTCCCCGCATCCTTGCCCACCGAGCAGGAACACTCCTGGGTGTTCAGTATGTACTCGTAGGCAGTCATGATGTCGTACATACGTACCTATATATTTTTGTTATCTTTTTTACACCGCTAACCGTATGATGAGCGCAATGCCCTGGACTTTCGTTATGCAACACAAAGTTCTTTGTATTGCTGCAATGGTCATGGACAGGCGTTATCTCTTGCCATCAGGAGCGCGTCTCGTTCGTCTCAATACTTATACATAAAACAACACAAAATGTATTGCCTTCTGTCCTGTACTTCTAAAGCTTATCTGGAAGAAATCGCGTTAGTATAATCGGTTACGCTACCGCTAATTTTCACATGGTGTTGTTTTTTATCTGTTTTGAAATATGTATGTTATATCATGTCGGTGTACAATAAAGTTGTATTCTATGAACTTTAGTATATCGAAATTAATCAACCCTGCTATGTTTGCAATATGGAATATTCTAGACGTTTCAGATTTGTAATTATAGAGCAAAATATTATAACTAAGTTAGTCTGCCGACGTTCATCAAATATCTCCCAAACGTTAAATAAACTTTCCCAAATTGCTAACACAAGTTTCGATGAAGTTGTTTTAGATTTCAATTAAAGCGGGGCAGGTTCTGCGGAGCGCGCCCGGCGCCGGGGCCGGTTCCACGTACTCCGGTTAACGTGGCGAAAATGTTCATAATTACAGACATTAAAGTTCAAAACGGGAGTTACTTTGTGAAACACCAATTCCAGAGTGAGAGCAATTTTGGAATGGCAGCGTACAGAAACTGCGCAACATTGTATGGATCTTCGATTAGATAACCCTTGAATGCACTAACCGTAAATTACTAGTTATGACCTCTTTTTAACGTCAAAGTAATGAGTCAAACGAGGCGCTCTCCTGATGGTAAGGTGGTAACTTCCATGAATTTAATGAAATCTAAATTGTAGGGAACATAAGTTAGAGTATTCAAGAGGTATAGTTTTAGTGTGTTTCCGCTTAAATTTTGATCAATTGAATAATATTTGAATCTAAAACTATATCTAATATTTGAAAAATAATTGAATCAATCAATTATATTATGTGAGAACGTAATTATATAGCTATTAAAATATAAAGCTAAAAATTGGAATGCGCTCATACCCTGGAGTTCCGTGTGTTCGGAAAATCACGAGTAAAATTGCAGGCGCGGTCAATAACTAAACATATACTTATCAAGTTTCCGCGTGTGTTGTTAAGTTCTAGTTTAAGCCCTAGACCGAAGTTTTATGGCGCCGCGCCGCACGCTTAGCAAACCAGGGTATTAGCAGGAACTTTGAATTTTAAAAATACTCAGCGGGGATAGCTATATAAGCTTTGTGCGTTTTTGTTTAAGTCTAAACAGCAAAGCTCCATTGCTTCTGACCTTGTTAACTCATTTGGTAGTGTATCTGCTTCTAGAGCTGTGAGACGTGGGTTCGTTTTCCATTCAGGACAAACATTTGTGTGACTAGCATAAATGTTTGTTCTGTGTCTGGGTGTTCTTTATTCATTACCAAATGAGCCAACTAAGTAGGGCTAGTAGGAGCACTCGCGGGAACTCCAGCTGTTAATATTCATAGAAGCCCGAGATTGGAGCCCTCGTCTAATTTATCACATACTATATTTTATATGGTTAACGAACTGAATTTTCGGTAGCTCGTACCCGGCGCGGTAGCGCTCAGCCTTCGGTCTCGCACCTATGTGAACCTCATTCCAAGTATCACAAATATTGAAGAAAAAAATAACTAGTTATGCGCTTACCAACGAACATCATTTTACTTATAATAACTTTGAAAAAGAAAACTGCCAGTCAGTCCACAGACGTAGCACTAGTGCGGCCTGCGTAGCACGTATGTAGCTACGCGCTGATTCATTACTACGAGTGCCGTAGACGTTCGTAGCAAGCCGGCTACGAACGACATAATTGTTGTTTACAGAGCAAAGTCACGTAACTTTAGAGAGTGGGAGCGCCGATAGTGCGCCCACCGCTGGGCTAAACTGTTTCGCTCTAAACGAGCACTTCAGTGTTTCATTCAAAATAAATTTTACATTTTATAATGTAAAAGGCCGTGTAAAGGTCACACGTCGATTTTTATTTATACCCTCTCCGGGTAACGATCGGAATCAAGCTGTAATGGCTCGTAAAGTTTACGAGAAAAGCCTGCGGAGGCTGTAAGGATCCAGGTTGTACAGTACACGCGGTTGCTGGTTGCCGGTTACTTGGCGGTACATCTCTTTAGCAGAAAGTCGATACCTCAAACGATAATGATACATATGAAACTTTTAAACTTTCGCGACTTGAAAACATAATTATGTTTATCACTGGATTTTAATCGCGCACAAAATAATATGAACTCCCGCACTCCGCACTCTTCAGTCGACTATTAAATGTATAATATCACCGCAAGCTGGGATCTAGAGACATCTCTAGGTGGGTATTAAAACGGACTGAAGAATTTTAGTGGGTTCATTGAGCTGCCGGTGAAGGAAAACAGCGCGAGGAAACCATAGCATAGGTAGGGGATTTTTTAGTTCCGGCTATCTCACTTGAGAGCCAGGTGCTTTAACATCTTTGACAACACCGTCACTTGACATCAGGTGAGCTGTGGTTAAGCACCTAGCCTGTCAACCAAAAAAGGACTCGTAACTACGGCTATTGCAACACGGCCGAAACGTCGCGGTAAATAAACAAAACTAATTTCATAGTACTTACTTTGTACGCGATTAGGAGCCGGCGATATACATATGTATGTACACATAACACATTAGATGGCGCTGCGTGTGTTAAATCTTACAGACAAAAGGAAACGCTTGACATTGTTGCTCAGTGTATTATACGTACAGTGGGTGGATGTCGTATCCGAGCTGTGATACATCACACGAGTACGTACTCGAGCGGAGTCACGAGTGAGCTTCTCTAATTTCTAAAGGAAACGGAAACGTAGATCAGATTTACAGCGCTTAGGGTGAGAGCGGAAACAATTCTCTCGTTAAACGATGAGAGTTTACGAGCCGTGAACGAATTAACGGCGCCGTTTAACGCCGCGACAAATAGGTCAAATAACGATTATTTTTTATCTTCAAGAAGGGAGAGGCGGCAGAAGGCGCCGTGCTTTACAGTTATCAAGACGACATTTTTTCCCCAGGTTCGCTCTGTTACCGGGTCTTACTACTTCAGGAATGACGGCGGGCGCGGCGAGACGCCTTCTCTGTTGCCAGTCAACATCTTGACGTTTCTTGACGTTCTATCTTACTCGAGACGTGTCTATTGGCGTTTATATTCTAAAGCCCCACTAGGTGGCAAATCTTTTTAGCAGGAGTATCGTATATACTGCCGCCAAGCAGTAGTGTGCAAATATTACTTTTTGAAAGGTACTGCAGCTAGCAAAATTACAGGGCTTTTGAGACTAATCATCGAATGTCTTAAAGTAATGAGCGCCAAAGCTACGATGCCCTAGGCTTTGTTTTGCTACTCAAAGTTCTGTGTATCGGCTGCAATGGTCATCGACATGCGTTATATCTTACCATCAAGACAGCGTCTCATTACTACTGACGAACATTATCTCAGGACACATAAAATTATGGTAAAGCCATTAAAAGCTTAAAAGATAGAAACTATTGACATTTACTAAACAACAATAAACAAAAAAACAAAAAGCTACTTCCATATCATGAAAGCTGTCGTATAAAGACAATAGAACGATTCAGTGCAGCAACGATTACAAATTTTGATAATGTGTTTATAAATTGCGGAGTAGCAACTCTACCGACGAAGCCGCAAACACAAATAAAAATACAAATATTTTATTGATAACACCAATGTTACAAACATTGTCAAACCGCGGCGGGACGAGCCAACTGTGAGAGTTATTCGACGATCCGGAATGATAACGACCACTCGAATAGCTGCAGAGTGGATGAGATGAAGGCTCAATTCAATAAAGCATAGTTTAGAAGAAATCAAAGTTATTAAACGAATTGTCGTGTCGAGTACAAGAATGGCATAGTCAGAGAAGAACAGCTCGATCTATATTAACTAAACTACGAAAACCGCTCCAGCGTGGAACGAAAATAGGAATTATTTGTACGCTAATAAAAATCTAAAGTTTCCGTACTGCGTTTGAATTCTTTGAATACTTTCCGTTCTAAATTTGCCTGGAAGAGATCGTTTTTAGCGATAAGGTCGCCAGTTGTTACTCCTATTACTTAAGTTTATTTTCTTGTATATGTAATTTTGGCAAGGATAGGAAAGAGTCAATCAAAGCGTCGCCACAACCCCACTGGTGGAGATCGGTTTTATAATATTCCTTCACACATCATCTAAAATAATCGACCGTATAACACTTGAGATACATAAGTCAGCATTTTCGCTAGGGTAGTACAAAGTCCATAAAGCCGTGACCACACCGGAGCACGTCGCCGGCGCCGCCCCGCCCCCGGCGCAGTCCCGGCTGCGGCCGTAGATAACAGTCCTTAATATGTGATGTGTGTATGTATGTTTGTACTAGGTGCGTGTCGAAGTAAGATCAGCGTTTGTACACAAGATTGTATTTACCCTGCGTCGGATGGTATATCAGTTTGTACGGCTCGTCTGTTTGTCGAATAACAAACGTTAGAGATTAGGTTCGACTTATGCGCTGTCCTAACTTCTGACCATCCCGCTTAGATCCTAAATATACGACGTGAGCTCTAATTTTGCATGGAAAGGTAAATATATATTGTATGATAGTAACTCATGACTGCCCTGTTAGCTCATTTGGTAGTAAATCTATTTCAAGAGGTGAAGGGCGTGGGTTCGATTCCCACTCAGGACAAATATTTGTGTGACGACCATAAATATTTGTTGTGTTTTCTGTTTGCATTATAAGTATGTATTTACAACAAAAAAAGTATGTAAGTATTCTATCAGTTATCTGGTTCCAATGTATATAAGCTTTGTTTAGTTTGGGCTGTAAAATGTCCGAGAATATTTATTTATTTTATTTTATAATTTCATCGGTAAAGAACAGACAAATATTCCTAATGAGAAATCACAATGGAATTTTGGTCTAGGTGCCTACAGAACTCTACGCCAAACATAAGGAAAATGTAGAACAGAAAGAGACTTTAGCGTTATCACGCCGTCAACGTTATCTCGCGTCGGCAGACGGTTCCTGGCTGTCATGTGTCGGTTACGGCTCGGTGCGGCCCGGCGCGGCCCGACGCGGCCCGGTAAGGCGCGGTGCGGCCCGCTTTACGAGCGAGCCGGGTTGCCGGTTGTCACACCTCCGCATTGTCTCCGAGGTGCTAGAGCGTGTTAACAACATTACTTTACTGTCACGGCGCGTGAAACAAAGATTATGAGCGTAAATATACTAGAAATTTTATGTAACAACAACAATGATACATTTTTTACAAGTTATAAAAAACTTTGAGACGTCGCAGCACAGTTTTTATCTTTAAAAGTATTTTCATTAAAGAGTCTGCGAAGAATTTTTTATAAGCGACATTCTATAGACGATAAAGGGTGTAAATGCTTATAGAATTTCTCATATACTCGTGGTCTAGAATTCTTAGCTTCTCGATATTTCGAAATATCCTAAAGTTTACAGAAGTAATCTTAGTGCAGGACAGAGGCCTTATCTCTGAAAAGGAACTCCACTACCAATAAACCCACTTTTATTTAATCCAACTGTACACAGATACACTACTAACTGAGCCAACACGGTAATCGAAAGATAGCCTTAATATCAGATGAGCTGCGACTTTTTTATGAGCTGTGGTTTAACGCCTAAGTATTTGACATCATAAAACAGTAGTATCGGTT
This sequence comes from Biston stratarius, assembly GCA_950106695.1. Classification (NCBI taxonomy): domain Eukaryota; kingdom Metazoa; phylum Arthropoda; class Insecta; order Lepidoptera; family Geometridae; genus Biston; species Biston stratarius. Next base: position 43,476,038 of record OX467106.1, on the reverse strand, counting down.
GGTTATAATATAATTAACTTTATTTTAACGAACAGTGTGTTGGCATTCGAATGGGAGTAAAACCGCGTTGGTCTTAACTTTAAAAGTATTGACTGCGGCTTTTTCGGCTTTCAAGGGAGACTGACATTGTGACCGGAGTAATTTATTGAAATTCGATTGTGATCACCTAACACGGAGCTGGCGGTTATCGAGCCGGATGGGCCGCGGCCGGACAGCTTATCGGGCCGCTCCGGCCGCACCGATCGGCTGAGCCGTTTGTATTCACGCCCTTACGCTGATTAGTATGCAAACGTGACTTGGCACTATTAATTAAAGCAAACGTTAGCGCACGGGATCATCGCCGATAACTATTATTTATCTCCAGTACCGACACTACTCGGGCGTCTGTATGCATTAATCAAATTAAGAAAACAATAAAAATGAAGAGACCTTTTGGCTCGGCGTGGCTCGATATTCTCGACGGTACTCTATGCATAAATCCATTGCCGCGCGTTCACATCCTGATTACTGGGGTGAATTAGGCAAAAAGAAAATGAGGAAAAACACAATCAAGTGAAAAAGAAAAAAAGAATTGTAGATTAGTATGGAAGTTGGTAGTTCGTATTACTTTCAACAGATGGCGTTCGTAGCGGAGCATTCGTTTGACAGCTGCGTCATGCCTAACTGTGATTTATTATTGAATACCTTAACAAACGTCCACCAAATTCAGACTGTAACCCTTTCAACTCGTGAGAACTCTGCAAAACTTGGCTCATCATTCATCAGCAAACATCTATTTTACCATTCTCCACCGATTTATCAATTTTCTAATCTGTTGATAATTACAAAAGTTAAATCAACTTAAGTAATTATGATTGGCCACAAAGTTAACTATTGATCGTTCTACGCCCGGCGCGGGATTAACTCCTCGTTACTGATTTACTCGTATTTTTGAGCGTAATTATGCAAGCCCTGTGCGGTTGTTCTCGGTCTGGCGCAGGTACTCGAGTGAGATGTAACGATCAGTTTTAACGACACGACGCCTCCCCGGCGGCGCGGCGGTGACGTCAAGCCGTACGGTAACGAACATCGAGCTCGTAAAAAAGAATGCTCGCGAGAAGAAAACATGGTTACGCATAATGTACGCGCCGACAAATAACTCGACTTGAGTACCCGACTTACATTCAAAGTAGGAGAGTTATTTCCACGCGGGTTTGTTACACCAGAACATGCTATTTCTAAGGGATCGTATTCCATGAGGTTTTTAACGGGACCCTAATACTAAGCTGGTGGAATAAAATATATTTTGCCAAAAAGAAGAAAATCAAATCTCAAAAAAGAAATCAAAAAGAAAAGAATCATTCAAATCGAAAAGAAATCTGGTGCAAGGCTGGCCATTGCATTCCAGCGCGGGAATGCTGCCAGCCTCATGGGTTCCTTTGCACCAGGTACACTCAGGGGGCGGGATTTTTGACCGAATGTCGCTGATACGACTTATTATTAGTACTTTTGTTGACTTTTTTTGATGATTTTTATTATTATATTTATTTAGACTAAGATTATGTGATCGACATCTAATATAATATTATATGTATAAAATGTTAATATTTAAATATATGTCAAAGAAATTATTAATTGCTCACTAGTAATTTTATATAATAAGATCTTTTAGTTTTAAATATTTTTATAATTTACTGATCAATGTTTATTATTATATTTATATTTATTATATTTCGAGCATAATCTGAAGATGAAAAACTATGGCTTATGGATAAATCTAAATGTTTTATATATTAAGAGAAATCCAAATCAAATACTTCTGTATTTTCTGTTTTACAGGGAATCTAATCGGTGATGGCTTTGGGTTTTTTATGAAGTCAAATGAGGTTATATATTAATGACGCCGCTGCAATTTATAGTCCCAGTGTTTAACGTTTCAAACTTGTGTAAGTATATTGCAATCGTAAAACAAGTTCGGAGAACACCACAGACTGAATAAAATAGATTACGACGCGCCGAACGACGGACTTATGATTATGATTGAATAGAATGGACGCATTAAGCGACGGAACAGACGCGTTACGTATTATAACAAGATTGTTTTACTGCTCGTACTTCACTGGATCATTAATGAGCTCCGCGCCGACGAATATATTAATACTGTTATTTTCCTTATGAGAGAACTCCAAGAAAACCTAAGAGAAGTGCTGACACGGGGGAGTTAATGCGAGACAAAGCACTCGTTTCTTGGATGCCACCAATTACTTTTTTCTGCGTTGCGTTTCCTTTAGTGTCGTCGCCGAGTCGACAATCAACTCAAATTCAAATTAAGAATATTTATTGACATAAAAACGGTTTATCATTTACATTTACGTCTCAAAAATAAACATCAATTAATAAAAAAACTAGTTTAAAATAAAATGTCAAATTCAAATACGAAGTCAAACTTAAATACGATGTCAAATTAAAAAAAAACCGGTCAAATCACGGAGTATGCTATAGTTATTTTAGTTTTTATTAAGTAGTCTATCATAGTTTTTATATAATATGTATACTCCTTAGTCGTAAGTTTTTATGCCAATAAATTATTATTATTTATTATTAAATGCGAGCCGAACTCGTGCGCCCAGGGTTCCGTACCTACCCATTATACCGCAACAATAAGTTTTTTTTTTTTTTTAATTTTTTGGAATTTTTCCTGTGTTTGTGTTGTAAGAACTTTCTTTTTGTAAAATTTCGTGATTCTAGGTCAACGGGAACTACCATATATCTCGACCCAAATTCAGAAAAATAAAAAAAGTTGAAAATTAAGGTATATTTTGGTACTACTCACGTGCGAGTGTGCCGCGAGTAGGGTCCGTGTGCTATTAATTACATTAACATGTTTGCTGTTTGTCTCTGTGCTCCGGTTCGCTAAGTCGGAAGGACGGCAGATACGGCCGTGTTAGGGATGCCGTGCTCATTTTTCCTTGTTATTGTTAAACAGGTAAACGAAGAATTCGTATTCTTAATAGGATTTTTGTGAGACTTATTTCAGTAAATAAATAAAGTTATAACTTGTAACATCGTTGAGTAAGTTGGCGGTCGAATGCAAGCCTGGTTATTCAATGTGAATAGGCAGGTATGGGGACTACCGACAGAAGTGAAATTAAATCAACATCCAAAACAGGGGTCAGATCAAATCAGAAGTTTCAGAAACTTGTTAATTAGAGTCAAAGCAGCGATGCCCTGAACTTTTTTACTACTCAAAGTTCTGTGTAACGCTGCAATGGTCATGGACGGGCGTTATCTTACCATCAGGAGGATGTCTCGTACGTCTCATTACTTTTACATAAAATAAAAAAAATGAGCACTGTCAAAATGAAATCCATACTTTATGAATGTTTGTTCCAGTAGCGGCTACAAGTTGAAACAAAGCGCGTGAGAGGATTAGTGACGTCGAACTTCCGCAGCTCGGGACGGAGCTGGCGCCAGTTGACGTGCAACAGGCGCCAGACATCACACAATCGCGTTTGTATGTAACCACAACGACAACGCGAGCTCGTCGGCGGCACGTGAGCTCACAGCCTAAAGACTTAAGTTATCATCGATCGTTCCGTCGGGATTAAAACTATAGTGTCAAGTATACTCACACTTCGATGGCCTTGTTCCAGTTGATGACGTACCCGCTGAGCGCGAAGGTCTCGATGTTGACGACGTGCACGTTCCCGCGCACCGTGCCCACGTGCACCCACTTGGACTGCAGCGGCAGGTGCAGGCACGTGATCCTGGGGACAACACGCCACCAGCCTCCATTAGTCATCCTCGATCGACCAAATCTCATTCTACTATGGAAACTAACGTGGTTTAGATACATTTTTGTTTTACTTATACCGGATACTCAGAATATAGTTCCGGCCACATCGGGTGTAATTTAATATAAATGACAGTGATTTCAGGTAATAAAAATATAAAAAAATCGACTTAATTAAGAACTGCCTCTTCTTTTCAGTCGGTTAAAAAAGAAAAAAAACTGTATTCATATGGTTTTCAGTTTTGTTAATATTCAAATAATTTAAATATGCTTAAGCAAATATATAGTGCAAATATTACATAACTCTAATCAAGGATATAATGCAGATTGGAGAGACGAGTTTTTCTCCCGTGGATAAACTGAACAAATCTTGTATGGAAAAAATATAAACTCTTAATTTTTTGAGGTTAATCGCCCCAAATTATTTATTGATATACATTTTCAGAAGTTAGCAACATTCACGAGTTTAAAATAATCGTATCGCAGATATAAAGCATTTCAAAAATGGGTTCAACCAGCTCGACAATGGCGTCACACGACCGTGAAAGGGTGGCGTCCTATTTTAATTTATTATTTAATTTAATTAAAATTTATTACTTTACAGTCATATAAAACGTGTCAGTAAAGAGCTCGCGCTGAGGACTCATGGCTTTGTTACTATTTACCCGCCATGAAAGTCGCTCAGCGAGCTATCCTTAACGTTTGTCTAAGGGATCGTATCCGGAACGAGGTAATTCGACCCGAATATTACTGGACCATCAAAGCCGAAGACCGGGCAGTATGGAAGGAGGAAAGGGAGGCCTTAAAGAAACTAGAAGAAAAATTTAAAATTATATTCAAATTAAATTACATCCTTGTCAATTTTGCAACCAAAACAACTTTTAAGCGGAAATACACTGAAAATATACCTCATGAATACTCAAAATGAACTTCTGCAATGAGACGCCTGAACCAATCAATTAGCATTTAGTTTATACTTAGCGTTTAGTTTTATGTTTAGCGGTTTAGCCGCTCACGACCTTCTGTCCCAAAACAAACTGGCGATCCGGTGAGAACACTCAACCGCGCTAATATTAGTTTTCAGTGCTTTCACAGGTTGTTATAATCTGCGTGTGTTCCGCATTAAATAAACGCGAATGTGAAAATATTCTCTTCCTCGCCGCGCACATAACGTCGTGTAACATTATTTTTATCGCAAAAATCATAAATAACAACGATAATCATCTATTTAGACCGTTTTTCCGCAATTTGTTTGAAACACGGCTGTGCAGCGCGCGATACCGACTCTCGTATCAGATCACCGTCACGGCACTCAAATATCCGCTCTCGTTTTTTTTTTTTGCCACAGGTGGCAATTAAGCGGGCGTGTTGCCTGATGGTAAGCAGTCACCGTCGCCTGTGGACATCGAAAAACCCTCATTTTTTACCGAGATGACCCGCACTCTCCAGTCAACTCGTGACCACAGCTATTGCAACACGTCGAGGTAAATAAACAAAACTATCTAAATAAATGTAGCACTTCACTGAAGTTCATGGCGATCTCTTAAATATTTTATTCAAATAGCAGATCTAGTGAATTTAATTGTATTTAATGTGTGACTAATTAATTTTATTTTAAGCGACCTGTTTACTCGGGAATTCGTCCTCGTGGAATTTAATAAAAAAATGTTAGTTCAGTTCGCATAATTTACGAAAAGTTTATGATTACTGTGTTCGGGTTTGAAGGGTATTGCACAGCTAGCGAAATTATTGGGCTGTTGAGACTGACCTTCTAATGTGTCAAAGTAATGAGCGCCAAAGCAGCGATGCCCTGAACTTTGTTTTGTTACTCAAAGTTCTGTGTATCGCTGCAACGGTCATGGATATGCGTTGTCTTTTACTATCAGGAGAGCGTCGTGTTCGTTTTATTACTTTTAACACATAAAAATAAATAATATTTTTTTAATACTCGCTAAGAAGACCTTAATCTTTGCTACCCTAACATTTTTCGGTATGAAAAGTATCTTAATGTTAATCCAGGCAATAAAATTTCATCCAAATCTGTCCAGCCTTTTTTGCATGATTAAGGAACAAACATACAAACTTTCACATTTATAATAAATTAGTAGTTTTTCTGGTATAATTCTTTCTGATATTCTATATGTTAATCCAGGTAATAATCTATATTTATGCCAAACTACATCCAATTCAGTTCAATCGTTTTTGCGTGATGAGTAACAAACACCCAAACATACAAACTTTCACAGTTATATGTGCGCCGCCGTGTTAGGGAAACCCTGTGAGGATGGTGTGGAATGTAGTAAATAAATAAATCTTAGGAGCTGCCTAATAAAGAGAATGTCCGCAGAACGGTTGGCGCGACAGCACCCCGCAGCTGTTCCCGGGCCGAGCCAAGAAAATGCAGTTCCCTGTTTTGGCGCGAGCCGGTTTACATAATTGTCGGGCGACCGTGAGCTGTTATCCTAACTGCGGGGCTGTCGGAATACTGTAGTAATAGCATCATTTAATTCAATGCGGAGACACGAGACGCCTCTCTCCGTCGATGAAGAGATTTAAGATTAACGAGCTGCGATTTTCTGTCGCTAGTTGAGGCCGTTTTCCCGGACCGTCACGCGGTTTCAAATCCAACCAGGCGGTAAAACTTTGAATTATTTATAACAATTCATGCTTGAGTTCCTTTACATTACTGCTAACTAATTAGGGGATAGTTTTGATTATCATAAAGAAGATATACTTTACTACGAGGAGTTGCAGGATGTACTAAATTATAATGAGAGTCTTATCGCAAAAGTAATATAGCATATGTAGCGATGATAGCTCAGTGGTTAGCGCGGTCGGTTCGCATGCCGAAGGGCGTGGGTTCAAACCCCAACAATGCCGCCAAGCATCTAACGGTGTGTTCTGGCAGCCTCACTTGAGAGTCAGTTCCATTCCAGGCTAGATGTGCTTTATCATCTTCGACCACACCGTCACTTAATATCAGGAACCCTCGGTGCACGAGTCCGATTCGCACTTGGCCGGTTTTTATCTATAAGTTAGATTAATATTTTAAATTATATTCAAATTAAATTAAGTCCTCGTCACTGTTGTAACCAAAACGACTTTTAAGCGGAAATACGCAAAAAATATAAGTCTTGAATACTTACACCGGGTTTGTTACTAAAGCTGCACAGTTTGTGTTGTACATTATAAATATTTAGTTGAGACATATTTGCATTTGTATAGCTATGCTAATAATTGAATATTTACGATGTATGCTAACCGCGCATAAATACTAGATAACGATCGCAACTCCGATTTAACGGCGATCAATCGGAGCACGCGGGCGGCGCCGTTCGACGTCAAACGACAGGTCGATCGCTTGACATGTTTGATTACTTCAAATGAATGGGCGTATGTACTCGCATGTGCGTGTATGATATTCATTAGGAAAACTCAGTCAACAGAATGGATGCCTTGAATCCGCAGACGGTGTAAAATATTCCGACACTTGATGAAGTGACGATATGTTGACTATATAAGACAGTTGTTGATGAATGGAAGGGAAAACCTGAAACTTAGTGCCGTGTCTCAAGGGGCCTCGTGTTGATTGTATAGCTGTACACTAATATACTTAGATTGCTCGGAAGATGATGAGTCAACCGAGTACTTGTAAATGGGCAGCAGGTAAGTGATATAACATAATAGAAAAACACACGTATTACTATGAAAACGATGGTTTTGACTTTTTGTTTTACTTAAGCGGGATTACTCTCGTTTAATTATGTCGGATACTCGGACTACATCCGATGGCCTTCTTCAAGGAGTCAACGCAGAGTATGACACGCGCGCGGCCGCGTCTTACTACACGCTACGGGCCGCTGAGCTTCGCACGTGAAGACAGAGGGCGGTGCGTGGGCGCGGGGGGTAGGAGCGAGTAGAGTGCAGAGTTGCGCTGTTGCGCTCACAGTTTTGAAGGGAACGCGGGAAAAATCCCATCGCCGCATTGTATTACTTTCTATTCAAATATTTAAATTTTTAGACTACCATAAGATGAACTTCCGCAAAGTAACGCCTGAATAAATTAGTTTAATCGAGTGTTTGTGTTTTATTCAAAACTAGCTGTGCCCCGCGGTGTCACCCGCGCTAGATGCCTATGTCATAGTAGCTTTATGCATGCAAAGTCTCAGCCCGATCGGTTTAAAATTGACAAAGTTTCATACAAACTTTCATCCCCTATTTTATTCCCTTGGGGGTAGAATTAATCAAAATCCTTTCTTAGCAGATGCCTACGTCATAACATCTACCTGCATGCCAAATTTCAGCCCGATCCGTCCAGTGGTTTGGGCTGTGATAGATCAATAGAAATAAGTGTGATAGAAATGTGATAGATGATAGATCACCATGTCAGTCAGTCAGTCAGTCAGTCAGTCAGTCACCTTTGAGTTATATATATTTAGAATAGAAGAGTCAAATGACATGTACGAGTATGGACAAGTTATATGTGGTGAAGCACATTTCATCGTCTTTACAAAACTTCTTAGAAGCTCCTAGTAAATTTTGATTACTAGATCATTGATTAGACTTGAACACGACTCACTTTATGTGTATTTCATTACACTGACATCTATTATAATTTTGAAATTTTTAAGATTATTGTTAAATATGAATGGAAAAATAACTTTAGTGTTATCAATAAAATATTTGTATTTGCTACTTTGACTGTGACTGAAACATATTTTATACTGAGACATTTAAAAAACTCAAATAGTTGACACTAGCAGAGTGGATAAAGTGAGATGCTGAAAAAAAATTAAGTTGTTTAATAATTTAAAAATATATATTGGCGTTATAATAAGGAGGTAATATGGTCTGTTAGGATTTGAGACATATTTATTTCCTGGCTGGTTCTTTTGTGTATTTGTTCGCAATATTTATTATTTAAATGAACATGAACTAAACGCAGCTAAGTCACTTCCAAGTTCGTGTCTCAATTTGTCTAAATTAAAAAGTCGCGGCTCACAAACGAAGGCGAGATTTCCCCGCGGAGCGCGGCGCTCTTGTAATACTTGTTTTAACAATTGATTCGTTAAAAATCTACGAGTTTTCTATTTACTCGTTTATTAAATTGGTGAACGGGACGAGACAAAAGTTTACTCATTTTTTCTTTTCCTCCTGAGTTTTTTATCATCGCGTATATCGCTCATTAATAATTTATTACATGAATATTCTCAAACAAGTCAAAGTCGAACTAAGTCATTTACAGTCTAATTCTCAATTTATCTTCCGCGGTCAAGTACAAGTCATGCCCCAGTGAAGCGGTAATTAATATTCATGAGAATTCTTCCGAGTTTAGGAAACAACACGAAAATACATACATATTTCACCATTTTATGTCAGTTGTCTGCATCGTGCACATATTGTTTGTAAGCAATATTCCAACATATAACAAAATAAAAAAAATTAAATGACGATATCCTAATCCTTTATGGCTAATCCTTTTCATACAAAGGTGGCCTGGAAAAGATCGCTTTCAACGATAAGGCCGCCAGTTGTTGTACTATTATTAAGCTGTTTATGTTATCACTATTTCATGGTGTGACCAATAAAGAGTTATCTTGTATAATTTTTTTGTTGGCGCCCGAATTGTGTAAGGCTATGTAGCCTACTCATCTGCAGCACCTTAAGTGTTACACAGTCTTCTATAAACGGACTATAATTCTTCTATAAATGACCATTAGAAGACCAGCTTGCAAATTTACCCTCTATTTATATGTAAAATATATGCCATGCAATTTGTAGCAGATCAGATTTCAGACAGCTGATCAGCACCCTGATTACCATCAGTAATCAAGTCGCATGAATTAACACAACGCGGCGCAGTAATCAGCTGGCTGGCCATAATCGGCTTGTAATTGTCAAATCAAATTTATAATTAACGAACGAATGTAATTATGTCAGCTTCGTCACAGTAAATGGAGCGATGATTGTGCACGAATCACGACAGTCACTAATGTTAAAACTAATCAAGCGTTACTTATCCGACAAGCTAAATGTGTATTCGTTAGAACACATTGTTAAAAAACCGTTTAAAATAATAAACGGCATAGATTTTTTGCAATATGAAAATAATGAGACTAATGAAACGCTCCCTTGATGGTAAGAGATAACGGATGTCCACGATCATTGCAGAAATACACAGAACTTCCGAGTAGCAAAACGAAGTTCACGGCATCGCCGATTTCAAACTCATCGCTTTGAAACATTAGATGGTTAGTCTCAATTTACCTGTATGTTCGTTAGCTGCAGTACCTTTCAAACCGGAACACAGTCATGTTTACACACTACTGCTTGGTGGCAGAATATCTGGTACTGCGGTGGTACCTACCTAGACGACATCCTGCTAAAGAAATCTACCATCAAATGTAAAATAAGCAAGCTTATATCATTCCCCTACATTTTTGGCTTTTCTATCGACAGTCACTTTGTCTAAGCCCTCTGATGTTCTTCTAGTGACACCAGAGTACTTCTTTGGTCAACATGAGTCCATTTTTGTAACTCTTAGGTGCTGTTAAAGATGGTGAAAGCGAGATTAATAATTTGAATTGCGATACAATCCGTATTCGTAGCCTCATTTATATCGCACGAGATACGAAAGGTGTTCACGTGAGGTTTGGTGTTTACGAATGTGATCGGATAAGGAAGCGCGTTGTTTGGCGCGCCGTGTGCGGGGAAGCCGCCATCTGTCTCATGCATTCTAATTATAATTCACGGGAAGTTTTCTCTCGTCCTTTACACTCTTACTGTGAACTTCATTCATAATTGTGTAGCAATTTCACGTTTTCAGTTTGAATATACATTTCGTCTGAGTTACTAAGTATTTACTTATTTGGGTTCAGGAATGATACAATATGTTTATTGATTTGGCTGGACGTTACCATGATATATGTAACGGGCACGAATACGCGACACTGTATAACATTAATTCTACATATACAATATATGTATAATTGTATATACGGAAGGTTTGAAGGGTACTGCAGCTAGCGAAATTACAGGGCTGTTGAGACTAACCATCTAATGTCTCAAAGTAACGAGCGCCAAAGCAGCGATGCCCCAGACCTTGTTTTATCACTCTAAGTTCTGTTTATCGTTGCAATGGTCATGGACAGGCGTTATCTCTTGCCATCAGGAGAGGGACTTGTTCGTCTCATTACTATTACACAAAAAATATATACAAATATACGATATTTGAATTTCGCAGCTGGGGAAATTACAGAGCTGTAGAGCATCGAAAGTCTCAAAGAAATGAGTGTTTTTGCTTCTTTTAAATTTATACACACGCAGAGACAAGAACAGAAGACTGATAAAGCACTTATATACATTTTTGTGAATACACACTAACAGACAATATACATATGTATTTGGAACACGAAGGTACAGAACAAATATACAGTGGGCATAAAAAGGAATCAACGGTAGAAATAATTATTTTTCTAGATCAATTTAAATGCAAAATACAGAAATTACAATCAGGTAAATTAGGCTGTTCCGTAATATTAATGATTACCGGATTTCGAATAAGAAAATGTTTTCACAAAGTCTACGTCAATATTTAGCATAAAGAAAAAGGAAATAGCCAGAGTTTAATTGTATGAAATCAACTAAAGCAAATATTCCTTCCGGTAATAGCGGTCGTGGCGCCCCGAGCGGCGCGCGGCGGCCTCGTATACAAATGGCTAATTTGTCTACAGTTGAGACCGTTAGCACACTCGGCTTGTCGAGCGATCGATTTACGCGATGTCGCCTGCGTTTTATGCCAATAACAAAACAAACTTATCGATTCCGAAAAGAGCGAATTAATACATTGATTTCCTTTCTAGACGCGGTCCGGTTAGCCTCGTACATGATATCATACAGATTGTTGCTGAGTATTACTGCGCGTCGTCATGCTGCGGTTTTTGTTCTATAAATTTCTGAGTTACGGACGGAATGTACATTCATACAGAACACGTACAAACACTTCTATGAATACGCTCGCCATTTGTGAGTATTCATAGAAATATCTCAATAAAAAATTGTTACTTTTATTTATGTTCTAATCATATTCGTATCATCATCATCATTATCCACAGCCTTCTTTATTCCACTGCTGGGCTAGGCCTCTCTCTTATTATGCCATCTGCCCCGGTTCTGCGCCAATCTGGTCCAGGTTCGACCCGCGACGGTGACGATATCCTCGACCGATTTTTGTTGCTGGACGAGCAGCGCTCCGCGAGCCTTGCCTAGGCCACCACTCTGTTGCAAGCTTACTCCACCTGTCATCACTGCCTATTTGACTGCCCTGTTAGCTCATTTAATAATTCATCGAGAGGCGAAGAGCGTGGGTTCGATTCCCACTTAGGACTAACATTTGTGTGACTAACATAGATGTTTATTCTGTGTCTGGGTGTTCTGTATGTATTATAAGTATGTATTTACAAATATTTAAGTTGTGTCAGCTGTCTAGTTCCCATAATAGAAGCTTTGCTTAGTTTTGGGCTAGATGGCGCTGTGTGCAAATGTCCTCCAATATTTATTTATTTGTTTATCACTTCGCCTAGCAACGTGTTCTGCCCAGCTCCACCTGAGATTCATAACCTTCGTTAACTTCGTGGCATCACAGCGCACACGGCCGGCTGCTGAGATATGCGATCGCAAGTAGCCGGAGCAGTGAGCAGTGTGCCGGCGGCGTTACCCGCTCCGCGAAACAGCCGAGTCACGCTTGATTCCATCGCGAAGGGAATTCATAATTTCCACTTTTGTTTGAATCGCTGAATGTTGTTGTTAATGGTTCCTACGTGAGCCGTGCGGAGAAAGATCTGCTTTTCAAATCTGTGATGATGGGGATCATCATTTGTGAAACCTCTCTAAGGAGATCTAATTGTTATCATTAAAGGAAATTTTACGAAACAAATTTGTGAATGAGGAATCCGCCTTCGAGACCGACGGTTTCATTAAGACAGGATTGATAAGCCCAATTTATTTAGAATTTGTCAAATCCTATGTTCGAGTGAGAGACACGGGACAAATTGCTTTTAATTAAAAAGTGATAGGTACATTAAGAACACAGTTTCCTACTACTCCGGGGAAAGGCGTCATTGTCTCTCTGTGTGTATAAATTTAAAATATGCAAAGACGCTCGCAAGAAAATTAATTGAAAATAAGTTATACGTATATATGTATGTATTTATTACTTTTTTTTAACTATGTTAATAATATTTGACTGCCCTATTAGCTTATTTAGTAGTATATCTGCTTTGATAGCTATAGGGCGTGGGTTCGATTCCCCACCCAGGACATACATTTATGTGACGAACATATTTATTCTGTGTCTGGGTGTTTTGTATGTATGCACAAAAAAAAGTATCTATATATTCTAATAGTTATCTAGTTCACATAGTACAAGCTTTGCTTTGTTTGGGGCGAGATGGCGCTGTGTGAAATGTTCTACGACATTTATTTATTTAATTATTTTTTTAATCAATGTATCTTACTAGGTTTGACGACATGAATGAAGTCAAACTATTCTGTGACGGGTCTCTACTGTGGCATGAATTTATACCGTGGTAATAGCAAGTAGGTGGGTACATGTAGAGTCGGAAATGGGGGGGAGTTACGGGTATCAAACGGAGCAGTAGCACGCCAATGAAATATTAGCTTGTAAAGCTGGTAATTATGACCGTCTCCGAAACTGGTATCGCGGCGAAACACTGGCCTTATAAAAAGCGACGTCGTAATAATCTTTCTAAGTGAGTAGTTAATACGCAGTTATTACACATGCGACGAAATAAAAGCGATAGAAAAAAAAAAAAGATTGTCTGCGATGCTTTATGGCTCACTGCAGTGATTATAACAAACTTGTTTATGGTTAAGTGTTGACTCACGTGTCGGTCGACGACGGTGAATACACGTAGCCTACAGTACTTGTTACAAATACATTAAAATGTCAAAATCGTAATACAGTACAAAATAATGAAATGTCATTAAAAAATATAATTATTTACTATCAATCCAAAAATCTATTATTTTTGAATAATCGTCAAAGTCATAAGCCAAGATATTAGTTTAAACAGCTCCACGCAAGAGACGTCGTAAAATATAAACATATGCGTTGTAGTGATCTAATTTTTTTGTCATAAAGCGTACATCATAATAGAAATGACGATTCTCAATGGCAGCGTCCGCAGTATCAAAATACTATAGTCTATTCACACCGCGCGGTCCGAAAAGCTCAATGAACTAAGAGTTCTTTAGCGATTCCGACCGCGGTGCGAACCGCATGTCGTGTGAACCGCCTGATCCCGTCATGCGCACGGTTGTTTGCTTATTCACGCGTCGCGTCGCGTCGTGTAATCGAGCCTTAAAACAAAGATGAGTGAACAATCAGTACCTTTCTCTCTGGAACTTGAGCGAGTGCAGGCGCTGCGGTGACTTCTGCCGGAACGTCCACAGGTGCAGCTGGTCGTCGGCGGTGGCCGTGACGAGCGCGCCCTCGTTGATGAGGAACTTGGCGTGCAGCACCGCCTCGCCCGCCTCGTGCCGCACGTGCGCGTCCACACCAGGACCGCCCAGTCTGCGCGCCGAGTCAAGGAAACCGACCAAATGCCTACATATTGTTTTTTTAGTACTCTACCATTCTACTTGGGAGTAGAATGGCGTATTCTCTCCTGTGATTACACGGCACGGATTTCATATTTATACACATCTGAGGTCATCTAAAATGTAATAACAGTTCCTTGTAATATTATTCAACCGAATCAGGTTCTATAGATCGACTGTTAAAAATGGTTAAAATCTACATGCATAGCAAATACATTTTATTGTCTCAAGCAGTCAATTTTACATTTAAATTTAACACAATAAGCACAAAGTATTGACAGCTTTCTCTAAAAAAATAAAATATAAGTAGTAAGAAGTCCTCACTCAACGTAACGAATTCTTTGATCTTTTAGTTATAGAGTGGTGTCATTAAATTTTGAATGTAAATGACTGATGATACACCAAACTGTAGCCCCAATTTTGTTAATCATCATGTTCCCCCATCCGTTTTCTGAATTGCCTCCCACTATGGAGCAAATTTACCAGCCATATTCACGTCAAAATATAACCGAATAATTGGAATGCCCTTAGCGTTCTGCCAAGTACTAAAATAACTCCACAGGGAAATTAGAAACCCTTAAAAGCTTTACCTTACGTAAAATACCACTAAACTTGTCTATTTCAAACTTACTTCAAACTGTCGGGAGAAAAACTGCGAGAAACGTGAAAATCCAAGATTAACTCGGCTATAACAAGATCATAACATCACTCAAGCAGCTGAGGCTCAGAGATAGATCGCAAAAACAAACTTGCGTAAACTCGTAGTTTGAACATTTATAAGTCTTCCGTTATCAAATTACATTAAATAAATAGAATACATTTTTAGGGTCTAGGCCGCGTCAAAATTACAAAAAATAGCCCCTAGGTACAGCACGTTGGTGTCATGCAAGTAACAACCTTAATTAAGAATATTACGAATGACTTCCATTCCAGGCTGGGTGTGCTTTACCATCTTCGACTACACCGTCACTCAATATCAGGTGAGCTGTGGTTGCTCGGGATGATGTAAGGATTCTAACGATACTATATATCCAAATCTGATTAGGCATTTAAAAGTAACGGTGGAATTAAAATATCCACATAAGTAAATGGCGTGTACACTCTACACTACGCCTAGATCTTAGATATCTCTGTGACGGTACATAAGGATACACATTTTCATGGATCTTAATAAGTACAGTTCAGAGCGATCACAAAATTTGGCACAGACTGTACGAGGCGCAACAAACAAGATTGGTACTGTGAAGTCCCAACAAATAAGGAATCCATCTTCGTTCCCAGCGACGAATTAATCATAATCTGCGGACATCACAACAAGCGCGCCTGTTCCAACAATGGGTTTGCAACAACAACGGATCTATTCCGGGAGCTGCGGCGAGGACGCGCCGAGATAATATAACAGGAGTATATTGAGTGGATATAGGCAGGTAATACTTAATAAAACAACAATATACGTAGGTATCTTCAAGCTTAAAAGCTTATAAGCTTATACGACCTACTCTATACTATTTTGCAGTAACAAGGCAACGGGTCAACTACTTTATGTACGAGTAGCTGACGAGCTATGCTCGGCATTTCTCTGAGGTATCGTTCTTGGGACGAAGTAATTCGTCACGGAAGTAAAGAAACTGGCATAGCCAAAGGTATTTGTAGCGCAGTGGTTAGCGTGATCGGATCACACGCTGAAGGGCGTGGGTTCAAGCATGGTGAGGATACCATAGCGTGGTGGTAGGGTATTTTCTAGTACTCGGGTGACTTGCTACCACCCTCAAGTTAAAAATCTGCCGTCAAGCATCTAACGGTGTATTCCAGCAGCCTCACTTGAGAGCCAGTTCCGTTCCAGACTAAGTGTGTTTTACCATCTTCGACCACACTGTCATTTACCATCAGGTGAGCTGCAGTCAAACACCTAATACGTCAAATACAAAAAAAGAGGTATTAGTTAGCTGAAGTGGCAGTGGGCTTGTCAAATTAGTCGCACGACCTATAACCATACACACATCAAACACCTGAGAACACACCTGTAAAGCAGCGCTGTAAGAATTATATTTTTACAGCATAAAGCTGCTTTTATCCATATTAGCAAACATCTCTTTTACTATATTTTATCACTTGATAAATAACATGGTTACATTAGTCCGTTACTAACAATATTTGCGGGTCAGTATAATCATGTATCAAAATAAATATTTACTTATTTCGTAAGATATATTACGTGTATTTTTGTTTGGCAACAAAGTTCTTCTTTTCTAGAAAGGAGGCTGTGAGTCGGAATACTTAGCGTAGGACGCCCTAAGACTCGATAAAGTGACGATATACGTAGGACAGATAGCAATAGCTGGTGAGAAGCGTAACAAAGAGCGAGTTGGGTGGTCTTGGCAGAGGCCTGTGTCCAGCAAGATAGGCTGATTATGACGGCGATGTTAATAGCCAAGTTGTATAATTATAGAATTTTATTTCAAATATAATATGGGTGTCTTCAAACGCGCCTCGCAATTGTTCAGAGTAAAAATACAAGCAAAGTAGAAAATAAAGAAATAAAGTAGATGTTACTCTCGCAAGTTTGAGCTAAATGCGTTTTTCCGTGAAAATCTAATATACGTCAAATCCTGTTGAAATTAAATAAAATCACACATAAAACAAAATCAATCAACTTCCAAAAAAATTAAAAAAAAAAACCGTCACAATTTCCCCCAGAATAAAGTCTACGAAAGGAATTGAGATAAATATCGCTTTGTTATCTAGCCGTCTGTCATCGTTAGAACTGGCGGGAAAATAGAGCCGCCATCTTGGAATCAGACATCATTCTTGGATATTCTCGCAAACTGTAATTTAACATTTCTAGGAAAAATAATAAAGGAAACGGGGAAGGAACCCCGGGTCGCGGTAACCGAGCTGTTTTCGGAAACGGCTTACAGGCTTTGCGATGTTCACTTATTTATGAATGAGTTTTCAGAACGTCTTTTGATGACAGGCAGGAAAGAAATAAAGCGGAAAAGTGGTTCCCGCCCAGGCACAGGCCTGTGCTGGCAATCGGGCAATACGAACTAGTGAACTACATAAATATGACAATTACATGTTTCTGATATTTGATTTTATATTGACTGACGAAACTAGGTCAGTAAATTGCGACATTGAAGTTATCAAATATTCCGCCTACCCACTACTGATTGTTTCGTTTTGCTCGTATATTTGTTATTTGTAAGTACCCTAGTTAATAATATTTACTCTAATAAGTGAAAGAGTCGTGTAGCTTCATTGTATTTTTTTCCCCGAAACAAGTGTTTATGTACAAAAAGTGTTTTATTTATAAAGTGCCGAAAGTAGAGAAGATTTTCTTAAATAAAGTCGTCACTAAGTTTAATAAGATATGACTGGACTCGACCGGCACGGACTGGACTTAACCAAGACTGGACTTTGACTGTAACTAAATATGTTAGACATAAATGGTAAAAACCGAAGTGCATATAAGGTTAGGCATCAAGGACTCCGAACACATTTGCCGATGAATTATAAAAAAAAAAACTTTGCACTGCTAATTTAGATCCCATAGGTTCAGGCCACCTTCAACTTATGAAGCGCTGTACATACGACCCGTACCGCTATCAGGAAGTTCGAATGGTATTGTGGAGTCATAGATAGTAGATGAGTTACATAAAGATTCCAAAACAATGTTAAAAACGTGACTATATCACCCGAGCTATTGTCTCAAACGAATCGTAAAAGATTATAACAAAGAAGGAGGAAGATACTCATATCGCAAACAAAGAGACGTGTAAATCCCCGCCCGGCGTAAATCGGAATAACGGGCCAAGTTCCCGACAAAACTTGTGTTTTAATTCAGAAGACCATTAAAGTTATCAAACGTTTCTACCCCGCGAGGCGCTATCTGAATTTGGTGCTTTGTGGTTCCAACATAAAGTGATGGAATTTGGAATTTTTGTAATGACATACGAACGTTACTAGACACACTCATATATATACGTGGGGCACTCCGACAGCTTTGCAAAACTAAAAAAATAGTTTTATAGGTAAAGTTTTTTACTTAAATCTTTTCGAAGAACTCTTCTCAGCGTCTATACAAAGTTTCATGCTTCTAAATCAATTTTCGAAACACTTGTTCCAGTCTGCCCCAGACACCTCTTCAACAGCCTTCTCGAAAAGTGCTAGCGCATCTTCCAGAGATAAAACCTGTATCTTCTTCAATTGTTTTTTTATTTTATGGAATAGTAATATAATAATTATGACATAGTGTTCGAATGCGTGTCAGAAAGTAAGCTAGTATTGATGTGGGTAAACTGTGTTCACGTTGTTTAAAAAACTTATAAAAGCTTTTTGTATAGCTCCTACTAATTCAGACTTGGACGTGTCTAGCTTCGTTTAATTTTTCATGACAAGCGTAACATTAGCATGTACTATAATAGCAACATATATGTATACTTTGTTATCTTGATTGACATCGACAATTCACAATTTCAAACACATTCACATGGACAATGTGCGACGCCATATTTTTTTCTGTTAGAAAAAAATATGTTTGCTAGGACCACCACGTGACACGACACACAACTTTGCGACGATGTACTAAGCTTTGCGATTTAGCTTGAACAATGGAGTCGTCACAGATGAGCCACTTGGCACACTTCTTGATAGACACCAACGGCTCTGGCTGCTATTTGGCGGGTCCATCCCAAAGGTGCGAGCAGTACTCCATGCACGAACGAACTTGTGCTTGGTACACTGCAAACAACTGTTCCGACGTGAAGTACCGTCGCACCTTTGAGAGGATATCGAGCATTTTTGCAGTCAATTGAGCCTTGGACTCAATAAAAGCCAAACTTGAGTGTATAAGTCAAAGTAACGCCCAAAAGTGTTAATCCAATAAAAAGATCCGACAATTGAGAAATAAGGTTCCGAAT
This sequence comes from Biston stratarius, assembly GCA_950106695.1. Classification (NCBI taxonomy): domain Eukaryota; kingdom Metazoa; phylum Arthropoda; class Insecta; order Lepidoptera; family Geometridae; genus Biston; species Biston stratarius. Next base: position 43,456,727 of record OX467106.1, on the reverse strand, counting down.
GCGGGGGTCCCCATAGGCTATCAGGATATCCACCAAATTAAACAAGGTCTGTCCTAAAACAAGTCTGTGCCCACATTACTGTAGCTTAATGAAAAAGGGACGCAACGAGGTCTCTGCCTTTAATACTGGAGGTAATTTAATATGAAACGAAATAGAGCGTTTGGTCTTATGTAAATATCTGTTCTACGCTAGAGAGCTTGTTATTTACACAGAGTTGTAGAGACAGCCGCAAAAAAAATATATATAGTTCACTAAATTTCACTCTAGACAAAGTAAACTACATAAGGTTTGGATACAGTGCATCGAATATTTGCAACGCAATTTGTCTAAATATTTACTACTTAAAAAATAGGGCCATCCATCTAAGTCTCCTCCACGTCGCATTGTTTTTTTTTTTAAATAACAAATAGGCTTGCTTTTGAATATCATTTTGCTTGATATCAAGCGAAGACGCGGTCTACGATGGAGCACGCTTGCCCAGAAGAAACAGATTCACTAGCAACTTAAAGGCTAAAATTTGTAGCGATCATAGGTCAGTGGTTAGCGCGGACAAACCCTAACAATGAGATACCTATGTGGAGCGATTTGTCGAAGGTGGAATCGAACCGTTGTGGTTCATGCGTACGTTATGTCACCTCTCTCAACCACTACCGCTCACCAACGAAGTCGAAGTACGACGCAGTTCGCACCGGAGAGGAGTTTGTGCACCAGCAGACGGTGCCTGTTCTAAGTTTCTCGGGAAAAATGACCTTTAATTACATTATCGTACACATTGTAGTACAAAGATATTTATTATTCGTAGACGGAAATGTTAAAACCAAAAAAAAACTACTCAATTAAAAAGTATAATTACGACTCTTGTTGGTAATTATGTTTTAATTCATATGTACGTCGTCATAATTATAAAACGGTCATAGTTTATGAGAATACTGTATAAGTAATGCTTTGTTTAGCTTTAATGGAATGTGATTAAAATATTATCATTAAAAAAAAGTTGACTGTCCTTGGACGCCCGGCAGACATAAAGCATCAGTACGTAGCTTACATAGAGAAGCAACAAAGTGTATAGTATACTCGCGCGCACACACACACACGGGAATCGAGAGAAATGGCGTAGAGAGGGTACGACAGCATAAGAGAGCGTCACGCCATTCACCGTCACGGCATACGAGTCTGTTTACTGCCAAGGCGCGCCAATAGATATCGCACATCAAAAAAAGGACATGTAAAGGACGTAGCCAGAGTGATGAGATGCAGTATTAGTATTTCAATGAAACAAACATAATTATGTAAGGTCAAGTATATTCTCGAATTTGATCTTTCGTAGTAGTTTATTGCCAAACAAAAATTTATCTAGCATCACTATTATAACACACTATCTGACCCGGCTTCGCACGTTCATACGAGTATGTAACTTGTGAAAGAAATTGAAACAGTAATCTTCTTAGCACTATCGTGAGGCGTTATTAGAAAAACTTAGCGAACATACAGATGTAACTTTATGTTATAATATTTAGTGACATTGATTTCACTGAAAACATTTTCTGTCGTTTTGTAGCTACGAAGCAACTTTTTATGGCTGACAGGCTAGGTGTTTGACCACAGCTCACCTGATGTTAAGTGACGGTGTGGTTGAAGATGATAAAGCACACCTAGCCTGGAATGGAACTGGGTCTCAAGTGAGGCTGCCGGAACACACCGTTAGATGCTTGGCGGCAGATTTTCAACTTGAGGGTGGTAGCAGGTCAGCCGAGTACTAGAAAGTACCCTACCACCACGCTAAACAGCAACTTGCGAGAGGCGAGTTCAATGATTCTTTAATTCGTCAACTTTAGTCGTAGAGTGTTATTGTATGTCTAAGTTTTCAAAATTGTTGTGTACGGTACACAAGAAGGAAGTTCCTTGTCCGGAGCCCGACGGATTACATGTTATAATTGTCTAACTTTGATATGTTAGCAAATAAATACATTGATATTGAATCGAATTGAATTTACGTTAGCCTCAACAGTTTTAGCGATGATATAGCTCAGTGGTTAGCTCGATCGGTTCACACGCTGAAAGGCGTGGAAATGTACATCCATAATTAGCCTGCCGAACAAAAAAAAAAAGAAAGAAGGCAACTCGGTGAAGTTTTCCTTTCCCGTGTTCATAAATCAGGAAGTCGGCTTTCGGCGGGGATTATAAATCTGGGGAGGTAGCCCCGGTCAAGCGGCGCCCGGATTATTGTCATAATCTTTTGGAAACGAAGAACCCTCCTTTCTTTTAATTGCCTTTCAAACTCCAGTTAAAAACCTGTTGATTGATGTTCTTCCTAGTCCTCGAAGAAAACGGAGTTATTATTTCAATGGGAGAAGGCACCGTCTCTCCACACACTACACACTACTACACTACTTCTCTAACCAAATAAATATAGTTTTCCCAATTTGTTAAAAAGAATTTACAATAATAAATTTGATATTATATGCGAGGCGAAATGAGACTTTTTATGTGCGGGAGCTTGGTCCGAGTAAGCCGTAAATACGTAAGTAATACGTAATACGTAAGTAGTATATTATACACTGCACATGATTTCAAACACACTTTGTGTTATTTTTTTATGTTAAAGTAATGAGGCGAACGGGACAGCGCGCTGTCCAGGTAGTAAGAGATAACGCCTGCCCATAACTATTACAGCGATGCACAGAACTTTGTGTAGAAAACAAAGTTCAAGGCATCGCTGCTTTGGCACTCATTACTTTGAGACTTTCGATAGTTAGTCTCGACAGCCCTGGAATGTTGCTAGCTGCAGTACCCTTCAAACCAGAACACAGTTTTGTTTACACACTACTGCTTGGCGGCTGGATATCTGGTACTGCGATGCTATCTACCTAGACGATCTGCAGCTAAGTTGATGTACCACCGAGTAAAGTTATGAGTATTTAGTTACGCCTCTCTCTCCCGACTGAAAATATTCAGATAAACTAAAGAAACTACCTTTCATAAGAATTTACGCGTTTAAAAAGACAATAAAGTGAGTGGATATTTTTTTTGTAACTCAAACTAAGCAAATAATAAAAAACAAATATTTAAGACGACCTGACGACTGATTATATAATTTTTTGTTTATATTCGACGACGAAGCCTTTTAATAAACCTCACGAGAGCACTTGATACAGAATTAATAAAGCCAAAGCTTATTCCCAAAAAAAAATATATCGCAAGTCTCGGAAAGGCGTATTAATTAACGGGAGGAATTATTAAAAGGACTCGAGGTATTCTTAGAAAAACTCGGGGAGGTCGAACAGAAGTTATTTTCTGAGAATGAGGAAAAAATCCTTGATGGACGTTTTTGGATATTGAATGTTAAATATTGGGAGGCAGGCGGCCCTGGCGGACTCCGGACTCCGCCGAGCGTGTGATCGCCGCCCAACGAGGGTTCATTAAACTTACTTTCGACGCTCCGCCAAATATACGGAAAATTGAGCAAGTTTTTTGTATTATCTTTGTTACTGCTGTGTATACACTGACGAATGTTTACACGAAAACTTTTAATTAATAAAATATTGAAAGAATCGTCAAAAAGGCATCCAAACTAGAGAAATATTACAGCGTGACATGACGATTCATATTTATACTCGTGTGTGGTAGTCTCTCGAGTTAAAATTACACGACAGGTTTACAAGTAAAATACAACATTTCCAGTACGACGCAGAAAGAGACGTTATTAAATGTAACAAATATGTGAGACGGGCTCAAAATATCTGAAATCGCTCCACAGCCTGTGGTTTGACGCGAGAGTCACGCGCTCAAGGAATCCTCAGACACGTAACCTAACCGTTCACGGATTTCTCAGATACCACCTCATCCTGAACAAAAATATTCGATCGAATCTCTGAATATGGTAATACGGTAAAAGTCTTATAGAACCACATCGTCTCTATACTTGAAGGCGAAAGTCGTGATTCCGTTTAAAGATTTTGTTATCAAGCATGTTGCTATTACTTACATTCGAGTACCAACGTTTTTCCCGCTGGCCCCATGACATAGTTTTTATTTATTAAAATTGTTTCCATTTTAGTATTTTTAGTTTAAATCTGTTTTTTCTAGGCATGCGTACTCCACCGTAGACTGCATCTTCGCTTAACATCAGTCGAGATGGCGGTCAAACAGAAGCCTATTTGTTTTAGCCGTTCCATATTCCTTATTTTTCTATCATTTTAGTAAAACGTGAATCTCACAAATTGATTTGCTAGCTACTTTGGCCAAGGACTTCGACAAGTATTCAGGCATCAAAGAGAAGAAAAAATATTGCGGGCATGAGAAAATATCGGCCAAATGCGAGTCCGACTCGCGCACGAAGAGTTCCGTACCATTATCTATAAAAACGGCAAAAAAATTATGTTTATTGTATGGGAGCCCCCTTAAATATTTATTTTATTCTGTTTTTTAGTATTTGTTGTTATAGCGGCAACAGAAATATATCATCTGTGAAAACTATCACGGTTCATGAGATACAGCCTGGTGACAGACGGACAGACAGACAGACGACGGACAGTGGAGCCTTAGTAATAGGGTTCCGTTTTACCCTTCGGGCACGGAACCCTAGAAACGTACTTGACAATGTACTTGATATTAATGGTTGTTAATTGAAGAGAAATATATTTCATGTAGATAAAACTATATACCTACCTAGTTATATCTACCACCACCGGAACTTAATCACGCAGAAAATACAAAGGAATGTAACTTCCTAAATTAATATAATATTATTAATTAATTAATATATATATTATACATTAATATTGGAGAGGCCGGGAAATACCTGTTGTAGTTTTCTTCAATAGCCGGTGCTGGTCGGAACGTCCCGGTTCCTTCCCAAGTAGTGAGTTTTTAGTTTGACACTAAATATTGCTCATCACACAACTGGCACAAAGTTCTTAAGTTTTATCACACTCGCGGTTAGAATTTTTAGAGTTTTATTCGATATCGATGACGAGGTAAGGGAAGCGTATTGCGTACGTGTTAACCGCCAATTCACGACTGGCTTGTGTGGCAGGTATTGTGAGGAAAGTGAGGGTAGGAAAGAATGTTAATAAGAGGGTAAATGAAAATAATTATATAAAATGAATAGATGAGTGAGGTTTATGTATAGGTTTGTATGTATGAGTAGGTATGTGGCGCAGCCAAATATTATTTATACACAGACAAATGATCCACTTAACGATTTCTCTTTTCATCATAAATAACAATTTTATTTATTATTTTATTTAGTATTAAGACGGCGTTTTCCTTTTGCAATACGAGTACAAGTAACTCGTACTGAAGTAATTGACGCTCTGCTGAGCACTGAAGGAGCGTTTCCTAGGTAACAGAACTTTATTACAAACAACATTCAACATTATAGACGGCAGCATGAAAGGTACACATTTCAAAGAGGAGTTCGCATCAAAGCATCTTTTGAGCGGCTCTCAACCAAATCAGCAGCTGTACGGGGCAGAGACGAAGCCTCGACCTTAGAGTCTGTAGAGATCGGCGACTCGTGCACGCGGACAGTCAAGCAATATGTAAAACTCTGTTCAGACATGTTTGCAAAATTCTGTTCGGACATATGATAATAAATAAATAAAATGATAATAAATAAATAAATATATATAATAAATAATAAATGATATAATAAATATATAATAAATGACGATGATGATTTGAATCTACGTTTGTATAAGTGTGGTTTTAGACCTCGATTACCCGTGAGGTCATTGGTTCTTATTTTGAATGAAAGCAGTCGTGAGCTTCTAGTAATATATATTTTCATTAGTCATACTCGGAGGTAGGTCTGAAGTTGCCTGAGGAGCGGGTTGAAAGTAATACTTTTCAGACCTAGGGAGAATCGTTTTCAACTGACAGCTGTCAAATTATTAAAAAAAACTAGTTCTATTTTCACATTTCTATTGAACCATGTTGCAATTTTCTTTACAGCCACTCGATTACAGCGCGATGTAAAATTGAAATAACATAAAGTTAGGTATTAAATAAAGAATATATTTTTTTAAATGACGTTTTTATAATTTACTTTCAACTAGGTACTTCTTTAAAATAATATAGATATGGGCAAAATATTTACCATTTTTTCAATGATGAAAATGAAAAATAATGGGTGAATAGCTGGCCGGCCACATAAAAAAAAAAAAATAGGCGGGAAAGCGGCAATCCGATCTTCATTTGTTTTTTTGGTTTCTTTAGCTAATTCATGTTTTTATTTTTACTTTCTTTGTATTCGTAATGAAAAGCACAGTGTTTACCTCGGGTTAAAGACTTATTTAGTCCCTCGAACTATTGGCGTCTCGGGGCTAAACAAGTTGCTTTCACCCCTAGGGAAACAATGTACTATTAATGGTTTGTTATAGAAGCAACGAATTAGTAGTATAATAAAGCGAGCTTTGGAACTGGAGCGTCACACGGTGGGTACAATAGCGTACAGATCACGAAGTCATGGAAGACAAGCCCGAACAGATCGTCGCCTCGAGCCAAACAAAGACGTATCGGTAACAAGTCGCACACAGCTACAATGAACAGGCTCATGTGCACACAGAACACCTTCCATTGGCTAGCTCTTTATACAGCGGAGTGTGAGTGCACAGCTACAGCGAGAGCACACGTTGCGACGCTCGTGTGTGCAGGTGAAGTTTGAAGCAAGTCGAAGTTAACATAATGATGGTGTATTGGGAATTGATTCCGTTGTTGCATACGCCTCGTCTTAAGTCAATAAAAAAAAAAATACATTTAGTATTTATTCTTGGAGAACCCTGATAGCTCATTTGGTAGAATACCTGCTTCAAGAGCTGTAGAGCGTGAGTTCGATTCCCGTAAATGTGTATATGTATTCTATCAGTTATCTGGATTCCATAGTACAGAATTTTCTTAGTTTAGGGTTAGATGGCGCTGTGTGAAATGTTACGATATTTATTAATTTAAATTGTATTACACAATTTTAGGTTATCATTTTAGTTACTCCACATACTGGGCTTAGATGATGAGATGGCATATCCCTACTTTTAAGGGTTTTCTTTTACCGTTTATAAGAGGAAAGAAAACGTAAGAATAAAGAAAATGGTAGATGTTAGATAACTGAGGCCGCCCGCTCGCGGCGGCAGGTAGCCGTTGATAATGCCCATTTGTTTACGTCGCGCTAAGATTGCAGGCTTTTATTGCGCTGGCAACCCCCCTGCCTCCTCCCCCCTTCCCGCAGGGTCCACTCCTTATTGTCCCGCCAGCATTGTGATACCTATTGAATTATTGCTGCAATAACGAAGGACGTGAAAAAATTACAGGCTGCTGTTAGAATTACGTTTTTGGCATTATTCCGTGCTCCCGTAGTATTGTGGAGGTTTGTACATTTTTAAAATGATATGTTAACATTTCATAGTACATAAGGGCCGCGATTGCTAAGCAATATCGCTACGTAGTATAGAACAAAGTCGCTTCCCGCCGTCTGTACGCTTAGGTCTTTGAAACTATGTGACGGATTTTAATGCGGTTTCCATCAATAGACAGAGTGATTCAAGAGGAAGGTTTACATGTATAATACATGCATAAGCACTACATAAGTATCTACATTGCAACCGAGCCAAGCCGGGGCGGATCGCTAGTTATATAATAAATAATAAATCACCCAGCGCCATCTAACCTCAAACTAAGTAACGCTTGTTTTAAAGGAACCAGATAACCGATAGAATATGTACATACTTTTTTTTGTAAATACTTAATTTTAATACATACAGAACACTCAGACAAAGAACAAACATTATCGTTACATAAATGTTTGTTCTGGTGGAAATCGAACTCACGGCCTACAGCTCTTGAAGCAGTTATTCTACCAAAATTAAATGAGCTAACATGTTAAGCTTAATGTTAAGTGACGGTGTGGTCGAAGATGGTAAAGCACACTTAGCCTGGAATGGAACTGGATCTCAAGTAAGGCTGCCGGAACACACCGTTAGATGCTTGGCGGCAGATTTTCAACTTGAGGGTGGTAGCTAGCCAGCCGAGTACTAGAAAATACGGGCACTAATGCCTGCAGGCTACTGTCGGGCGGATGTCATTATAAACCGTCGTTGTTTGTTCTCTGACACCAGGACTAGCCAGTGAGCGACGCGTACTTTACAGGATCACAATCACAGATCACCTCAAGTAAATAAAGCGAGCGCCTCAAGCAGTGGTATTTAGCCATTTCTGTGATATGAACATTTGATCTCGGACCATCGCACCGGCGAGCCACATAAGTTTTGCAACTGTCACCCCTAACGCCGAGCGCTCAGTCCGAGTGTAGTCTCGCTCGCCTTTATTCAAATTAAACTAAACCGGAACAGAGCGAGTGCAAATAGAGTTTCGCAGCAAACTCCGGTTGTTAGGTTGGCGGCGTGATTGCTTCCATTTTGGCGCGCAGGCCGGGAGTTGGCGAGCGGCCAGCTTCCATTTAGTGCAACTAACATTGCATTTAGAGGAATGACACCACGTCCGAAATTTTAATTCCAGCGGAGACGTTATTGTAGGCACAGGCTGTCATCGTTGACCCGCCTCGAGCCTGTGAATGGCCAATGAACGGACGAATCGATCCCGATACCACAAAATAAGTTCTTTGGAATTTACGTATAAAAATCTTTACTCTGGCTTTCTGGACAACTTCGTGAGGTAATCAATTAAAATTACATTTATTTATACTTAGTGTAAAAAAAATTGTGCTCCATTAAAGAGAAAAACAACAAAACATCACTCTATCTATAATTATTAAAGCGGAAAAATTGCTTGTTCGAACGCGCTAATCCTTGGAACTATTAAATCCGACTGGATTAGAAATTCTTTTTCGCATTTGATAGCAAAATTTTTAAGGAAGGTTAATGGTTATTTACCGTCACGTTACGACCTTAGAAACCGATAGCGGGTGAAACCGCCGGGCACAGCTAGTATAAGAATAGAATAATAGAAATATGAAGGTTTCTATGTAAGTCAGTTACTTCGTCAGGTTGTAAGGGCCGAACGGATATGGATTAAATTAAGGAATGCATGAAATTGTGTGGATTTGAAGTTTGAATAAAGCGTTTTCCGGGATAAAATTAACCTGTGTTCAAATTTATTTGTAGAAATGAGTAATATTATGCTGCCAAGCAGTAGTGTGTAAAGATTAGTGGGTTCCAGTTTGAAGGTTACCGCAGATGAAATTACAGGGTTGTTGAGACTAACAATCGAAAGTCTCAAAGTATTGAGGGCCATAGCAGCGATCCCTGGACTTTGATTTGTTATTTAAAGTTCTCAAGGGAGCGTCTCGTTCCTCTCATTACATATATATTTAAAAAAAAGTAATAAATCGCAAGCAAAGTAACCGGAGAGCAGCTAGGCTACTAGAGGTGCCATGTCAGCCATTAAGTGTTCGTGGAAGACAGCGAGTTTCTAATGTAAACTTCGTATTATACTATGTTGGCTCGGAACATTTCTCACGGCGCTATCGGAGGAAGTTGCGCGCCACAGCTGGAGCCAACTTGAAGCTCTGATGTTATCACTTCACGAGTGTTGAGGGAACGATGGTATCTGCAACTTCTGATGCTGCACTATTAGTTTTATGTGAGAGTGAACCTCCGTCGATCTCCATAACGCATGCAGCCTCTCCGATGTATAATTTCGCGTTCGGTGAACCTGTATAACCTGTGCAACTGTGTGCATTGAAACGTATCTGCCAAATCTAAATAGGAACGTACTTGCCAGTGGGAAGCTGCCTAGAACAGTTCACAGATAATTTCCCTATGAAAGAAGTTTTTTTTTTAAATGTCAGGGTTACGTTTGTCCGCCAACTCGCCTAATGTTAAGCGAAAATGCGGCCTAGGGTGTAGCACACTCGCCTAGAAGAAATTTATTGTATCCACCCACTCGGGCAGCAAATTCCATTGTTAAGCGGTTCGTACAATGAAGGTAGATTCGAACCGAACCGAAGTTATAAAGTATTGAATAAAACGTGATGTCAGCATGTCAAATTTTAGAGAATAACTGGCACGATTATTTTCATTATGCATTTACAGTATATGACGTAGGACGCCCTGAGACTTGATAGAATGACGATATACGTAGGACAGTTGGCGGTGGATGGAAGCGAAAAGTCGAAGATCGGGCTGAGTGGAGTCTCTCTCGAGAGACCTATGTCCAGCAGTGGACTTCGATAGTCTGATGATGATGATGAAGTACATGGCATAGATCTAGTTAAGCAAAACTAACACAGAAGTTTTAACTCTTGTGCCCGCGCACTGTATGTATACTCGTATAGTCACAAATTAGTAACCTAAACTGAACAGTACAAAATCCGACCGAAGTATTAATTAGTTTAATTCTTCTAGGTAAGCGCACTCTATCTCTTAACACCAGGGCAGGTGTGAAAGCGAAACAATTTAAAAAAAAAACGGGAATATTGTCAAATACGATATGGTGTCAAATCTAGATGAAAATAATATGTCTCAAAGGGCAGAGTGGTAACAGGATCGTGGGGTGCAGGGACTGAGCTGACAACTAACCCGAATCGATTGGTCAACAAGTGAAAACGGCGCCTAAGCAATCAAACTAATTAGCAAAATACGTTTTAAACTTGGCAAACCCTAAATAAACAAATTTGGGCAAAAGGAGTCGATACACACAAACATATTATCGGAAAGTAATCCAATTTCCCGAAGCTTGAATTTCCAACGGCGAAGTAACATAAACCTAAAGGCGAAGGGTATCGGAGGCCCGAGGCTAATTGCCGAAAGGTGGCCTAAATCGATTCCTAACCGATCGGCCGTAAGCCCACACTTGGAGACTTGACGAGGGTCCGATCTAACATGCTGTTAATTTCAAATTGGGGAATTGAGACCGCCTTATAATCGTTAGGGATTCGGACGCGAAAACGTGTTTGCATTTGCACAGACGACCTTATCCCACACTTTGCAGAGATTTTATGCTAAACACAGAGAATTTAAGAAACAGCAAATAAAAAAAGGCAAAGATTTTGTATTAAAAAAAAAAACTGTCAAATGCCAAATATAACTCAGTTGATGTTAATGATGATAAAAAGTAAGTTTCATACGACACACGATAACGCTCAGTTGCCTGAAAGATATCGCTCTTAGCGATAAGGCCGCCACATGTGGCACTAGCATAAGATTATTTTGTTTTCTCTACTTTTTTTCTATTTTTGGTGTGCACAATAAAGAGTTTCTATTTATTCGCGGTCACCCATCCCAACACTGACTGATTCGTCCGTTGCTTAACTTCCAGGATTGTTCAGGCTTTTAGTCTTCGTAAGTCTTCTTCAAGATTACCTATTCGATATTCATGCGACGGGTTTTTTTTTGGTCGCATCTAGGCTGAAATTAAAAATAGCTCCAAAACTAAGGTCCACCAGATATTCTAATAAATATTTTTAAAAACTAATGTCATACGCGGAACGTTCGGTATCAAGACAGAAACATTAATAAAAATATAAATAAATAAATATTGGAGGACATTTCACACAGCGCCATCTAGCCCCAAACTAAGCAAAGCTTGTATTATGGGAACCAGCCAGCTGACAGAATACATAAATACTTTTTAAAAAAAGAGGCGGACTAATCGTCGGCAGTGTCAGAGTAACGAGCGCCGGAGCAGCGACGCCCTGGACGTTGTTTTGCTGGCCGGAGATACGGTCATTATTTATAATGATAATCATAATAATGGAATAGTATGTAATCGTTCACACGAAGCAACTACTGCAGTCTATCTTAATTTCAATGACCTTTGTTAATCTGTTCGTAATTATTATTGTTTAAGTTGATTGCACTCGTTGCACCGATTTATGTGCAATATCAAATTTAAAAAAAAACCGACTTACACCGACTACATTTTTTTACACGACTGTCCAAAAAAGAAGTGTAATATTTTCAGGGTTCATGTATGTATGTGTGTTTCTTTCACGACTTCACCACACTTTCATTCCACCATAACTTTTAAATGCCTGAACAGATTTGGATGCATCGTTAGTTCCTTCCAACATTCCGAGTTTCACTATAAATTAAAAGGGGATTAGAAAAACATATTGAACTTATATGTTTAAATTTAATTAGGAATAATAAATTGGTTTAAAAAGATTTTTCCTTTAATTATAGGTATTTTATTCGCAGTCGGGTTACACATTTTGTAAACTTTTCAGGTTGTTACCCTATTTAATGATATTACGGAATTTCGCGTGTAAAATTGGTGTTTCCAATAAAATATTTGTATTAGTACAAAATCCCAATTATAGAGGCAGACAATGAAAAAATCAAAGAAATCAAATCTCAATTAAAATATTATAAAATTTGCCACTGAACGAATTATTTCAATGCGGAGGTGTCGGGACCTCATTGCTACTATCAGTAGCAGCGGTTTCGTACAATATCCAGAAACTTGGTTAAGTGGGCGCACTTAACCAGGTTTCACTGTACAAACAAAGTTAACCAAACGGAGATGCATATATAAATTACGAGCACATCAGGTGATCCAGTCTACTAGTAAACATCGCGGGAGTCAAGCTCCTGCAATAACAAGACAATTGCCCTTCCGACAGCCCCGGCGGCTGTTTGCGCTCCAGCGACAGCTGTTTCTATGCGCCTCACCAGATAAGGCGAGAAAAATAACATTTCTATTTACTGTCGAGCGCGAGGGTCTAACGCCCGGTAATGATAAACTGCATATTAAGGGGATGCTTAATTTTTTTAATTATATATATTGTAAATGAACTGTAGTTAGGATCCAAGTAAAATTAAATTATTGTTTTTCAAACTGTTTTCTGTCTATTGACAAGCTAAGAACATGATAGATGGAAATCCACGATACTTTTACTATTTAGAAATAGTGTTTAACATATTTTAGCTTTTTTTTCTTAAATAATATGAGTTACACAAACAAAAAAGTACTCATGAAACGAGCTACTACTCATTAGTTGTTTATAAGACAACATTAATTGATTGTACTCTAAATAAATTTAACTAGCTACGTTTGCGTACTTCCGATCGACAATACGGTCCAGCAATTTAATTCGGTTTCAATCTATTAGGGTTGTCGAGACTAACCATTGGAAGTCTCAAAGCAATGAGTTGCAAAGCAGCGATGCCCTGGACTTTGGTACTTAAAGTTCTGTGTAATGCAATGGTCATGTACATGCAATATCTTTTAATATCAGGAAAGCGTCGCGTTTATCTTAATACATTAATATTTAAAAAAAACAACATTTTTCCCTTCCAGCAGCCGTGTCAAAGAGTGCACCCCGAGGTGAGCCCGCAAGGCGTCGCGGATGTGACACACGACTCGACAGGAACCATCACTCTACGTAGCGGCAAAGGGGACACGGAAGAAAATAAGCTTCGAATTATTGTGACGAACGGCTCTGAAGATGCCGAGTTGAGCAGTAAATTGGATATTACGGTATTTTGTTTATCGAAAAAAAAAGGCGATGATGTTTGAATCGGACGCGCAATAAAAAGGTAAAAAATATATATCTAGTTCATTTGGCGCCAATGGGGTTCAACCTTGGCAGCGAGTAAACATGTAAAAGTGTACAAAAAAACAAGCTTAAAATTACGAGTGATTTCCAATAAAAAGTTTTACTTTTCGAAAGAATTATAATATGTGTTAGCCAAATACTTTTCACGACACTCAGCACAGTTTTTATTAACGTAAAAGTTATGAGACGAACAAGACGCTCCCTTGATAATTTAAGAGATAAGGAATGTCCATGACCATTGCAGATATTCACAGAACTTTGAATAGCAAAAAAGGCCAGGACATCGCTGCTGTACCCTGCAAACCGGAACACAGTAATGCTTACACACTACTGTTTGGTTGCAGAACATACTGTACTGTGGTGGTATCTACTTAGACGACAGTTAGCGATTGTTCAAAATTCGACTACCGGAACTAATTGTTCTTACCTCGGTTATCCTTTAAGGGAAACCAAGTGTAGGTTGCTGAAGGGCTGCGGGGGCAGATGCCACGGGAGTACTAATGCGTAATCATATAAAATTGATAAAGGATACATCCTGAGGTTGCCGCCCTTGTCTCCAATGGCGAGCAGCTTCTGTATGGGGTCCCATGCCAGCGCCGTGGGGGAGAACGGGAACCCATGCCGGAATGTCTGCGGACAAAATAGACGTAGCATTATTGTCTCTGTTATTACAATCTGAATTGTTAGTGACTGCCCTGTCAGCTCATTTGGTAAAATAACTGCTTCGAGAGCTATAAGGCGAGGATTCGATTCCCACCAGAACAAACATTTATGTGATGCTAAATGTTCGGGGCATTATATAATCAGGGTATCTTCGAGCGGCGATTGCGTAGACCAAATAATTCGGTGTGATTCAAGTTAGATATTTAAAAAAAAAAAAACATAAGTATCCGAACTGGCGTTAAAACTCGTGCCAAGCTTTTCGGTGAAAGCGAATATTATGTAGCGACGATAGCTCAGTGGTTAGTGTGGTCAGTTCATAGTCCCATTCGAAAATCGTATTTATATTAAAACCAACATTGTAGCCTGTCCCACACCTAGTCGTTATCGTAGAGATAGACACACTCCCCGTGAAACTTGGTTATCAATATAGTGACAGCAAAAAAATTTGTTATGTAAACAGAGATAAGTACATTGTTGCTATCACTCTCACTTGGCATTTAGCGGGGTGAGCTGATCTACTTCGCCCTCCTTGACTGACCGAGCCGACACTCTGAGAATATGACCAACTAATCAGCGATAACATACATGTATTTTTTTTTTATTATTTGCCTCTATGGGCAAGCTAAAGCTGTAGCCATAGTACCTCGTCTTCGGTTTTTGCAATTCATGTCTAAAATCTATAGTTACAGTCCAAGTCCAGTCCAGGTTTTGCCAGTCAAATCCAGTCAAGCTTAAACACGACTTTAAGCTTCAATGGAGTTTTGGAAGCAACACGAAAATTATGTTTCACCACATTACATCACTTTCCCACACTCGCGTTTGTAATTCGACATTTTATGAATAAAACACCACTATTTTTATACATAAACACTAGCTTTGGAAAAAAAATACAATGGGGCGAAACGATTCTTCACATGCATGAAATGTTCGCCGATGAAATGTTATAGGCAAGTAATTCAACCTATGAACAATTTAAGTCAGAACACTACAGTCAGTATTCCCATAGAACAGTAAGCTTATCTAGATTACCGGAGCTTGTATATCTTGGGTCCTGGCTTTCATTAGAATTAACTATTACGAGCCAAACTCTCAAACGGTGCACCGATTCGGAATCTTTTTTAAATGGAAAATTGATAAAAGTATTTAGCAAATCTTGCGCAAGATCAAATTACGCGAATAAAATAATAATTTAGTTTCCGCTCGTCGGACAACTCCTTAACTAGTTACTTTTAGATTCCTATTCTATATATCCCGCGCAACGCAGGTCAACTTTTCTCTCCTTTATCTCTCACCTCGAGTGCGAGCAATATCACGAACGTCGATAAACTGCAGCAAACAAGCGGGTATATAAGGAGGGCTGGGAGCAGGGCCGGCACATTCAGTGGTCACTTGGCAACATGAGGGTGTTCCTGTTGGCAGCGTGCCTGGTGCTGGCTTCGGCCTCCGTCGTCAAAGATGACGCCTTCAATAACGTCGTCATCGGCAAGGAGAATATGGGTAACTAGCCATTTATGTCTTTAGTGTAGTGATAAACAGCGGATTGTTCGCCTGATGTTGAAGAAGACGAGCCCGGTTAACTCTTTGTAAATATAAGTCTCGTGTTAGAAACGTGTTCACATGTCGCTCGCCCGTGTCTTGTGTTTTGGTGTTTGAAGTCTAGCTCAGAAAGGCCAACGTCTTCAAGCAACGTTCGAATGCCAGACTGAACTTGCTTAAGCTTCTTCCCGTTTTTCAGTGGAAAAATTATACACAAGTAGATTTCAGTTTCAGCTCTAGAACTTAGTTTGAGCTACGTTTTTTTTTCATCTAAAAAGCTTCTATAAGCCCCGCGTTTAGAAAACAACACATAACATGAATATTAATAAGCCGACCCTGCCATTTGACGTGTGTCACACGGCGAGCACATCATGCGAAAGTCTTCTTTATGTTGTACAGACACCAGAATTTCAAAGTATTAAAAAAAAAATATTGCGTTTTGCTTTCGGGCAAAAGTTAATTACAAAACAAGTGAGGCTGCAGATGCATATAGCTCATAATTCTTAACGACGGTGTTGTTGATAATGTTGTGTGATATTGCCGGGTGTTCTGCATGTACTTACAGAAAAAAAGTTATTAAGTATCTTATAGTAGCATCTCATCACCATCAGCGCCGCCCCGGTCCCGCCAGCTTTCAAACAAAAAAAAACCTCATCAGAATCTGTCCTTTCGTTTAGGAGCTACGACGTTATAGACACGTCAAACTTACAACATCCCTCTTTTTGCGTCGGGGGTTAAAAATAAGTTTATTCGTATCGTAATGACAGGTTTAAGAGCCAGATATTTTGGTTTCTTCCTTAGAGCATCTTTTGGGAGCGGCGATGAAAAGAACAAACGAATATGATTTCACTACCGCCGGGTGTCTTCTGGATATTTTCTTATTTTCACAGGGGCGAATATTTTCTGCGGGTGCGAGGAAAGACCGAAAGAAAACTGAAGGCCAGGTTTCGTGTTCTTTGTATGCGTTCAATACCAATCCAGCGTCCACAGGTCGGAGTGGGCGCAGTGGCGGCGCGGCCAGCGCGACGTGCGCCGGTCCACGATTTTTCATAATTTTACACACAGTCACTATTGGAAACGGTGGGATATCCGTGATTGCACTTGCGAGTGTTGTAGAGTCCTTTTTAGAGAGGTCTCGCGACTAATAGACAATCATATCGGCTATTTAGAAGTAACGTATGGCGTCCTAGCGGCGGTGGTTGTAGTAGTTGAAGAACTGAAGTTGCGTCTCGCTAACTAGCGGCGGGTGGCCAACACTCGATTTTCCGAGCGTGAAATGTTTATAAATTGAACATAATACAGAAAAAGAACTAGTGAGATCAACGCAACTATTCAACAGCCGGTGTGCTTTGTAACACGTTTAGGGAAGTGTGCGCAGGCCTACGTTTAACCAGTGAGTAATTTGATACGATCCTTTCATTGCAGCCACTGTGGATGTGAAGATGAAGGAGCTGTGCATCATGAAGCTGCTGAATCACATCATGCAGCCGACGATGTATGAGGACGTGCGCGAGGTGGCGCGTGAATACCAGCTGGAGGACAACATGGACAAATACTTGGTGAGGATTTTTTTATTTATAGAAAGTGCCTGAATGTAGACGTCTGATAGTAAGTAACGACTGGCTGTGCACACCAACAACAATGTTGGTGATATGTCAACCTGGCGAAATGCTTCTCCACAATCCATGTAGTTAGTAATTAATTTTTTTCTAAAGTAATACCCTATTATTTAGTGTATTAGTAATACACTATTAAAAAGCCACTATGAAGACCCAAATAAACTATGTAGTAGAAAGTACGTACCAGTAAAGAAATGCTTAAATAGAAATCTATAAAAATAAAAAATAAAAATGGGTTGGCCTTGTTTATTTTGTTGCACATCTAAAAAACATACAGTTAAAATTCTGAACCATTCGCTTTTTTTAGGTCTGCTAAAATGTTGTAATAATTAAGTATTTAATAACGTTTAAAAATTGCAGAAATCGGATGTCGTGAAAGTGTTCATCAAGACATTTAAGATGGGTATGTTACCGCGCGGCGAAGTGTTCGTTCATAACAACGAACTTCACCTCGACCAGGCCATCAAGGTCTTCCGTGTCCTCTACTTTGCCAAGGACTTTGATACCTTCATCAGGACCGCGTGCTGGATGCGCGAGCGCATCAACGGAGGCATGTTTGTTTACGCCCTCACGTGCGCGTGCTTCCACCGCACAGACTGCGTTGGAGTTACCATCCCGGCTCCTTACGAGATCTATCCCTACTTCTTCATCGACAGCCACGTTATTAACAAGGCTTTCATGATGAAGATGACTAAAGCCGTCACCGACCCCGTCATCATGGACTACTACGGCATTAAAGTCACCGACAAGAATATTGTTGTCATTGACTGGCGTAAGGGAGTTCGTCGTGCTCTTACTGAGACTGATAAAATGAGCTATTTCACGGAAGATATTGACCTGAACACTTATTACTTCTACTTGCATATGAATTATCCCTTCTGGATGACTGATGACGTCTACAATCTGAACAAAGAGCGTCGCGGTGAGATTATGATGTACGCCAACATGCAGCTCTTGGCTAGATACAGGATGGAACGTCTCGCTCACAGTATGTGTGACGTCGCACCACTGATGCTTCACCAGCCCCTGAAAACCGGCTACTGGCCCAAGATCCGACTCCATACCGGCGACGAGATGCCAGTCAGACAGAATAACATGATGATACTGACCGAACACAATATCAAATACAAATACATGCTGGATGATGTTGAGAGGATGCTGCGTGATGGTATCATGACTGGAAAGATTGAGATGGTAAGTTTGCTTTATTATCTGTGGTTTTTGTTCTAATCTGTTCACTATCAATGGGCATTGATAATTTTGTTTTGTGTGTCTTTTAGCGTGATGGTACTATGATCAATCTGAAGAAGCCTGAAGATATTGAAAACTTGGCCCGTTTGATACTCGGTGGTATTCCCATTGTCAAAGATGATGCGAAGATGTTCTTAGTTACAAACCTACTCAGAAAACTGCTCGGCTATAGCACTTACAACATGAACAAGTAAGTACTATATTTTGTTAACTTCTAGACCAGTTAATTTTTTTTTACTACGTAATACTACTTAACGTTCATATACTATACATTTTAGTATATAATTATGATGCTAAATATCATTTTCATGACTGGGCCTCAAATCTAAAAGGGGCCAAATAAAACGTAGTGTTTAAATCCTCTTTGGGCTCAAAAACATAGACATCTCAAGGTTCTTGTTCAAATATTATGAACGAATGTCTTCAGGTACACCTACGTGCCGACAGCTTTGGATATGTACACGACCTGCCTGCGTGACCCTGTATTCTGGATGATAATGAAACGCGTCACCGACACTTGTCTGCTTTTCAAAAAGATGCTGCCAACTTACACCCGCGAGGACTTTGATTTCCCTGGAGTCAAGGTAGACCGCTTGACCACTGAAAAGCTTGTCACCTTTATGGACGAATATGACATGGATATCACCAATGCCGTATACTTAGACAACTCGGAACTGCAGAAGAAATCAACCGACCAAGTATTCGTAGCCCGCATGCGCCGCCTTAACCACCATCCCTTTAAGGTAACCGTTGAAGTAACCTCCGACAAGACTGTTGACGCTGTGGTGCGGATCTTCCTAGGCCCGAAATACGACTGTATGGGACGTCAGCTCTCCATCAACGATAAACGCACGGACATGGTCGAAATCGACAGCTTCATCTACAAACTCGATGCTGGAAAGAACACGATCATCCGCAACTCGGTCGAAATGCACGGTGTCATCGAACAGAGACCTTGGACACGCAATATCTGGAACCGTGTGCTTGATACAACTGGAAGTGGTGTCAAGACTTTGGAAAACTACTGGTACAAGACTCGTCTCGGATTCCCTCACAGGCTGATCTTGCCTCTCGGAACGCGCGGTGGCTTGCCCCTACAGATGTACGCTATCATCACCCCAATTAGGACTGGCACCCTTCTCCCGATGATCGACCTCTCCGTGATGAAGGAGCGTTACGCTTGTCGCTGGACCGCCTGTTACGACACGATGCCGCTCGGTTTCCCCTTCGATCGCCACATCGACTACACACGCTTCTTCACTAACAATATGAAGTTCGCCGACGTTATGGTGTTCCGAAAGGACCTATCTTGGAACACCAACTCGATCAAAGAGGTGGATATGTCAGACATGGTGATGAAGAAGGACGACTTGACTTACTTGGACACGGACATGCTGGTCCGTTGGTCGTACAAGGATGTCATGCTCATGAGTGTTGACAATATGATGCGAATGTGAACTGGATGATATTTATTAAGGAGAGATGAGACAATATATGCATACATGGCTTCCATATGAATTTGATTTAACATCTCCCCAATTATAATACATGTGTTTTACAACACTTAATATAGAACAGAATATATTTGATTGTACGCCAACACATTATAATATACATATCTTAAAACACAAACATAAATTAGCGAAAGTATAGTCCTTAACACCTAAAACGATTTCTTCTAGACAATCCTCGGATAGACAAGACAGAGGGCACGGCTAATATGATTGGCAATGTAAAAAAAGCAATAATATATAGGTATGCATAAACAATACTACATAGTTATATATATATGTAATAAAACAAAATACTTCAAAATAATAATAAATATGATATAATATATACATAGAGTACGTACAGCATACCCTTGCAGTTGACTACCTTATTGGTTCATTTGGTACTCGTAGAATATCTGCTTTAGGAGCTGTAGGGCGTGAGTTCGACTCCACCAGGACATACATAATGTGAGTAGTAAGTAACTCATAACATTTGTAAATTAAATATTTCATTCGTTTAATACTACTACACAACTCAATACTCCATCATAAATGCGGGCAAACCAGAAAACAATGAGCAAAATAGCAAGATGTGCAGGATTCAAGACGCTGGGAATTAACATTCATCTCAAGTACGCGGGAGCGACGTGTTAATGAAATTAAAGTCTAAGTATTTCACATTTATATGAGCTTAAAGATTTTCATCATCATTTTCAGCTCATTGAACCCACTGTGGGCCGTAAGCTTTCTGTCTCTTTCCCGAACTTACAAAGAGCCAAAGGCTCGGTCGAGTACCTCGAGGACGTGGAATAATATTGTAAAGTTGTAGAAGTCCAACACACAAATCATCCGAGCAAATAGCGCCGGGCTAAAGGGTTCGCAACTTGTAGGTGTTGCCTGAACAAACAAAGTTTAGGACGTCTTTGATCCGTGCCCTTTGACCCTTCCTAATGTTGTCAGCGGTGATGCAGGAAGAGGATACAGCGGCTCTACTCGCACCAACCAGAGCTGATAACTACGATTTCATCAGTACGATGATAAGTTACACTTTGACAAAAAATATTTAAACTTAACCGATGAGTTTTGGCGATAATAGAGAAAGGCCGTGTCGCTGCATTATGTTGTTTTCCAAAACTTTATTTATCGTTGACTGGCCGAGTGTTTTTTTTTTTTACCAGAGATCATCTAATGTTAAGTGTCGATGTGGTCGAAGATAATAAACCTGAAATGGAAAGCTAACAGATTCACTCGCGACTTCAAGGTAGACAGATTGTATCCTGGCTGTGATAGTAGAACCCTGGGTGAAATAAGATCATGCAGATCTGAATCGCACTCACAAGGTTTAGTATAAACCTAAAAAACCTTGATACTATCGTTCCTATTTATATGAAAAAGAGCTTGTTTTAGAAGATTCGTTTAATGATTCGATCATCGTAGAGATAATTCCATCGCCGCTTGCTTAAAAAATCTAGAGTAAAAATATATTTATTAAATAATTTATTTCCTTTATTTACTCGTACAACACATGGTCTTACTACGTGTCTGATGACACGTTGTCATTGTCAAATGTTTGTTGGTATGTGTGGTATGTGTCCTGTAGTAAATTACTTCGTATGTTTGTATTGTGGAGTGGAAAACAATCGAACAAACGTAATTATGTGCCGTTTTGTCGGAGAACTCCAACGCGTCCCCGTCCCGCGAAACGAATTCAAACGTTCACATAATTTCATAATTAAACAGGAATTATTCTGAAACGTTTGGTAATTTAAAAGTAAAGAGTTAAACGAGATTCTTCTCTGATGGTAAGAGATGTCGCTTGTCCATGACATTTGCAACGATACGCAGAACTTTGAGTAGCAAAACAAAGTCATCGCTGCTTTGGCGCCCATTACTAAGAGCCATTCGATGGTTATTCTCGACAGCCCTGTATTGTCGCTAGCTGCAGCACCCTTCAAACTGGAACACAGTAATGTTGACATACTACTGTTTGGCGGCAGAATATCTGGTACTGCGGTGGTACCTACCTAGACGACCTCCTGCTATGGATACTTACCACCAAGTAATAAATGAAACAGTAAGTGAATTTACTTGTTGGTTTGTTTATTAATTTTTTAAATTAATGACAGAGCAACGTCTTCACTTACCTATGTATATTATTATAACGTTAATGTACTAGTAATAAATCAATTCTTGTAAAATAGCGAATGAAAAATACGACGTAGGTAATTTACATACAACTTTATTCAAACTAAAAGAAGGAGCGGTATACTCCTTTATTTATGTGACAACAAAGCCCCGAGTGTTCGCCTGCACCGCTGGAACCTGACAAAGTGCATTACTGCAATACAAGCACTGATGAACAATTTGGACCGAGCCATACATACTAATTTTTAGTGTGTGCAATGAAGAGTTATTAAGTCATTCATTTATTCAACTACTGATAATAAAAATAAGATAATCGCACTTGGTGGTAGATCTCCTTAGCTTGATCGTCTAGCTAGGTTGGCCAGGTTCCACAATATCAGATATTCTGCCGCCAAGCTGTAGTGTGTAGGTGAGCATTGCTATGTTCCAGTTTGAAGGATATTGTGTCTGGGGGATTCATTGCAAATGACAACGCAATGATCGTAAAGCGACGATGTCCTGGAATTTATATACATAGTTGTTCTGAGTACTGAGTACCACTGCACTAGATATGGTTAGGCGATCATCACTTACCATTAAGAAAGTGTTTGTTCGTTTTGTTTAACAAGAAGCGTCTGGGATTGGGTGAATTATGGTTTTTTACGCCCAGTATTTTTATGTACATTAATTCTCGCCTATTCTGTTAAACAAAAGGGTTTTTTTAATAATTGACAGGCTAAGCTACAACTCACCTGATGTTAAGTGACGGTGTGGTCGAAGATGGTAAACACATATCCTGGAATGGAACTGGCTCTCAAGTCAGGCTGCCGGAACACACCGGTGCCATGTTCAACTTGAGGATGGTAGCTAGTCAGTCGAGTACTAGAAAGTATCCTACCACCACGCTATGTTATCTAACGATGTTTTCCTTCACCGGTAGCTCAAGCTAATTTTTGGGGTTTAAACCCACTCCCTTCTACGTGTGAACCGTCCGCGCTATCATGGCAACAAAATATTTATAAAGGTATTTCAATCAACCTTCATTATAATAACGAGTCCTAACGACGTGTAGGGAAATACTTCGCTACAAACGTGTAAGGTTTCACGTTTTCTATAATGCCATGTTAATGAACGAGCGCGCGTTAACGCTTGCTCTCGTATTTTGATAATTAAGAAATACTAGCTGAGCCCTCGGTACTTCCCGGGCGGACAAACCCACAGAAGTAGTTTTTTTTTCCGAGACAATGCTATATAATATTTTCACACTCTTTGGACGTGCAACTTTCTAAAAAGTTATATCGATCTGCTTATTTGTGAAGAAGGTTAAACAAAACATATTTTTTGTACGTTCCGAGCTAGGAGATTATGGGCATATGTCCTCCATATTCATCCCAATATGTCTGCTACTTTAAATATGTGCCAACTTTAAAGTTAGTTTGGCGAATAATTTAATAAAAAATATGCTACATAAGTCGTATTGTAATACTGGAAAGCTGGCAGTGTGCCAGTATGCCATAATTACAGTTCTTTGGAGACTCGAAACAATATGCGATGATTAAGATAAGCGTATTCAACTACGACTCTACCAACTTAACTCAACAGTTCGCTAAACGATACCACTACAATTTTAAAGGTAAATATTCAAATTCATATAGAAAATACAACAGTGGCGCCTCATTCAACTGTACTGATAACGTAGCCGGTGAAGCTTTGTGAAAATATTCCGAAAGTTGGCATACCTGAAACACCGCGATTGCCGGAATATCGCGTTTGTTGAAATACTCACTTTTGACAGAACACTGTTTTTATTGAATGCGTCGCATTCAATAAAAACTTATTATAGATTTCAATTTGAAGCGAACAAATTGTTCAGTTTTTGTTGTTTGTTTTGTTTTAGTTTTTCAATTCCCTTTATATACAATGCCGCTTAATCTGAAACGATGTCCAAGATACAGTTCCAGAAGGGCATGGACAAGACCACGCCGCGCTTGATGCTAATCATCAGTGCAGTCTAAGTTAGAGCACGATTATTTAGAGAGAAAAAAAAAACTATTTACTTCTGCCCAACAGTAGGGACGCCACTGACCCAGGTGACCCACTGACTATACATATGACAGTATAATACGCAATTATTTGAAATAAATTGTTTGAGTAAGTTTTGTTCTTGCAAACGGCATTACGTTACAAGGAAATATGACAAAAAAGAAGTTCCGTTCTAAACGGGCTTGCAAGGCCGTACGGGAACAACCCCATACCAAATATCTTCGAAATCAAATTTGTTTTTGGAAGTACAGTAACATCAACTGCGAGAGCGTAGAGACGAGTCCGCCCGCTGTAGGGCTGCTAGCTGTACATAGATTCCGTCCAAACGTTGATAATGAACTTAGTTCATCAAGCCTCGCGGCCGCCGAGCTGCTGGTTCTCGCTGCAGCTATCCGCCTCCATACAGGTCTATTCCATACTATAGATAAATCTATTTGCAATCGTTTAGTGTTCGTATGAAAATCCAAAGAAAAAAGAACACGAGGTTTTTTGGGGAACTTTTCGGATTTCGTTTGCAAGAGTCTTATTTGCACTTTAAACATCTAAAGCAAAATTATAAAGTAATGTACTGGATAGTCTGTATGAGCTACAGCGGGCGCCAAACTAGGCGAAGCCGCTATCTTGCCGCGAACATTTTCAAATAAAAACTTGCCGAATTGGTCAAGCTGTTCTCAATGATTACCAACTAAAAACATTTGATTTTTAACAGAGAATTAAAGGATGTATCTTTTCCAACGGAACTTCCACTACTACACGCACGACTCTGTAATACTACACTCACATTGATACGGTGCTTATTAGCCAGAGGTTGTATTTGGAAGCATTCGTTGACAGCGCCGCCGATCACTCCGCCACGAGGCCAGGAAGCCTGCGACCCGTTCTGCATCAGGTCTCGGAAGGATTTCCACCACACAGACGCGCAGCGCCACCGCGGCGCCCGCGCGACTTACCACGTTTCGGCATCTCATTACTAAGTGCTCATAAATATTGGGGCGGAATATAATAACTTGAAAACTTAAACATTAATATTTCGCGGAATAGTAGAATGACGTTGATGTAAGAGAAGCAGGACCGACTGACATTTGAAAACAGAAGAACACAGACTAAAAATTGGAGTCAGGATGAATTTATTGCAATAGAAACTCCTTGGTTGTCTTTTTTATACTTTTGGATTGTTGTTTGACTAATAGATCACATTATGTTTAGTGACGGAGTGGTCGAAGAAGGTAAACACGGCCTGGAACGAAAATTGGCTCTCAACTAAGGCCGCCGGAACACACCGTTTGGTGCTCAGCGGCAGACTTTCAACTTGAGGGTATCTAGTCACCCGAGTACTAGAAAGTATCCTGCTACCACAGTAATAGTCTGCATTTATAAATGTATGTTACTATGAAAGCTGACGTGGTTTTGACACTCCGACTATAGGAAAAAAAACATTATCAATAAAAATGAATTCATAATTATATTGAATTTTTCCAAAATGTATAAATGTAGTTGTAATTAACCCCTGGGATGTCTGCAGCGCCGGGAACATCGCACGTCGCCGACCTTTTTGCGTCTTCGATTGTATAGTACGAGTGTATCTAAGTCGCTCTCACAGGTGGGAACTAATCCTCCCGGCCACGCACTGTACGCGCGGCTCTCCCCCGAAGCGGGTTCGAACGTTAATCTGAGGTAGGCGTTCGTACAAAGCTCTTTGTAACGATGTTTGCAACCATTTATTTACTTAGTGGTTGCACTTAACGGTGTGTTCCGGCAGTTTCACTTAAAAGCTAGTACCATTCCTGGCTCCGTGTGCTTTGCCGTTTTCGACCATACCGTCACTTCACATCATATAAGCCGTAGTCGAACACCTAATCAGTTCAAAAAAACATGATTTCCTTTCGGCGGAGAAAGAACCTTCATGTACGAAAAAGAAGTTCCAAAATAAATGTATCCCTGCGCTACCGCGGAGGTCCAGCTGAGATTCGAGAACAAAATCAGAATATAAATTCAAAATTCAAAAATTCCAAAACACAATCGGAACACCAGCGAAAATTCAGTCAGATTTTGTAAGTCATCCAAGTAAAATCAAATAAAAAATAAAAATAATTTGAAGTCCATAAATAACTTTTTTTATAAATATATTTTACAACTGAAATTTAAACCGTTTTTCTAAGTATATTTTTTATTTTACACCTAGATTAATTACCATGTGAGTATTTTTTAAAATATTTAATTAGACCCTACGAAGTTATATTTTAGCTGTTCCACTATCGGGCACTGAAATGCAGCTGTAAAGCTTTGTTCGTGGTCTTCATTTTAGGTGACACTTTCGTCGCCGCAGTGATCATCTTTCAAAACTTCCTGACAAGATAGCTAAAATATGTCAGTTACTGTGGTAGTACTGTAGTTTATCCTACTGCCAAAGCTTCGGCTAGAATGTTTGGATAGCAGTGACCTCATCTACCAGGTTCGGTCGCCTAACGCTAGATCTCTCATCAAAAAAACATCTTCCTTTTATATTACACCTCATGCCTGGTGTTAAGCGAAGATCGTCTACAGTCTACGATGGAACGCGCTTACCTAGAAGAAACCAATTTACTCTCGACTTGAAGCACCCAGATTGTATCCATCGGGGGTACTGATTCTGGCAGAACATTCCATTTAGTTCTTAGTCGAAAATCAAATTTCTCAACATTATTAGGCTATTAACTTCTGCTTTGAAAAGACTGGTCGCTTAGAAAAACCTGTTGTAAGAGCAGTAACGAAGCCGACCTCCAGCGATTAAAAATAATTGTATTCGCAGAGTAAGCGATGGAACGCTGCGCGTACTGCAAGCAGACGATGGAAGGCTGCGCGTGCATCAAATGCTCGCAGTGCGAGTCCCAGTACCACCTGGAGTGCGTGTCCGGGCAGCTGGTGGCGCCCAACTCCAACAGCTGGCGCTGCTGCCGGTGCGAGGCCAGGCGCCTGGCGCAGAACGCGCCCATGGTGGACGCCAACGCGTAGTGTGCTCTAGTGCAAGTTTAAGGAAAATTGTTCGAGAATAAACGTGTTTTGAGTGTTTGAATGTATTTCCATTTTACTTTGTTATGCAGGGACTGGCATAAACCTAACGAGCTAATACAACGAAGGCTATTATTGTCATTTTGGCGCTGTTTGCGCTCTGCAGCGGTGTGCGTGCACGGAACTGACCTGTAATGTAGCGACAGTTGGGAAGTCGAATAACTTCCGAGACGTAAGGGAAGTTTGAAATCGGCACAAATCCATTGAATCACAGCCTCAACGAACTAGTACTGTTTAGTGCACTGAGACGACAGTCACTACACATTCATACATATATTTCGTACATCACATTAGACTGTAAATAGCCGCACAATATGATATTATTAGCACCAAAATACGCGTTTAAACGTGTATTTTGGTGCTAAAGTAAAAAATAATTTTAATCAATTCCTTTGTATAAGAAATTTCAAGCACGAAACTCGGCCGAAAATAAAAAGCTCCAGGATGACTTAAAGCTATCGTATGGCATCTTGGTATGATTCAGTTGCAAGTTGAGCCCATTTTTCTAACCCTAAAAAGCTGGCCAAATTCCGAACTGTCCAGGTTAGGTTTCGGCAAACATTATATAGGTTTCATCTTAGTTCTCGATGACGTGCGGCCGGCTCTATCTAATATATTTCGGTCTATTTGCAATAACGCTGGGATACACGGCTTCAAATTATAGCTTTAATTACGAAACAGATATGATTTAGTGATGCTCGCACCTCGAGCTTAGGTCTTGAGGGCTATTGTGGTTCAGCAATCAACTCAGTTTATGAGCTGCTACAAATTAACTACTGCTTCGTGATAAAATTTGATTACTTTTTTAAGTAATGAGAGATTTCACAGATCTTTTGTTCAACAGACTTCTAAATTGCGGCTGATCGTTGAGACGAACTTTCTGTGTCTGAAGGAATAAGCCTCGCCAACGCAACACCTCATTGCGAAAAAACAATACAGTTATAGAATTTTGTTACTCTTGAATACTATCAATGAATAGAGAAGCAATCAGGACCCATTGATATTTGTCCCCTCACATGTCACGGGCAGTTCCCTTTATTCTCTAAATGGACATGTTTCCGGTGTACACGGAAAATACGTTATGGGCCTCATATTGTGGCCGACATGTCGTTTGATATACTGATGTTCTGATATTCTTGAAACAATATACCATCATAGGGACGTTTAGAGGAGGCGTCGGGTTACCAAAATACTGGAGTTTACTTCGGACAAAAACTTAGAATTCAGTGTGGCAATGCTGCTAGCATTCAGGCTACATTTCCCGCTTCTTGTGGACTAGATTAGGTTTTGTTTTTATAATGTCCAAGTGGTAGACTTTGCAAATCTTCTAAAACTTGAAAGGATTCCTCGCGATGTTTCCCTTCACCGTTTAAAGTCAGCGGCGATACGCACATAAAATTTACAAAAGACAGAGGTGCGCGCCGTGGGATTCAAACCCGGGAATTTCGGATTGGAAGACAGACGTCTCTCACAATTTACATATTTCAAATGTTCTCATTAAGCCCTGTAATCTGATACCAAACATGGCATATTATTTCGTAATGACTTTTTCTTTATCAATTCAGGTTATAGAATTAGCCCTATTTGTTTTGCTGACGCCTATATTACGTTGATGTATACTATTTAGATAATTAGCTACTTAGCTACTTACGGAACCCTACGGAACGACGAGCATCGACAATCAAAATCGCAACCCTCTTTTTGTATAGTCACGTCGGGTAGAAAGATCCCCCTTCCACGTCCCGATATCAATTCATCCTGGCCCGGGTATAGATTAAGCAGCAGTAAGTACGTGCACGGTGTCTTTGACGCAATCGTTGCTAATATTGGATCAAGCAAGATATTATTGCTTCCGGTCGGCGCACCGGAAGTTTGGAAAGGATTGGTCGGTAATTGAAGATAGGGAGGGAATGATGTAGACATCGACGAATTATGGTAGATATTTGCTGGTTGTTTGTTCTCTTACTTCACGGTTTCTTTTGTTCGCTTATAGAATAATGAATATAACTAAATAGTTTTTCTGAGGAGGGCTTCGTCGCAGAATGTCCCTTGCGCAAAATGTCAAATTATCTTTTACTTGTTTTAAAAGGTTTTCTTTAATCGGTAGATTAACAATTTTACACTACATTTAGAGATCACAAGCTAGGTACTTTGTCAATAGTTACATTCCATGCGATAAATCATAAATTTCAGTATCGAAAATCGTATCTTGAAATATAGTTTTATTACTTTTGCTTCTTACGCTGTATTCCGATATTGGCTGGAAGAAATGCAATAAATGTATTGCAAGGTTAGCGCTGCACAAAAGATCAGTTTCCTATTTCGAGTTCTTCGATGCAAATATTGAGGATATTGGAACGCTGCGAGTGTTTTATTTATATTATCGCCTACAGACGATCCGTCGGCGAAGGAACTAGAGAACAACGTAATAGTTACAATGTTTTTAAAGACTACCCACTTTCAGAAATTAAATGAAAAATTTTGTTCATTTGTTGAAAACATTGCAATAAGTTTGTAACGTATGCGTTTAACTAGTTTATTTTTAAATGTTCAAACTATCTTTATTATGAATATTTGGAAACCACAAAGCACGTTCGACGTCATGAAACTAAGCCACAATTTCAAATATCGTACAAATTCTAAATTGTGTACAGTATAGAGCTACGAGCCGCGGCCGTACGACGGAGGAATGATCGATGAAGCTGGAAATGGCTTTCAGAAGTAGTGAAGAATGTGGAATTGATGGAAGTGATCGCTCGCTACTATGATTTCTGACCTACCTTAATGAGGTCCTCACGAGAGCAGATTACGCTTATAACGTGCGTCACAGGGGAGTTTACAGATGTACAACGACGTCTTTTTAGTTTAGTACAACCGTTTCGCATAACCCCGTATATGTAGGAGTATGTATGTAACCAAAAGGAAAGGAAAACCCAACTAATCTAAAATCTAAAAATCTAAAATAAACTTAGAACTACAAATCATAGCTAAAAAACAAAAAGGTTGCAGCAAATAAAAATAAAAGTAAGTGGTGGGTAGTAGCGGGTAAACATTTTAGTTGGAGCCCCAATCAGAATTCAGCCACATTGCATTAATGCTCGCCGCACCGTGTCCGACCGACTGTACATTCGTTCGCCGCGAGCGAGTCCGCTTCGCCAAGTGCGCTGGCGTTCCATTTGTGGTGGGACTGCTTGCCATTCACTCGCTTTTGTCGCGCGATAATAATAATAATAATAATAATAATAATCATTAATTTCAGACCATGTACGTCTATATTATACACACTATTATTTATCACATATTAAAATATATTAAATAGTTTTTTTTTTATCATTTTGGTTTGTCTCGATACAAAACACATTGCACATTTGAATCCGTATCGGTTCTCTTGCTGACTACAGCAGCTGTGGAACCAGTTCTAACACCGAGGCAAACAACGCTTATACAGCTGTACACAAACAGCACCCGAAAAATGGAATTAGACATTAGTACATGTTAATTACAATCACTATATAATATAAAAATGATGGAGAGACTCAAATACGGAGAGAAAGGCACTTCATTCGTATAAAAAGAAAATTCAACTAAAATGTAATCGATCGAGATTTAAAATCGAATAATTTTCTTCGCAGTTTTACGTTTAAATGCATACTCATCAAATCATCTTGATATAGGTCACCCTTAAATTGCTCTATTTCGAATGAAACGTCCCCTTTGCAAAGCAAAACAATTTAAAGAAGACAGCGACACTATCAGCCGTCAAAAGAGAAAAGGCGTCGCACAACAAAACACACCTAGCATAATGAAGTCGAGTGGCCTAGTTCTGCCGGATGCGGTTGGCCGGACGCGGCGCCGCTTGGCCGCGCATTCAGCAGGCCGTGTGTCCACGTCGCCCGTCCCACCGGCCCGCAATGTGTTTCCAATGCTCTGCTCGTTCGTGACAAAGCGCCTGACAGAAGGCTAGCTGTTCGTTATAGCTCTGGCTCACTGTTGCTCGGAAGTTTGTTTTCGTTTTGTATAACGGCCTAGATTGTTTGCGAGCAATGTTTAATCAAATTTCTTTAGGTACGAAAGAAAGTAATGACTAATTTTGAGCTAAAGAAAAGTTGTTAGGCAAACTAAAAATACGTAATTAGTGGCCTTGAGACGGACGATAAACATTTCACTGTTGATAAATGAAACAAAGAGTACCTACTCAAGAGTACGACACATTTTATGTCGAAAAAGTTTCGACAGTTTAGTTGGGAGACCGTCTGCATTCCAATCTAATCTTCCAACCCTGGTTTCAATCCCACGGCGCGCACCTCTGTCTTTTCTAAGTCATGTGTGTATTGCCGATGACTTCAAACGGTGAAGGAAAAAAACAACCTACATACAAGTCCGAGAGTTCTTAAAAAAGTTCACGAAGATATGTGCAGTCTGCCAACCTATGGCCTTACCCTTCTCTCAATGAGGAGAGGCCCACGCCCAGCAGTGGGACAGTTTATACAAACAGGGCTGATTCAAATATATTTTTTTTGCCTCTATTGTACCACTGCTGGGCAAAGGCCAGTCTGGAAGGAGGGAAGGGATTCCCTCCTTCCAGACTGACCGGTCTTCGGCTTTGGTGGTTCAGTGAGTATCGTGATGACTAAGTTCGTCACTCCACCTTCGTCTGGGTCGACCCTGAGGTCGCTTAAATTTTGGCGTGGGTTATTTGTCCAAACCCCTTCCCTCATATGATTCTGATTGTGATATTTTAATCATGAACGCCAGAAATGAAAAAAATAAATCTAAAATAACAGTAAGAATTATTATTAATCAACGAAAGCTCGAATTTTTTATAAAATTTGGTAAAATGTATCAATATGCATAACATGATAGATATTGATGAAGATCTAAGATTTCAAAAATATAAGAACACTGCAATAAAATACTCTATAGTTTACGAGATTTATCGTTTTTAATATTTTTTTGTTTGAAGTAATTCAGTAATATTTATTGGCCATAAACGGCGAATGAATGTATTTTCATTCGCCGGCCATAAATAACAATAATGTTACAGGCAAGTCACTTGTAGTTGCAAGTTTGTATACTATAATTACCAGCTCACCTGATGTTAAGTGACAGTGTGTTTGTAGAGGCTGAACACACTTGGCTTGGAATGGAACTGGCTCTCAAGCGAGGCAGCAGGAACACACTGGTAGGTGCTGGGCGGCAGATTTTCAACTAGCATAAATAATTTTTGATTTATATAAATTACTAATCTCGTTTTATAATTTTAAGAGAACGAACAAATAACCGTATAAGTCGCGTCCAGCTCATGCAATGCTTCCTGGGTTTCTGTCGAGTTTGGCCCCGCCTCTACCAAAGTACGAACAAACAAGTAATAAGGTAAGCGGCGCCAAAACAGATTAAGCCCAAAAGTAATATTATAAAGTTTCCTTACAATATTTCCGTATCTTTGTTCCGGTTTTTACCCCTCTCGTCATGGGAACTTCCGCATGAAAATTATGCGAGGCTTGCAAGAAGGTTTAGAAGTTACATCAATGTAATTTTCAATATTAACAATGAAACAGATAAAAAAAATATTAATATTGCCAAAGACAAATTTCTAAAACGATGAAAAAATATAAACTAACCATTGGCTGCCTTATCGCTAAAAGCGGCATCTCTTTTAGGAAACCTTAGGATGGAAAGGATCCAGAAATTAGTACAAAACAAAGAGTGTGTTAGCCGTGGTGGTGCCGGCGTAAGAATAGTACCCCACCCTCTCTACCCGTGGTTGCCGTAAGAGTCTGCTAAGGGATGTAATCCGGTAGATGGGCAGGGCCTATGTCCAGCAGTGAACGTCCTATGGCTGATGATGAAGTGTGTTAAAAAGAAATTAATAAAATAAATATCGTAAGACATTTCACACAGCGCCATCTAGCCCCAAACTATACAAAACTTGTACTATGGGACCCAGATAACTGATAGAATACTTATATACTTTTTTTCTATATACGTAAAGAATATAGAACAAATATTAATGCTAGTCACACAAATGTTTGTCCAGAGTGGGAATCGAACCCACGCCTTACAACTCTTGAAGCAGATACTTTTCGAAATGAGCTAACAGGGCAGTTATGTAAGGATTAGAAATAAGCTAAGGATCTGATCAGGTTAACATATATACCTAAGTATAACATAGACATACATTCTAATAAAGATACATCCTAATACTTCAATTAGAAATCTGGAAAACCAAATACAGTACCGGAGGTCGCAAACGTCCTTTGAGATGAAATAAATAAAACGAGAGTTACAGCGGCGATATTTCAAAGGCAGCGAGTTCCAAACTCCTAAATGCCATCAAACGGTCGCGAAAGGATAGCGCGATTCAAATCCTTACAATGCGCCATTGACTCGACTCGCAGAGTTGTTCGTGCGGTCTGCACAAAGAAATACAGACTTTATGAGTAGCTCGGTAAGATCTACCAGTTTGTGAGTCGAAACGGCCGAAGTTTGCGGAGACAAACAATGGCATTTGGAAAGTTTCAGGGGCTTAGCGCGGCTGTCAAATGAAATTATTGTTTGGCTCGTACCTGCCACCATGTTTAAACGTAGTCGTTAGTATCTGGCTGCTGTGGCCCAATCATTTAACATTTCAACTATTCATTTAAAGCTGAGGTTGGGCCTTAGCAATCACCACTAATAACTGTTGTATTGATTTCTGTTTTGACAAGAACCAACAGAGAATTTGACGAAGTAATGACCGGCAAAGCAGCGATGCCCTGGACTTTGTTTTGTTACTCAACTTTTTGTGTATCGTTTCAATGGTCATGGGCATACGTTATTTTACCATCAACAAATACATTAAAAAAAAAACATCGCTGGTTTTTTTTCAACACACTGATCAAGGGGTCGCTAGAAAGCCATTGATCTGATCTGGATTGCATTTCATACCATATGTGCTATATGGATACAGTATGTTCAATCTAATACTTAATATAGTTTTATATGAATTTAAGTTTTAATTATATAATTTAATACAGGCATGAAACTACAAACACATTATTAGATTTGAGAGTGACTTTGCTCCAGCTTCAAGTCATACAAAACATGAGCGTGGACACTAAGTATTGCAGCTCGGAGTTTGGACTCGTCTGAGCTAATGTTTAGGATATAGACAAAATAACATGTGTGTTATTTTTTGCCATCTCGTTATACTGTATTATAAGAGATAAAGATAAATTTAATTCACAGAAAGAGAACAGTATACAGAGAGAAGAATTCAACAAACTTAGTACATCTAAAGGTGATAGTTGACATTACGATTCGAAGTATTTATGAGGTGTCCGGGAGAAATATTAATGTAATCGAGATCGACGATGAAATGCTTGCGTAGTGAGTAATAACTGATTTATTATAATAATATCTCGGCGGTAAGTTAACTCGCTCGACCTACCGCCGTTTACCTAAATAAATTAGTGTAAATGTTAATTATTTATTGGACCTCAAACTAAAAACAACGTAGGACGTCCACCCACAAGGTGGACAGACGACCTCATAAAGACCGCAGGAGCGCGCTGGATGCGAGCCGCTTCCGACCGGTCTTTATGGAAGTCAAAGGGGGAGGTCTATGTCCAGCAGTGGACGTCCTACGGCTGAGATGATGATGATGATGAAACTAAACACGGGGATTGGCTTCAGGACCGAGTGCGTTTTTAACAGAATATTCTGTGATTTTAAACAAAGCATCAAAATGAACTTTACTTAGAATAAGCACAACAATTAAGCTCAGCAATTGAGCACTTAGAATGTGATAATGTATAGCTGCATAGCACACAAGTACTAATTACTGTGCAAATAAAAGCTATTGCTTTCAGTCTTGTCATAATTCAACGCAAACACCCATTCTCTGACGTTTGTCTTCAAGACGAACTTGGTGTTTCATTTAAAATTCTCAACTGGTGTTTTAATTATATTCATCTACGTCAAGTTAAGACCCTAACCTCACACTATTCCAGTGAGGTACGAGTTTTCAGTGAAAATTGCTCATTGTAGCTTTGTGACATTCACACGCGGGTGAAAGACAATTTGTTCCCGGCGCGACCTGGGGGACAACAGTAGTCGAGGTCCTCTGGTGCCGCGCCGGCCAGCAGGCGGCGCGGCGGGCCGTGTCGCCGGAGATTGCCCTAATTTGCGTTTGACAAACGACTACTTTGAATGTTGCCCGCAAGGGTTGACAAACGGCAGTTTTCACTTTCAAGCTGGGTTTTCTTGCTTATTTTCTTTGTCGCAATGTGACGTACGACTTTTCTAAGTCAGATAATTGTAATGCAAAAATGTACAAACCTCAGAACAAAATATAGTAAGATGTAGTCGTTTTATACTTTCAATTTAAAAAAAAGTCTCGTAGAATCTCGTATATATTGAAGTTTAAAACCAGTTTTTTTTG
This sequence comes from Biston stratarius, assembly GCA_950106695.1. Taxonomy (NCBI): domain Eukaryota; kingdom Metazoa; phylum Arthropoda; class Insecta; order Lepidoptera; family Geometridae; genus Biston; species Biston stratarius. The sequence continues at coordinate 43,421,015 of OX467106.1, read as the reverse complement.
TATTTTGTTGGGAACAATTGTTTATTAACGTCATCGAGAATTTTTTGTTTGAAATTCTGCACCCTTAATAAATTATAAATTATAAATTCAAAATATTCTTTATAAATTAGTCTCAGTGAAATATTTGTTAACATAATTCGTTCCCGTAATAGGGCGCTACGGCAATACACAATTGGATATTTTACAATTCTGTTCTCGAAGGGTATCCAACGGAGCTCTGTTATTACCATCACCCACTGTGGGCGCTGTCAAACTTACCCATAATTTATATCCAACGCTCAACCACCTAAAACATTTATGTAACGCAAATTATCATGAGTTATTATTCTATATGTATGTACATATATGTTTTAATTTGTTGCGTGTTTTGTTTATTGAATTGGTATTTTGTTTGACATAAATAATAGGTACATTAGTTAGGTCCCCATCGGTGGAGGCGCTGGATCCACGCAGCCTCCCTTCCCGGCGTGGATGTTTGTATTTTTTTACATTCCTTCCTACGCTTCTTTCGATCCTCATTTGATCGGGGTTTCATCGGAGTACCGATGGTTGGGATCGGACGGCTTTGAGCCTCGCTAAGTATTCGGCAGATCTATGAGCTCGTCTCTGTGACAGATCCCGGAGCAAAGACATTTGTCACGATTGGTCGAGCTAAGCTTGTTTGTAGCGACGAGGTTTGAGAACAACCTCACTATCAAAATTAAACAGATTTTGCGAACAAACTGTAAATGTTACCAGCGCCCTTGTTTAACAACGCGATTACAATCAAATGTTACCTAAAATGTTGCCAATCTTAATAGTTGTGCCATCATTTCTGTCCATCCAAAGGTTGACTGGAAGAAATCGCTCTAGGCGATAAACCCGTCGTTGTATTACCATATATCAGTCGATGTTGTTTTTGTTTTGTTAATATCTTTTTTGCGGTTCCGTACCCAAAGGGTAAAACGGGACCCTATTACTAAGACTCCGCTGTCCGTCAGTCTGTCTGTCTGTCGGTCTGTCCCCAGGCTGTATCTCATGAACCGTGATAGTAAGACAGTTGATTCTTTTTACAGATGATGTATTTCTGTTGCCGCTATAACAACAAATACTAAAAAACAGAATAAAATAAAGATTTATGGATGCTCCCATAGAACAGACATGATTTTCTTGCCGTTTTTATAAATAATGGTACGGAACCCTTCGTGCGCGAGTCCGACTCGCACTTGACCAGTTTTTTTATCTCTTCGTTAAAATGTACAATCACATCACATCATCAGCCATATGACGTCCACTGCTAGACATAAGCCTTCTCCTGGGGGGTTTTTCCAATACTCGCCTCGCTTGGCGGGCGGGTTGGCGAGCGCAGTTAGGTGTGATTGTTCAAAGAAGACGCTGCTGCCCATCTTCCTGATTACATCCCTTAGCAGACTCTTACGGCAACCACGGGTAGAGAAGGTGGGGTACAATTCTTACGCCGTCACCACCACGGCTAAATAGTTAGCTAATAAGTTACATTATATTCTATGTATGTCACTAGTTTCATTTGTAGAAACGCTAGATGACGTCATCGTACCTTTCACGTGTAATTTGCAAGTTTTGAAAGCAGCCCAAAAGCGTGCATTTCCTTTCACTCGAACAGGTTTCTATTTATAGCGCGGGGTACCGCTGAATTGGGCTCTCGGCTCTTTGACGCCCCGCGGGCGTGACTACCTACTGCCATTCAGTTTCCCACTGCCGGAATTAAACATTTTCTACAAGATAGGTTTCATTTTCTTTCATGAAATGCGGCGGTGGCTCCGCTACGTGAATCTATCAGACATATGTAACTCGTTGCAGACTGCGGCGTTCATTTGTCTCCATGAACCTCGAGAGAACGGCGAGAGAACAGTTGTTGCTTTAATCAACTCCCCTTGCTTGACGCATTCTATAGTTTAAAAGTAGGTTATTAAGTTTAATAGTGTAATATATGTATGACGGTGCATCGTCTGCTTCTTTCGAGACTTCCCTGGGAAGACCACCCGTAAAGAAACCCATTTGCCTCTCATACTAAAATATAATAAATAATAAAGCATAAGCTATTAAATAGGATTTGTGAACAATTGTAACATGGATGAATTTCATCTGTTCTCAGGTGGGAGCGTCAAGCGTCGAGTCCGACACTCATTCATCTCGTGGGCGAGACAAAACCCGTACTAGCTGTTCACCCGGAGCCGTGGACCGCAATTTGATGAATGCCGCCCCTTGTCCCGCCCGGGCGTCCTGGCTAACTGAGCGAATAATCCGCTGTTACTAGCTGTTACTTAAACTGTGGTAGAGGTATCTAGAGATACTTCTACCACAGTTATTGCTGTGATGCCGTGGGTATCTGTTGTATTTTATAGTTACTTTAGAATGTTAATATTACAACTATATTTGACTGTAAAGGGTGTTCATTACTCATTATACAGGTTGTCCGGCCTGAGTAGGTATATATGTAGATATAAATTATATATAAATTATATATATTTAGATACAAGTGGTTCCAAAATTAATGATCATTACCAAATGCCTGACCGTATCCATATTGAATGTTTTTTATGGCTAACAGGCTAAGTGTTTGACCACAGCTTACCTGATCTTAAGTGACGGTACGGTCGAAGATGACACCTGGAATAAAATTGGCTTTCAAGTGAGGCTATCGCAACACACCTTTAGATGCTTGGCGACAGATTTTTAATTTGACTTGGTAGTAGCTAGCCAGCCGAGTACCTACTAGAAAGTAGCCTAATACCACGTTGCGGTTTCCCCACGATGTTTTCCTTCACAGGCAGTTCAAGTTTATTATTGGGGTTTGAACCCATGCTCTTAGGATTGTGAACCGACCGCGCTACCCACTGAGCTTTCTTTGCTGCGAATGTTTTGCGATCCTCGGTGAGAACGACAGTCGCCCCTACGAAGACAGACCTAATCGTCCGTATCTGACATTCACAATGATCTCTGATAAGACGCGTCGCTCGCGAGAACACTCGAGTGTACAAGCACCACCAGCAGCAGAAAGCAATTACACGGAGATCTTCTCAGAGGAAGGTTCTCCCTGGGCGACGTGAAACAATGTAACAGAGATAACTAACCGTATAAATAAATAAATCTAAAGAAAAAGGTAAGCTTCTTAATTTGGTCGGCGTTCTGATCGGCTTTCATTAACAGCTCCCAACTTGTGAGGGACGCCCACCGGCTGCGCCCGGAGTATACCAAGCCGGGCTGTAATTGGCTTCTTATTAAACTCCCTGCCTTTTCAACATTAAAATTCATCGAGTAAATAACGAGGAAAGTTGGGATAAGTTGGTAAGTTATATTAAGTTGGTGTAGTGCCCAAGTTTAAGGCCATGGATTAAAGAGTTGCGACAGAAATATGGTCGAGGGGAGCTAGGGTAAGCACGCCCGTAATAAAATTAACTATGCTTGCTTCATAATGTACCACGACTTGATTCCACCCTCACCCGCGGACTGCGCTGCTCGAAGGGAAGTTTCCTAATAGAGATAATCTGACTGGTCTTTAAGATTTGAATGAGTTTTAAGATTTAATGTTTTTACACTTTTATAAATAAACACATATCGGTCTCGGTGACGGCTCCTCTTCGATTAAAACAAATAATAACTTTTACTTGGTGGTAGATCACTTTAGAAGGTCGTATAGGTAGGTACCATCGCAGTACCAAATATTCTACCGCCAAGCAGTATTGTGTAAACATTACTGTGTTCCGGTTTGAAGGGTACTGCAGCTAGCGAAATTACTGGGCTGTCGACGACACTAACCATCGAAAGTCTCAAAGTAATGAGCGCTAAAACAGCGACGCCCTGGACTATGTTTTGCTACTCAAATTTCAGCAAATAGCTGCAATGGTCATGGAAATGCGTTATCTCTTACCATCAAGATAGCGTTTCGTTCGTCTCAGTACCTATACATAAAAATAATATGATGAGTACGTCAGTCCAAGTTGTTGAAGAAATTAATATTAAATTTGCATCACTAACCTTTTATATCATTTTTATTTATTTGTGGCACAAGAAAAAAATACAGTGTACGCACAGATAACACTGTTGTATAGGCGGTGACGCGCCCTTTCCGAGTTGACAAGTGACTAAAAACAAAATAGAGAGGGAAAAAGAAAGATAATATTACATAATGTATCAGCGATTTACAATCTTACATTACTTAACGGGTGGTGACCCAGAAGTCCTACAGATCTACATATAAAAAACTGGCCGTCGTGGAGACTGCTGACAGAAGTCAAAACTTAAAACACGTCACATTAGCATGACGGTGCGGCAAACCCATGAGTTTAAACCGTATCAAAAATTGCTTAACGCGGCTATAAAAGTTTTCACAAGTTTTCACAAATAATTCTACGGGTAGCAAACAAGCAGACGAGTTTCGTGATCGTAATCACCGTCGCCTATGTGCATTACCAGGAACACTATAAATACGTTACCGACCTTTAAAGATCCTATTAACACGCCTGTTTTAAGAAGAATTCAATGTTGTAACTCCGCGGGAATACGGAAGACGGAAGATCATTCCACAGTTTGCGTGCGGTGCGTTTGTGCATGAATCGCACAGCAAGCGAATTCCATGAATCAATTTATTTATGTGGATGAGCTTTCAGACGATAACGGCTAGTGTTGTGTTGGAACAATGGATAAATGTGAATGTGTGATCTTAAACTGATAAATATAACTTCAAAACAACATATAATTCTAGAGCACAAAGGCAATATTGTTCTGAATATTCGGCACTATCTCTCTCCTATCTCTGTCATTGTTATTTTCGAACATCCCTAGCAGTAAAAGTGTGAGCGCATTGTCATTTTCGTCAGATGAATAAATTTGAACACAATTTACAACTTTCTATGTTCATAGGTCTCCTTTGACTTTTTACGTTTTGATTTAGTTTAATCTTTCAGTTATTCATAAATACCTCCATTACCCACTTTTAATCTTTACGAATAAAGTAGCCCTTTGATACTGTTTAATAGCCGCCAGCCTTTCAGGGCCGGAGGAACAGCCAGGGGACTTATCTGAGTCGTAACTTAGAAAAAAAAATTACGAAACATTTCAGGAGCTAATTTAAGTAAAATTCTGAAGGATTAAACTGATGACTGGCACTTTAAAGCGTAGAGATAAACGCTCCGTGATGACGGATATAAATTATTCTGGGTGTGGTGCGTGGTGACAACCTTTATTTAAAGGTTTTTGGAGCGAGACCGGAGGTATATACCTATATATAGACGAGTATGTCGTATTGTTTTTTTTTTCTCAGTACCTATTAGTTATAAAATTAGCGTCATCTGTGTAAATCTCTACTGCGTCGCAAATTCATAATTTTTGCATCGCATTGTTCTGGAGAAGAACAAGAATGAAATTGTGTTTTCTGATAAAAACATTTTTCGTGCCTTATGCCCTTTAAAATAAAGTGGCCCCTAATAGTAATTTTGTGTCTTTCAAATTAGATTACACCCATTTTTGTTTTTCTTCTATATCGGTTACCTGAAGGTCTAACACTACATTTAGGAACATAAAAAAAATGAGATTTCTGCGCCAAAATGTATAAAAAATTACAGCACTTCACGTAGTTTCATTTTCCGTTTACGTCCTGTTCATTTCGGCAGCTCGAGCTTATTGTTGGTGTTTGAACTCACGCCTTTTGGCATGTGAACCGACCGCATTAACTACTGAGCTATGTTATGTTTCAAATAATATTACGGAATTTGACTTGTAACTTTGGCGTTATCTATAAAATATTTGTATCATCGCTACAAACACATACTTATCTTATAACATTTAACTTATTTTGGCCATAAGAGAAATGTTTCATGAAATACCTATGCATCCGCCATCCTGTAAATATAAACCTACCTACCAAACCGGAGGCGGACAGCTGAGCTCGGAGCGCGATGCGCGGCCGACACGCTACAAGAGCGACCCGCCGCGGTGCGTGCATTTTAAAGCGGCACAATTTGCGTGAGCGGCTTTACCTTTATAATACAATCCGTGCCGAACTTTGTTAACGCTCTGAAGACGTATTCAGTGAATTACATGCATCGATCGAAGAAACAGGTCATATCCGCACCGTATGAGATTGTAGCAACTATAAACTAAGAGTTTGCATGTAGATGCAAGAGTATGCAAAGTGCCAGTTTGTCACGAGCGGAACGACAACTGAACGTGGCCAAACAATGCAAACTGCCCCCGTACCCCCTCGGTCAAAATGCTTCGACGCTGCATTTTGACCGATTTTTTCAATTATTAGGTTTTATTATAAAGTCTGGCATACATTACACACACGTCGGCAGGTTCTCATTTCCGGAGGATTTCTGAATTCATAACATCGTGAGAGGCGCACATTAATATAACCTGCGCGAGGGTTCTCTAGATCCGTCTTTGAGGGTTACATTCATTCTAATCTGGTCCTAGCTACCTGTCTCTCCTTACAACGTCTAACAGCAGGACGTCATTATAAACGGATCAGTGAGTAAATAACGTGATAGCTCGTAAGATATTTAAAAACACGTGATATTTTACAAATGGCTGTATTTTATTTCTATTGTATATATTGGAAAATCATTTCAAACTTTCTTCAAAAAAAAGAAGAAAGAAAGAAGCACAATTCAATTTGTTGTTCTCATGTCTGCTCGCGAAGTGCTCTAACATTTTGTGAATTGATTTACTTGCTTCTATTTAATTTTGTCATGTTGAGCTCTTGAGACGCTAACTAATGGTCGGTTTTTATTAACTAATAATAATAAAACTAGCACTAATAAAACAATAATTTGAAATTTATTTAGTACGATCTGTAATGATTTAAATCATTACGATCTTTCCAAGACGGTTTTAAAAGATATAATCATATGTATTTTGGGGCCCGATTAATAACGCTATACAAATCGTACTATAATAAATTAATTCGTGAAATTGTTAATTGTATGTTTAGTAATAAAGATATTTTTTATGTGGACTATCCAAAACTCAGATAATGTCTTTAAAAATGTTATTGTACAAGCTAACCCGCGGTTTCATCCGTGTTTTCCGGGATAAAAACTAGCGTATGTGATAATATAATCCATGGAATAACTAGCTTAGCCAGTTGAATTTCATCCAAATTAGAGTTTATAAAAAGACCAAATTTTGCACGTATATTATGTGATTGTTCAACAGCTAAATTGATTTAAGTTCGCTTTATTCATGAAACAGTCGAATGTTATCAAATAGCGTCACCGCCTTATATCACGTGGCGCCATTCATATGTGGCTGAGGGGGGCGGAGGGCGGCAAGTCAAGGGCAGCCTCCACACTCATACAACATGTATGAGTCACCGACGCTCATGTCGGAGCCAATATCGCAGCGACACCTCGAGTGGACGCACAGGTGACTCCGGCGTATAGACATTCGCATCCGCATAGACATTATCGATAACGTTTGTCTTGGAGAGTTGGTAATGCAACGTAGATGGTCCCAGAATTGTAGTCACATTGGTATTATACATGGGATAGTTTGTATGTTTGTTACTTCTTCACGCTGACGCTAACAACTTGACGGATTTAGATGAAACGAAGATACCTTATAACACATAGGATACTTTTATCCATTTTATTTTCTCTATCTGGAACGAAGTAATTTGGAATAAACTATCAGATATGACTAAAATTTTAATTCTATTACACAAACATAAAATATTTACTCAATTTTTTATTGCAATAACTACCTTACAAAGGACTTACAAATATAATAAATCATATCAAAAATTATAAGAATGTTTCTCAACATTCATAGAACATAAATAATGAGCTTAAGCACTAATAAGGCGTGCCACAGACAGGGCGGCCGCGTCCGGCGCGGTCGAGCCCGGCGGGTCCGGCGGCTGGCCCGCCGACCCACATTAATAATGAGAAAGGTTGGCTTCCACGTGCTTAACCACGTTTCACTTACAGCTACTCTATTTTAGGATGATTGAAAGCGCATTATTTAACGCAGGGCCTAACGAGACCTTTGGCAAGGTCGTATTCTTATCTACTCTGTGGATTTACGGTAACTAAACACATATACGGTTTTTTTGTATTTTGTTAATCAGACATGGACAGTATTGAGTAAATAGAAACAAAGAAGCCAATATGCACAATATTAACAATGTTAGGTAGACAGATAGATAACTATTAATTGTTCACACTAAGATTAAAAAACAGAAATAATAAAAACACATAACATTCAAATGTAGTGCAACAATCGGCAGCCTTATCGCTAAGAGCGATACGTTTTATAGAATAATTATCATGAATTTTAATAATTGTACTCACGAATGTTTTGAGAACGGACATCATTTCATTTGAATACTTAAATCAATATAACTGATTAATATTTAATAGTAAATCAAAGAAAGAAATATTACTTAAAAACACATCAAAATATGTTACCCTGTTTCAACTACATGAGCTCATAGATAGATCTAGATCGGAGTACATGAACCTTAACAGAGAAACATCTGTTTCTGTCACTAGAAATTAAATATGTAAGCGATCGCGCACATTACACCCCCGCTCGAACATCCCCCACATGTTAACAAAACGTTCATATTCATAAATTGCTAAAACATTACATAATTTCATTATGTCTTATAAATATTAATGCCTATAACACTGTCATCAGAATGTTTATCGTATCTCCGTAAACTGTCTTCCTACGTAAATTAACATATCAACGTAAAATACATTCCAACTGCCATATGATAGAGCTTACATTTGTTTGCGAGATAGGATCATTTACATAAAATGTAGAATTCATTGCTTTTAGCTCCGAGCGTATGTGAAATATTAGGTATTCGGTTTCGTGTAATTTTATTCTCTGCCTTGAGAGACGCTTCCTTAATTATGTGGGATCGCGTGGATTTCGCGCGGGCGAATTGAATTTCCAACGCGAGTGTCACGTCGCGCCTCGCGCCGTCTGTGGCCGCCCTAACACGCACTTGCAAATAATAAACATTTATGTTTCGCGTTTTATAGTTATCACAATAATTCGTCGCTCGGTACAGACGTAATAAACGTAAAATGTATGTCGTCTTGAGTTTTTCTTTCATTACTTACGCGCGCCGAGATTTCCTCACATTGAGATCATTTTCTCGAGGTTGACTTTATTGATTACCTGAAACAATAAATATTAAAATTATATTTGGGCACAACCATAGTAAGAATATTAGGGCACAGCTTAAAACTAGTCAAAAGACCCTAATGTGAGCATTCTTTTAAAGCAAGCGTTGTTTCTCGTACTCTTTTTTTGTTGATAAAGGGAAAGTATTTAAGAATTGCTTGCGCCTCAACGCAGTTGAGATATGTAGGATTATGCTCTTGAAAACTTCCCTAAATGGCCTTATTTAGTGCTTGATGACGGGCTTTAGGATTTCCAGTAGAACGCACCTGCGCCCTCAGCACTGCGCTTCCGAAAAAACGCATGCTGTCCGCGTTGTAGGCGGATGCGGTGCATCCGCCTACAACGACCCACGGGCCACCTAACGATTACGCCCTCTCCGGGCTCTTTAGGTGTATCGTTCCAACTCTAGGCCTCCTGATAGTAGTCTCGTACTGATACCGCCATCGAGCCAATTGACATGCGACATCTGGCTTAAAGCTAAACAAATTTTTACGGTAATTTATCTAAATTAACCTGAACTAGATACCACATAAATCTTGTTGCAAATCAAATCAACGATAATCAGGCTATTGGCGATCAAAGGTGTATTCAAATGTATTATCCTTTAGCAAACCTAAAGTCCTTCGCTTCGCTCGGTGCGCTCTAAACAAATAAATTAAAGTAAAAGTTGAACCATATACAAAACATGACAAAACAAATAATCCAGTTCCCGTCAAATATAGGAGCAGGCGTTTCCATGAATGCGGTATAAATCCAAAACTTTGGCGTGTTTCAGTTTGTTGAGAAACGAAAAGGGAAACCATTCATTGGCGCCCAAACACCTTTCTATTGAAAAAGTTTGCTCACTTTTACACTGCTCAGCTACTTCGGAAGCAGATCTTCGGAAAGTTGTGTATCAAGTTTAAAGGGCAAAGGGCGGGAATGTACTCCGGAATAATTGAATCGGAAATATGCGAAATTTATTCTCCGAAACGAATTTTTGGGAAATTTATCAAATAAACTTCTGTAGACGCACTTCATCTATGGCGACAAAACGACGCGTACATATTACGACTAATGATTTCTTAGTTACAAATATTCAGATATTTTAATTGATTAAAAATAAGAAATAATTATATCATTACATTTTTTAAGTGTATTAACTATTATTAGATATATAGATCGAATCTGAAATGAGGAGATCCGTAGACGAACTAAAATTTCGGACATAGCCCGCAGCGAATTAGCAAGTTGAAGTGGCAGTGGGCAGGGCACATAGCTGGCAGACCTGTTGGCCGATGGGGCTGCAAAGTTCCTGAGTAGAGACCACGGACCGGCAAGCGCAGTGTAGGACGTCTACCCTCAAGTTGGACAGACGACCTAATAAAGACCACAGGACCGCGCTGGATGCGAGCAGCTTCCAACCGATCTTTATTGAAGTCAATAGCGGACTAAGTCCAGCAGTGGACGGTCCTATGGCTAAGATGATGAACACTATTATTACAGAACAATGCTAACTTAGTGACGAGATTCTTTGACGATTAAATATGAATAGTACCTACATTGTATATGATGTTAGTTTTACACCAAAACTAGGACCTGTTTGGGGCTAGACGGCGATGTGTGAAAATCTTCCAATTTTAAAACATAATACTTTATTAGCCACCACATAAAGAAATAATTGAAATACAAAATATTTAACGATGAATTATCTGTAACGAGCGCTATTTACACAAGCGTCATTACTGTCAAACTACTGTTTAAATATTCTAGACGTGTTTCCTAACACTTTAGAAAGGACCCGTCTCTTACGAAACCTTCTATCCCAATAATAGCACTCGCTATGGAACTCGGAGCTGGTTCCATTATCTCTCCTCACGAGCTGTTCCTTACTCCATCTAATAGCGTCAAACTTAATTTCCTCCTTCAAGTACTGACATATCGACACACGTCCTGTCGATTTGACATCTACACCGATTGCTACGTGACGTCATCACAGGCCGAAGAGCCCTTGAATTAGACAATAAATGGGATGGGGTTTTGACTTTATAAGGTTCGTTCTATGCTTGGAAAACGCGCTTCGACGAAAGTTTATAGTGGCGCCCTAGAAAAATATCAAAATTATTTTGTTATCTTTGGATTGACGTATTTAGCTTAAACATAAAAAAAAAATCGTCAAGTATAAAAAATACCCACCGTGTGACCCACTCGCTGACATAATCTGTCCAATTTATAATATTATTACGAGCGCAAAGGGCAATGACTTTACCCTGATACGTAGAGCGGAACGTGATTGCCGTAATAATGCGTTCCTTTACACGCATATTGTCGCTCCGAATTTACGATACAGATAATGTAGAGACGTATGGGGAATAAAAGTGATTTGTAGCATATTTTGTGTGGCGATAATACTAACGCTCTGACTTGCAAATATATTAAATTGCGGGTAGATAACGATTTATTAAGGCGTGCTTTGACCGGCAACTGCAAAAAAAAATGTTTTATTGTGACGAATACATATTTTTTTACAAAAGAAAAGAATTTTACTGGATCGAATTTGGAAAACTAGTTTACATAAATAGAAGAAGAAAGAAATGGAAAAAATCTGAATGATTAGTTTATATTTTTACCAATCAAGTAATTCACAAAAATCTCATAATAATTATTATATCATAAATTACTTTGCTAATGAATATACCCGACCAGCATAATCTTTAAATTTTTGCAAAGACGTTCAGCCATATTTCATAGAGAACTTAACAGTCGCCTGGTCTACATCTCTTCTTTGTGTACTTTTGGAGCAAAAAATATAGAACGAAGCAATTTCTCTCAGATAAAGTGACGCACGCATTTAAGCCCTCAACATGTAACAGTCGTGTACATGTCACGGGAGGCCGCAGTAATTCGCGCTTGTCACGTGACGTCACGCATCCATCTCCCGCCACCCTCGTCACGGACACCTTAAGTAAATGTCCGCAGTGGATACATCGCTTCCGTCGCCGCGCTCGCCCACACATTAAACACATGAGATACTCAGGTATGGTCCAAGTCAGGCTGTCAAGGCGTTTCGTTGAGTACTGAATTATCTGCGGGGCTATTTCACAGCTTGTAACATTTGTGTTACGGCCATATTTGCCGTAGAACCGACAACCGTTGGGGTAGACGTTTGTGAATCGGCAAACGTAGTGTAGGACGCCCTGAGACTAGATGGAATGACGATATACGTAAGATAGCTTGCAGTGACTGGAAGCGAAAAGCCGAAGATCGGGCTGAGTGGCGTGTCCAGGGAGAGACCTATGTCCAGCAGTGGACTATGAAAGGACGTTGATGATGATGTACATTTGTGTATGTCTCTCCTATTTAGATGAGCATAGCATCGACGGATCCTCGTCTGCTGCCCGGCGACCAAAAAAGTAGATATTATTGTGATATTAGCGCGTCATATCGCAGAAAATGTGACAGAACTTTCGGAAGCCTAGTTGGGAAACTGTGTGGCTTCTAATCTGGAGGCTCTGGGTTCTAATCTCACGGCAAGTACTTTCTTTTTTAAATCTGTGCGTATTGCCGATGACTGATGGCTTTGAATAGGTAACCAAAGAAAACACAAGGCATCGCTACTTTGGCGCTCAATACAATACATTGTTTTATTGTTAACGCCTAAGTTACTAGTCATATTTCCAAACACTTCCAAAAGTTACATAATATACCTAATACAAAACATTTTAATAATAGTTACTGTAAGTCATTCGATGATTCGTTTCCACGGCTCTGTAATGTTACTAGCCGCAGTTACTCTTTACTACAGCTTGGTAGGAAAACATTCAATACTACGGTACTAGGTGGATATCTACACCGCCTTATGCTAAAGAGATCAACCACCTAGGTAAGACTAGAAGTATGCAAGACATTCAACAAGAGATTCTGGGCCAGGGTTGGGGTTCGGGTCGCCACGTCGCTTCAGTCTGGTCAGGAAAAGTATACAAAAGTCAATTGCAATCAACTTTATTTTTTTAGGATCAATCCGGATAAAGGTTTGTATTCGTGAATCAATTTGCATACACAAATTAATTTAAAATCGAAAACCAATCGTGCCTCGCGTAGTAATCAGCGAGGGAGCGGCCAATCTCTGCTCGTTCGAGTACAGGCCGCACACTGGTGTACGACCTCTTTCCAGCGAACGGAGCGCCAATCGCTTAAGGCAAATACAAGCAGAAAATACAAGAAATTAGTTTACTACTACTAAAATTATGTGTTCATATTCGTTAATGTTTTACACACATTTTAAGTAATGAAGCAGTGTCCAAAACTAAGCAAAGCTTGGACTATGGGAACCAGATAACTCCAGATAACTGACGTATCACATAACGTTGCACTTATCCTACTATACTATTATATCATATATAACATTATAAATATGAAAGTTTGTATGTTTGAATGTTTGTTACTCAATCACGTAGAAACGGCTCAACGGATTTGAATCAAATTTGACAGACAAAAAAATGCTAGGTTCCTGTGGGATTATCAAAAAACGAACTACAGGACGAATCCTCTTAGACTTTGTAAAAATTATTCAGGGATAACAGGTATATTTTATCTTAATCTTATAATAAAATAGCGCGAGTTTCATGACTATTGTTTATTTATCTCTGTAACTAGTTTTAAAATTAACGCGGACGAAGTCCCGAGCGTAAGCTATATAGGTATGTAGAACACCCAAAAACAGAACAAACATTAATCGTCGCATAAATGTATGTATTAGTCATAATCGAGCCCACGCCCTACAGCTCTTGAAGCAGATATTCTACCAGCTGAGCTAACAGTGCAGTCTTCAAATCGCCGCGCCTGCAAGACGCCAGTGTGCCGACACCTTTACACTCGATCGTCCGGATAAACTCAGCCGGATTCCATTCCAACTTTTATATCCGGTTTCCGGATATGGCCGGAAGCTCGCGAAACGTTCATTTGTTTTACAAATTAACGGCGCCTGATGTTTTAATTGCTTATATTACTTTTATAACGCTCTCGGGGGCCGCGGCGCCGCCCCGCCCCGCCCCGGCCGCTCCTCAATAAATCATTCACAAATATTTCGCGTAAAACTGCCGGTAATTGTTCACTGCGATGATTTTATTACGTGATGATCTATGGTTATTACACGTAGCAAGTATTTGTGCTTTTTGTTATGATCGCCGAGCTAGGTTTTTGACCACAGCTCATCAGAGGGCTTGGATGAGGTAACATTTAGTATTCGGTAACGCTAAAAGTACATCATGTACGGAAAATTTTTGAACTTTTTTTTAGCGTTATCGAATATCGAATGTTACTTTGTATAGGCCCGCTGATGTTAAGTGACGGTGTGGTCGAAGATGGTAAACACGCCTAGCCTGGAATGGAACTGGCTTTCAAGTGACGTTTCTGGAACATACTTTTGGGTGCTTGACGGCAGACTTGAAGGTATTTTAAATTAATTGGAAAGTTTAAAACCTCCTACAGACAGACGCGTGAAATATCGTTATCTTAAATGAGGCTGCACCCGCTGATACTACACTGGTGGACGCGGCGACACAGTGAGGCCGGACGCGGACAGCTTGTGGTCACTTTGAACGAGGTCTAATAACAAAACGTGTTGCTGCCAGCGACCACGAGGGCAGTTACTGGGTGTAAGCAATAATTCCATAATCTCTGCAAAAATGCAGCTAGAATACCACAGAATAAATATCAATTCTACCTATACTAATAAAATAGTAAACAGGATTTACTTATAAACATTGTTTAATAACATTCCACGTGGACGAAAACTTGTCAGAGCATTTTAAACATGGCTTAAATTTAAGTAATGTCCATGAATAAGGCCAACGAAGTTTGCTACGAAATCAGCTACAGTGCTACGCGATCGTAGCTTTATTGTTACAGCCGTAGCTAAATGCTACGAACCTCATAGATTTAATCTATTTAATGTATAGCTTGATCTCATAGCTCATGGATGGGCGCCATTTTCCGACAGCTACAGTTATAGTGTAGGTATGTTTGCATAGTGTTGCCAGACGCGTCCAGCGCACCCGATCTCCTCGTATTACGCTTTATTGCCAGCAGTATACTGTTATCTTAGCTTCTCACCAATCACGAGGAATGATAGAATATCTATCAGCAGGCGGTGTTCACTACTCGCTCGTGTAGCTGTGTGTGATTTCCCCCGGGGCGCGCAGTTCGCCGGAAAATAGGGATTTACGAGCGGAGCCGATACCGCGTCACTTCGCGCGGTTTGAGGCCCGACAGAGGCGACTTGCCGAGAGGCAGGCCGAGGGAATGTCTCTGCTAGCGATATATGAGTTCAGATAAGCTGAGGCCAAGTTCTAGTCTGTCATCGGTGAGAGGATTTAGTAGTTAGATTACATGCATGTTGTGTTAGTAGATAAACTGCCAGAATTTTTTGACGACTACAATCAAAAAGCGATTGTGATAATGTACAAATAAGAAGTTTCCGAAATAGTACTATCTATGAGTGTACCGAGTATTTAGTTATAAATATTTTCGCTCCGTCGGTATGTCACTATCCCACAACCTAAGCATTTTTGTGGTACACTTTACTGAAAAACCATCACGTCTTTAGATTTGTGCTTAAACATAGTAATTTAACTTCATATCTAGATGTTGTTATCTGTCAAAAAAATAATAGTTTTATAACCATTAAATAACGAACATTAACAATTTGGTATTCATTAGATAGAATGTTATTGTACTACTAACGCCATCTGCTAGAAAACCAAAGAGTTAACATCGCTGCAACAGAATTAAACTCAATTTAAAAAAAAACTGTCTTAAAAGTTATTACCCGTTAGAAAAACTACACGAGCCCTCACAAAGCTCAGCTTTTGGCTAGTTACATAAATAAATATCGTAAGACATTTCACACAGCGCCATCTAGCCCCGAACTAAGCAAAGCTTGTACTATGGAAACCAGATAACTGATAAAACACTTATATACTTTTTAGTTAATACATATTTATGTACTTATAAAATACATACAGAACACACCGATACAGAACATCTATGCCCGTTACACAAATGTTTGTCGTGGTGGGAATTGAACCCATGCCCTACTTGTTGAAGCAGATATTCTACCAAATAAGCTAAAATGGCAGCCTTTCTAAATTAATAAAAACTAATTTGTATTCTTCAAATTCAACTAGATGGTGTATTTCATTAAAATATATCCACATAGACTAGAATTATTGTAAAGATTGGATAAAATAAGTTAATGGTGAAACCGGAGGACCTGCTGTTCAAACTATTTACAGTTACCCTCATCTTGTTACAAACAAGTCGCCGGCCGCCGCGCCGCCTGGTCGACAACAAACCGGCTCGCTGACAATACCACAGACTACACAGTACAATGAATAGATAGAATACGATGATGCTCTACATCTTCCGCCCGGCTAGTCGAGGATGCTCACTCAATGCACTCGGACAATGGGCAGTAATCTAACAGAGTGTCCTGCCATAGAGTGCTGTCATTATCGCAGCTAACGAATGAAGGAGAACGGGCCCGCGGGGCCGAACACTACCGTAGTGACGTGCGTGACATGGTGACAATAACATGCAACAGGCAATACAAACTAAAAAGTTAATTTTTTTTAGCTTGACAACGGCAACAACAAAAAATAAATACATATCATTAAAGGACACCCATATATTCTGGCGCCAAAAATCCGCCATTTTGATTTATTTGATTATTGGTAGTATATCTGATTTGTTTGATATTGATGATGATTGAATAATTAACTAAATTATGATGAATTTAGTCGATGGAAATAAAATTCAAATTAAATACAATTAAGTCTGCTTATATCATTCTGTCCGTTTGTCACCTTTTCACGGTTGAACGGCTGATCTGATGTTACTGTAATGTAACAAGGAGATCCTTCACATCGTGAGGATTAACATAGCCTACTTGCAATGCGGCGGGCATAAGCTAGTATAGATATAAACACAAAACTAATAAATATGAAAACAAAAAATCATGACTTTTTATTTCGGCGCAGGAAGCCAAAAGAAAACTATCTTCGAAACTGCGTGTATATTTTATATAGCGCCCTTTAATAAAATTTTATTTCTCTATATATTTCGCGGCCAGTTTACAGAAACTTTTTTCTACATAGTGTAGTGGAGCGGGAAGTTTTTACTCTGGCCTCGGCTGTGCAGGCGGAAACAGGAAAATATAACCGCTTACACAGAGTAGGAAAAGTTGCTTCGCTTCGCCTGGATATTGTTGCAGAAACACGTTAAGATCCAAGTTTATTGTTACAATCTGTATTTCGCTCGTTCTCAAATGGGTTTGATACAACTTAACGCCGAGTAACTACTGTTTACTAACTGTGACCCGCCACGGATGTTGACTACAAATACAAATATTTTATTGATAATACCAGAGTTACAGGTCATTACATATTAAACTTATAACTATTGCAAAATATCATAGTGATGATAGGTCAGTGAATAGCGCGGTCGGTTCGCATGCCGAAGGGCGTGGGTTCAAACCCCAACAATGAGCTTGAGCTGCCGGTGAAGGAAAATATCGTGAGGAAACCATAGCGTGGTGGTAGGGTAGTTTCTAGTACTCGGCTGGCTAGATAACACCCTCAAGTTGAAAATCGCCAAGCATCTAACAGTGTGTTCCGGCATTAATCACAGATCAGATCTATCGCTAGATTTCCTTAGCAGGAGATCGAATAGGTGGGTACCACTGCAGTACCAGATATTCTGCCGCCAATCAGTAGTGTGTAAGCATTATTGTATTCCAGTTTGAAGGGTACTGCAGCTAACGAAATTACAGGGCTGTTGAGACTAACCATCCAAGCGATGCCCTGGACTTTGTTTTGTTACTCAAAGTTCTGTGTATCGCGGCAATGGTTCATGGACAGGCGTTATCTCTTACCATCACAAGAGCGTCTTATAACTTTTATAAATGTTTTCCAAATTTATTTAAAATTAAATCAAATAACTTAAATCAAACTTTTTGAAAAAGTTGAATTTCGAAGCAATATTTGTTATTCAACTAAAGAATTGGGGGAGGTCTATGTCCAGCAGTGGGTGGGGGAGGCCTATGTCCAGCAGTGGACGTCATACGGCTGACGATGATGATGAACTAAAGAATTACGGAAAAATGTTACCGTAAATAAAAGAAACATATAAATATTGCCGCATGTAAACAGTTTTGTGACAAATACATAATTATGATCAGAAATCTCGTGACAAATATTGTCATGAAGCTCCCAATTAGCGTATTTCAGAAGCTGCGTTGAATTAAGTCATTTTAATTTAAATTAAATATGTATCTGAGTCTGATTCGAGTCCGCGTTCAAATCGAATACCGCGCTTCGGTGAGCCGCGAGTCAGTTGCCATGGTAACGGGCTGCCGTCCAATTAGCGCCGCACCGCTGTTAGTGTGGTGACGCCTTAACTGTCCTGTTAGTTCATTTGGTATTAACTCAGCTTCATCGGTTATAGGGCGTAGATTCGATTCCCACCCACGGCAAACAGTTGTATGACGAATGTTATCACTTGTTGTGTTTGAGTTGTCTAAATTCGAAACAGTATTTAAGTATTCTATCAGTTATCTGGTTCCCTTACTCCGGTTTGCTTAGTTTGGTGCTAGGTGGCGCTGTGTGAAATATCGTATGACTGTTGTATCATACGATATTTCACTTAACTTAATAAAATGTAAAATTAATTTACGGATTTGGGGAAGAGGACATTTCGGGGACATTTATTCCGGGCAAGGGGCGCGAACCTGAACGTTACATTTCTATTGTTTTTATGTCGACAGTTTTAGATGTAAACTCATATTTAATAAGGCCGGATATTCAATTCAATTTCAAGTTACGATCCAACGCACTTTAGAGCGCATTGGGTACAAATAAAATAGAAAAATATGAAAATGTGTCATTATCCAGCGCATTTTTTATAGACAATTGTATCTTACAGAGGAAGGTTTTTCTGTGTCCCAGAATGCCCGATAGGCAACTGGCCTATAACCATAGAAATACTACTTGATTGTACTTAGTTCTCTGCAATGCAAGTGAGGAAAAATAAGATCTATTTATTTAACTATCGAAACAGACGTGATTTTGACACATTTCACTACAATTTTGGCCACATTCGGTGGCCTTCTTCAAGGAATCAAAGCAGAGCACAACGCGCACGAGGCCTCGTTTTAATTCTCACGTGATAAAATGAGACGAGACCGAGTGCCGTTCTCTACATTAACTCATTGAAGAAAGCCATTGGGATTAGGCCGAAACTACAGTAAAACATCCATCATTTAACGTTACTCACATTAAGTAAATCAAGAACCTATTTATCTAAGCTGCGAGTAGATACTTTAAAATAGTAATCTCCTAATTACAATTGCGTTACCACCATCGGACCACAATTCAATTGACCGCAAATCCGAACATGATGTTCAAAGCAAATTGGATCCCTCCACTGAAATTCGAACACGCCGTGTTGCGTTGATATTAAATTTAATACATACACACGACACACGCGCATTAATCGCGCGTCGGCATCGACTCTGCCGCGGGCACGTTCCATACACAGAACGGCCGCACGCTCGCAGAGAATATTTAAAAAAAATGTCCTTGGAATAGTTTACAAAATCCCACGCACAAAACTAAAAAAGGCTGCGTCACGGCCATAACATTATTTTCTTCTCTGTAATGTATTTTTTCTGTTGTACACAACAACGATTTTCTATCTATCTATCTGAAATAGCTTTAAGTTTGTCCACGCCCTGCTTGGTATTAATTAGGATGCAGTCTAAGATGGAGTACGCTTACCTTAAATAAACCTGTTTACTCTGTATTTGAAGACACCCAAACTGTACTTCGCTATCACTATCTCTATATATGTACCTATATCTATTTTACGAATAACAAAACATAGAGTGTGTTTGTGTGTGTGTGTGTGTGTGAAAATGACATATAAGCCCTTTCTTGAACCATATACAATTACACAGATGTAACTCAAAAATTACTACATATAAAAATAATCACTACATAGAATAAAACAAAGTCGTCCGCCGCGTCTGTCTGTTCACAATAAACTTAAAAACTACTACGCGGATCATCATGCAAGTTTTACCAATAGATAGAGTAATTCATGAGGAAGGTATAGGTATATAATTTGTCAAGGTTTTGTGTAAATTGGTTGAAATATGATGATCAATTGTTGGTCGGAAAAACTCAAGCCATCTGGAAAAATTTCATCGAAAACGCAGCTTACTCCCGAGATAGATCAAAAGCCCCGTATAAATCCGTGGGCAGCCGGGGCGGGTCGCTAGTACTTCATAGATGGATATAAACACTTGTACAGCGAGGATGTGGAACTCTCTGCCGGCGTCTGTTTTTCCTGCGAAATACAACCTACAACGGTTCAAGAGATATATGTATGTAGGTCAAAACAGGTCGGACATGCATGGACCGTCTAGGACGATAGGTACCACCGCAGTACCAGATATTCTACCACCAAGCAGTAGTGAGAAAACATTACTGTGTTCCGGTTTGAAGGGGCAGCTAGCGAAATTACTGGGCTGTTGAGACTAACCATCGAAAGTCTCAAAGTAATGAGCGTCAAAGCAGCGATGCCCTGGATTTTGTTTTACTACTTCAAAAGTTCTGTTTATTGCTGCAATGGACAGGCGTTATCGCTTACCATCAGGAGAGCGTCTTGTTCGTCGCATTACTATAACACAAAAAAATAAGACACAGTAAGCTTAATAATGCTATTGGACTCCTTTCCTGTACAGAACCCTACACATATCAATTTCCTATTGATAGCATTAGTGCGATTATAAGGGTTTATACCCGTCGCGTAGTAACTGCGCAGGTGTTCTTTCCTAGAGCACTTTATTCTAGAATCCTTCTTTATACAGCGGCCCATCAGGCGTAAGTGGCTAAAGTAGTTTGTGAAGGAAGGGTGGCCCAACTACCCCAGTAAATACAAGAGCTTACGTATCAGGGGGTTGAGATATTCTTTCAGTATTGTGTCTTGGCACATGGGCGGGCTAGAAAGATTCCAAGTAGAATAAACGAGTGGTATTTTGATAGATGAGATTATTCTTACAGAATTGTAGATACTCGCACATCATTACATGAGTGTTTTCTTTGGCCATTTGTTCATTCAAATACCACTCAAATACTCTTGTGCCGACTTAAATATTGAATACAAATATTTTATTGATAACAACCAGTCATATTTCCATTAATATTTAAAAATAACATTAATAATCATGCATTATCATGAGATGTCAATGTAATAGTGCATCATTTTAATGGATGTATCTCTATTAGAATGTATGTGTAAGTATACTTATGTAAAAAATTTGTTTTATTAATTTGGCGCCTCGAATTTATTAAACCGCCTTAACACAACATCAAAACCAAAGTAAAATGCAGAATATTGGACATTGATACTTTAGTAAAAGCCTCCTCTATTTTAGTGGTATTATTTACACACACCCGTTTCAATTTGTTCTTGATTCTTCCCATCCTAAGGTTGCCTAAGTGAGATCACTTATAGCAATAAGACCGCCAATTGTAACACTAGTTGTAAATTTATATTTTTATATAGTATTTGGTGTGAACAAGAAAGAGTTTATCTATCATTGTTTAATATAAAAATATGTCAATATAATTAAATGTCAATAAAAAAAAACTATTACTTACTAGTAAATAATCGTTTATATGATTGACGAGATCGCTCCTTGCTGCACATTTCACGTACTAATCAGGTTTCCCGCGAAGGTACTCTTCAACGTATGAATGTAGCAGCAATACACGCCATAGGTTTCGAACCTAGGACTTCCCGATTGGGAGCTAGACGGTCTCCCAACTAGGCCGTCCAAACTTGTAAACTTAATTTTTGTTACTATATTATTGTAGAAGTATGGATTTGTACACAGACCGCACTGCGTTCTAGTAAGAAACGTGCATATTACAAATAAGAGTGCTGCATCCCTTTCTACCGCAAGTCAGGCTTGCGGATTCAGTCTCGCTTGTAGCTTTAGTTAACGTTAACGTTTCCTAATTTAGTGCATGTACTACCGATAGCTCACGGGCAATGTGTGTGTGGCACCCATACTCACGCGACTTGTGTATCCCCATCAGGGGAGATAATGCTCGAGTTTGATGGCCGCGATCGAGAGGAGTCGATCGAAAGAACATAAACATAAACATTTACGAGAGCAAACAAACTAGTTTACAGCCACCCTCGGGCTACGATCATCTCCTGCTACAGCTCGCGCCGTAAAAACAGCTTCCGACTGGATCATCCAGATTGAGATCAAGATTGATGGCGTTACCTTTAAATAAACTTTCATCAGGAATAAGGTGCAGTGGAGAGTCGATTAGAAATCTAAAGCTAGCCATATCGTTGATCAGATCTTCCCAAGTATGGCCTGGGAGACGCGATCCGCAACTGGCATTAAGAAACTAAGCCTTGAGCAAAATCAGAAGACAATCGCCACTAAAAATGTTTAAGGGTCAAGCATCACTATCTTTTGAAGCTATTTAATATAATCAGTTTATTGTTTATGTGTATATTGTTACTATTTAAATGGGCATATTCGTTTTATATATATTGTGCACGTTACTGTGTTCCGGTTTGAGTGGTACTGCAGCTAGCGTAATTACAGGGTTGTTTAGAATAACCTTCTAATGCCTCAAGGTGGTGAGCGTTAGGGCTTACGCCCTGGTCTTTGTTTTGTTATTGAAAATTCTGTGTATCGTTGTAATGTATGTATGGGCGTCGTTAGAATCCTTTCATCACACCGGCTATAATTTTTGAACATTCACGTTTTCGAAAATTTCTTAAATTTAGCTTGTTTTTACTTCTATTTCATAGACACACAAATTACTTCTTTCCCATCTTAAAAAAAGGAAAACAAATTAAAAATAACTTCACACAGAATAGACTAAATCTGAATGGCATCGCTAAACTCAGTCCTGTGCACGAAATCTCGACATCCATTTATTAACTCCGTAAAATATTGCATGTGTAAGTGTGTATGAACAAATCGCACGCTCGTGTGTCCTCAGCCCCCCCGCTCCGCATTACGTCACACAGCAGCCCTGCCACCCTGCCGCCCTCGGTTCCGCACAAATTACACTCAGTACCGCAGTCACACTTGACTAATAGTTTGAACTTCATTTGTAGAAACTACGCCCTCATTAGTTTTTCGAACGTATGTAGAAACGGGCGTAGTTTATAAGTCACTCACAGTAACTTACAGATGGAGCCACTAATGTTCTGTTAATACAATAATGCCGCAAGACAGGCAGCGAGTAATGAAGTTACGATGAATAAGACGTCATTCTAAAGTTAAATTAAACAATTAAATCTCGTCAGTGGGCGCTCCTGCGCGACTCCGAGAACAAATCATCAAACAATTAATTACAAAGCGAGGCCTCTTCTAATTATCCCGGAGCCATTGTGAGGCCGCAGGGACCGCTTTCCTCTAAGAGGAACCGGCATACATTTAAATTGATAAAATCGTGTTTTTAATTCGAAAACAACAAACAAAAAAATTGTACTTCAACTGAAAGAAGGGAAGTTTTTTTTTAAATTAAAATGAATTGTTAGTTATTTTGAAAACCGTATAATTAATTAGTCACGATAATAGTACTAAAGCAAGTATTCCAGAATCGTTTCTAACAAAGCACACGTTTGTAATAGAGAACGGTATTCCCAATTCAATCGACATGCTACAGGATTTCAAATCGCTCTGAATTCTGAGAGGTTAGTGGAATCGAGAATACTTATTACACGATATCGAAAAGTCGTACGAAGTTTACCGACCAACCACGAGGTGAGTTCCCAGAATCTCAGATACAGAATATTCTGCTAAACACGTGAAATTCTGTTTACTACATTTCCACTGTTCATATTCTCCTTAGCAGGTATCCTTAGCCTTTTATCACCAAGTAGTAGTGTGTAAACATCACTGTGAATCGGTTTTGATGGGTACTGCAGCTAGCGAAATTACTAAGCTGTTTAGATGACCAGAAAGCGCCAAAGCGGCGATGCCCTGGACTTTATTTTGTTACACAAAGTTCTGTGTATCGCTTTAATGGTCATGGACAGGTGTTATCTCTTACCAACAGGATAGCGTTTTGTATGACTCATTACTTCTAAATATATATATAACTCAAAGGTGACATAGTGACTGACTGACATAGTGATCTATCGACGCGCAGCCCAAACCACTGGACGGATCGGGCTGAAATTTGGCATGCAGGTAGATGTTATAACGTAGGCATCCGCTAAGAAAGGATTTTGATTAATTCTACCCCCAAGGGGATAAAATAGGGGATGAAAGATTGTATGAAACTTTGTCAATTTTAAACCGATCCGGCTGAGACTTTGCATGCATAAAGCTACTATGACGTAGGCATCTAGCGCGGGTGAAACCGCGGGGCACAGCTAGTTTTACATAAAATCAGATCTCAAAGGCTACT
The DNA here is from genome assembly GCA_950106695.1 of Biston stratarius. NCBI lineage: Eukaryota > Metazoa > Arthropoda > Insecta > Lepidoptera > Geometridae > Biston > Biston stratarius. The sequence continues at coordinate 43,396,365 of OX467106.1, read as the reverse complement.
CGGGTTATCCTCGGGGCGAATGCGAGCGCGCCGCCGGCGCGTTATGCTTGAGTATTTACATTCACGTATTCGAGTAGATGTGATCGTGGCGCCGCCGGCTGCGAAACTAATTAAACATGCTGTGTGCAGAATCAACACCAATGTATTTATACCGATCGACACTCGCTTTGGGATATTGTTACAAAGTAAACCATATATATTTTATCTACGCTATAAAATGTAGATACATTAGACATTTTATAGCGTAGTTTTTTATACAGCCTCATAATAGTTAAACGAAAAGTCCTGTTATTAATTTTCAGACCGCCGAGGTACCTTCAACTCAGTCTCACGGAAAAAGCTCTAAAGCAAACTATGCTGAGGCTTATAGTATAACTATATGACATTTTTATAGTAGCATTAGTTGGTTAGTCGTAAGTGGGAATCAAACCAAACCCTTCAACTCTCGAAGCAAAACTTTGCGAAATAAGCTAACAGCTTGTGTATAAATTATGCCATAAGCTCGAGGTGCGTGATTACATGTCAAGCGCTTCATACCATGTCACAAGTTCCGCGGGCTACGCCACAAGCCCACAAGCTATGAGTTACGCCACAAGCCCACAAGCTATGAGCTACGCCATAAGCCCACGAGCTACGACTAAGCCTACGAGCTACGACTAAGCCTACGAGCTACGACTAAGCCTACGAGCTACGACATAAACCTACGAGTGACGCGACAAACGTATGAGCTACAACTAAGCCTACGGAGCTACGACATAAGCCTACGAGTGACGCGCAAACGTACGAGCTACAACTAAGCTTACGGAGCTACGACATAAGCCTACGAGTGACGCGCAAACGTACGAGCTACAACTAAACCTACGGAGCTACGTCACAAACCCACGGGCTACGACTATGCCTACGAGCTACGCCGCAAGCCCAGGGACTACGACATTAGCCTACAAGCTACGCCACATTTCTCTGCATTTGCATGACTTTTTGCTTTTTGTATATCGAATATATAGTATATTCCATAAAAGTAACATTTTCCGCAACATTGATCGGCTTCATTACTCCAGTTTATAAAACTCGTGTTACAACAAGGTAATTGGAAAATCGTAATTAATAACTACCAGGTAATAATAAATTCTCTCCGTGTTATTTACTGGGGTAACTTGGAAGAAACTCCCCGTTACCCAATATTATACCTTTACTTTGATATTTATTTCAACAAGCAATTTTAGACCTTATTTCTTCTTGTTTGTCGTAAAATTAGCCTGATTTATCGGTGCGATTTTGAGCTCTATTTGTTTCAGTTGGCGTTAATTTCTCAAAGACTGTTCTGGAGTGGGCAATTAATAAATCCGTTAATCGTTGTGAACGAGCGCGTAACAGACGAGTACAAACTGTACAGAGATATAGCTAATAGTACGAGGTCCGGTATAATAAATATATACCCTCATCTGTTATTTATTAATGATAAATTCTACATTTAGGCACTGCGTGAAATGTAACATAAGGTAGCGAGAATGAGAAAGAATGAATGAGCAATTAATATGTTTGAAAGAGCGAAAGGATGTGAAGCTATGAATGGAACGTAACGTCAATATGAAAAAGATGCCTAGATGCAAGATAATTGTAGGTATGAAAGAGAAAGCTAATATAGATAATGTGTGAAAGGGATAGTGTAAATAGTTTGTTATGTGTGAAAGAGGAAGAATAATAAAGAAGTTAGAAGGAACGCCATCTTTCAATTCGCAAACCCTTATAATACGACTAAATTATTACAAATTCATTTCTAGCACAATCGTGACAAACGCGATTGTTCGACAAACGTGCGGTGAACGAAGCTGTTCATCTGTAAATATTTCACTCCGAGTTGAAGAAAAGGTCCTCGGGGAATCTCCATTATCCTCCGATATCTGCGGCTTATACCGAGCGGTTGATACCACTCAAACTCTAATAGCTAATGTCGAATTGCATTATTAACTTGATTAATTTGTAAGATATATCAGTTAGATTAGAAACCTGTGGTAATAGACAACAAAGGAGACGTTCTTTGGTTTATACGTAATACGGCAATGGTGGATTTAAATTAAATCTCGTATTTCTATAAAAGTATCGAAGTTAATAAAGCTGTGTCAGAGCGCTTCAGGCGGCATACTTAATAATCATACAGTTCCTATTCCAGTAGTTACACTGGGCTACAGTTCATATTCCAGTAGTTACACTGGGCTACAGTTCATATTCCAGTAGTTACAATAGGCTACAGTTCCTATTCCAGTAGTTACAATGGGCTACAATTCATATTCCAGTAGTTACACTAGGCTACAGTTCCTATTCCAGTAGTTACAATGGGCTACAATTCATATTCCAGTAACACTAGGCTACAGTTCCTATTCCAGTAGTTACAATGGGCTACAATTCATATTCCAGTAGTTACACTAGGCTACAGTTCCTATTCCAGTAGTTACAATGGGCTACAATTCATATTCTAGTAGTTACACTGGGCTACAGTTCCTATTCCAGTAGTTACAATGGGCTACAATTCATATTCCAGTAGTTACACTGGGCTACAGTTCATATTCCAGTAGTTACACTAGGCTACAGTTCCTATTTCAGTAGTTACAATGGGCTACAGTTCATACTTCAGTAGCTACACTGGGCTTCAATACCAGGGCGTTTTTAATACGTAACCGTGTCCGCGCTGGAGCTACCTTTAATTACGTTAACAAAGCATCGCCGGTGATACAGTAATCCTCTTACGGCGCCTTTGTCCCGCTCGTTTGTTTTGCGCCTCCTTTGTTGCCGAATGGAGCAGTTGTTTCCCGAGCCAGTTTGCATTCCTCCAGCGACAGGACCTTGTATTCTCACTGTCTTTGACTGTGTAGATAATTCCCTTGCTAATTATGAAATGTAAAATTTTAGTTCTAGTTCAATTCTAATTTCTTATCTTGTGTTAAAAAAACGAAAGTAATTATGTCTGCTTCTATCTCTTTATCTTGTATTTTTACAGTTTAAAAGGAGGTAGTATTTTCCATAACGGTTATTATACTTTATATACAAACTCATTGGCTCCAAAACTTTAGTAGACAAGATAACTTAAAACTAGTGTAACTGGCAGCTTTATCAGTAAACGCGATGTCTTCAAGACATAGTAAAACTGATGTTCAAAGCTGGTAAGGCAATAAATAACGCATGTTGCAGAAATGAACAGTTATTTTTGTCAAATTTATTTAATTTTTAATTTAATAAAATCACACTGGGCACAATCACACTTAAATACGAATGAGGTATTCATTCAAAATCTTACTGAATTTTTGTCATATTTATTGGTATATTTGAAATGATATTACGGAATTCGACTTGTAACTTTGGTTTTATCAACAAAATATTTGTGTTTGTACTTTAATTTTACTAAAACAGCGACAATCCTTTTACCTTCCTTCGCAGTTACGTTTATACTTCTGTGAGGTACCGAATAGTCAGCGCCCAGCGCGCTCGTGCCGTGAAACGCTTTAGCTACATTGTAAAATACACTTTGTAGCGTCGGCGTAGAGATAATAATGTATTAAATTTACAGAACGACCGCCCACCTGGACTAGAACTGTCTCGTAGTTACGTAGTTACGAGTATGACCCGACAACACGCCCGAAGTTCTCTTGCGAGAGCTGCATGTGCTAAGTTACAGTTTAATGTCTTGTCTTATAAAAACTGGTGAGGTTCCGACACAAGTCTATATTTTTCCAAGTTTTTCCAACATTTTTTACAAGGCTTTTTTTTTAGATTTGGTTCTTTAATACAAGTAATGTAAAATACATAACGATAAGTATAGTGATCCCCTTTCGGCTCAGTGCATGCAAAACTTATAACCCTGTATTTATACATACTTATTATAAAACATATTTTTTGCAGTCGTTTGTATCTTGCTAGATTAAAAAAAATTATTAAGAAAATAAAAAAAAATATAATTCAAAAAAGTATAACCATTATCGCTCAGGATGATGTAAGGATTCTAACGATAGCGTACATCCAAATCTGTTCAGGCATTTAAAAGTTATGCTGGAATGAAGAAACAAGCGTACATACACGAAACATGAAAACATTACTACTTTTTTGGGCAGTCGCGTAAAAATTAAAAATTAAAATATATAAGAAGAATAAAATGCATATAATATTTAAAAAAAACATTATCTAAACATTAACCGTATTAAAAAAGATAAAGTATGTTGAAATATGTAGTTTTTGAATCTTGTTTTTTTTTTTTTTAAATTGACTATTGCCAAGATCCCGAGAAGGAAAGTTATGAGTTAATCTGTTTTTTTACAAATACAAATATTTATTGATAACACCAAAGTTGCATATCATTTTTCCATTCATATTTAAAAATACATTATAAATGTGAAACATATCGATAATATAAAATGTCAATATATTTAAAATAAATATAAAATGTACATCACACCCTATACTTTATAATATAGAATATGTTCTATATATTTCTTAGATTGTTGAACACAGAACGCAGCCCGACCCAGCGCGTTGAGATAAGTCTTTATTGTTCATACCAGAAGTAATATACAATAACATACACAACTTAACAATAATGCACGACTGTTGATTTGAACATCTTCTTGTCTCGGTTGTGGCGCCGCCGGCTGAGGGAGGGGCGGAGGGAGAGGCGCAGAGAGCCGCGTGTGTCTTATGATAGATTATCAGCCACACTACCAATAAGAGCACACGCCAGGCTCGCCCACACTCTCGCAACATTCTCTCTTCTTCTTCTCGTGTCTTCTTGTCTTCTCGTCAATACATATAAATAGCATTTATGTAATATAATTATTCTATTGTAAACAACGACGAAAATCCTTAGCATTTAATAATATCACCGTGCCGATGCGGGTCCAACGCGTTGCCCGGACCTTGCTTACTACTAGCAACACTCATCTTCACTGTCCGTGTTCTCATACCTACCACATTTGATATGATTCTACCAACGCTGATTACTCTTACCAACAAATAATTTATATATGTTCTTGGCGGGCCGTAGTCTTTTAGTAGATTATTTAAAGAGAGATTTTGCTGGAATCCCCCTCGATCCCACATCTACTGCATAAATATTGACCACGTAACCATTCATGGTCAACTTATTACAAAAGTCATAATATATTTTTAGCTTCAAATTAAAGTTTTAAAACATTCATAATAAACCTTTTTTTTTAGAATATTTATACCCTGTCCTGATAACTCACATCGTGGTGTATCTGCTTCAAGAACGTGGGATCGATTCTCATCCACGACAAACATTTATGTGACGAGCTTAAATGTTTGTTCCGTGTCTGGGCGTTCTGTATGTATTTACAACATAAAAGTATATAAATATTCAATCCGTTATATGGTAACCATAGAACAAGCTTTGCTTAGTTTGGGACGAGATGCCGTTATGTGAAAAGTCCTACGATATTTAATGTATTTTATCGTTTGTAAATATATATGTAGGTATAATATGATTCTATTGTATGAAATATGCGGAAATACTAACTTCACCACCCGATCGCTACTAACGTAGAAAACGTAGTGCTCTTATTGGATTTATTATCGCGTTATATATGCGCAAAGAAGAATTAAATAAATACACTTTTACGATGGAACCCGCTCTGAAGTCTCGGGAAATAAATCTTCATTTATTTAACCTGCAGATTTTAAAAGAATATTTGTTTATTTCATTTTTCATGAGGACGTGAAGTTTAAGGGAGGGCTCTTCTATTCTCCTCTGGCTCATCTGTAGCTCGGCGCACAAAGCTCAGGATGTGAAAGCACCTGATAAATTAGGACCGGACATGGTCAGCCGGAAAATGTGTCGCCAGATAACGCGAGAAAAAGTCGGTAAGCGACGGCAAACTGTCCCTGATTCCAGACGAGCGGTAGGGTAAAAACACGTATATTTATTTATCGCACCTAAAAAAACAAGATATTTTTTTCTGGTATGTGTTTATACAAATAAATGTTTTTAAATTATACAATATATATATGTTTCTTACAAATAGAGGATTCTCGATTTAGTTACATTTCTTCACTTAAATTATTCATGAATGTTTTAAAAAAAAGTTTTTACATTCTATCTCAGTATATAATGGCAATGAATCAGTTCTTATACTTTCTAGAGATATTTCGTTTTTTTTTTTAAATATTAATTTACTCATATTTAACAAGCTTAAATAAAAAGATCACTTTTTTAATTCGTTGCCAGTGTCACAAGTATACATGCAAGGCTGTTCAAACATTTAAAACTTTATGAGGAATAAATAAACTCACATTTTGTGCCGTTGTGTAAAAACATGTATATATTGATCTACGATCTAATATTAATGTGCATCTTTATATCTTTGTAATCTTTTGCTGGAAAACGATATGGTTTGAAGTAGGAGCCGGCATTATGACATGTCGAGATAACAGATGTCTTTACTAACTAAAACAAAACACAGTCGTTTTTAATGCACAGATAGAAAGTAGTAGTCGATTAGAAACTAATGTATAGGAACTATGGTTATGAAATATGTCTGTTTTACTTATGCGGGATTATTTAAGACCGACGCTGCTTTGACTCCTTGAAAACTTAAATATAATTTGTGCATATTTATGTTTATAAACACAAATTATATTCACATATGTAAGTACACATTAAACGTTGACGTTGGACCATCAAAATGCAAACGAAATATTCCAAAAATAGCAGGACGTTCAAAAAGCGGCGAATGAATTATTCATCCTCCGCTATTCATTACATTTTGAGAGCAGAATTAATCTACTGCTCAAATTTACTCCGCTCTGCATATAGACGCACGGCTTGTCCTTAAGTAAACTAGAAAGAGAAACTTCTGGATTCCGAGTCACCCAAACGTTAAATGTCGTGACGGGCCTTCAGGTTGTGCGAACGATTCCGAACTCGGAATTTTTTATGTATAAGTAATGAGATGAACGAGACGCTCTCCTGAAGGTAAGAGATAACCCATGTCTGACCATTACAGCGATACACAGAATTTTTAAAATCATAAATCATTACTATCACATAAAAAATAGGTAAAACATCTGTTCAAAGCTCACATTCCTAAGGTCAAGAGAGATTTCCAGGCGGCACGGGGCGAGCCCTCGGGAAATAACCGAGAAGGCAGCCGGGGCGTGACACTTGTCACGACCGCGTGGCCTGCGGCTCAGATAAGGGCTAGATCGAGTTTCAGTTCGAAACACATACGTTTTGAAAGAGTTATTCGTGGAACATGCCATGAGAGTTACCTAGTTGACTAATGACACAGGTGCGTGTACCGTGTAGGCAGAGCTTGTTACGCAGATATACATTGTTACCAAAGTTCTGGTATCATTGTAGCCGGCCGGGGCGGGGGCGTAACGAACGGAATATCTCGGAAACGGAGTAATAGCCATCTAACCCACGCCCACTTTTCTGTACTTGCTCTTATTTAATTTAGCAAAAAGTTTTTGTGCTTTTAACCGACTTCAAAAACGAGGAGGTTTGCAAATCATAATTATCTTTATCACCGAGTCTCAATCGCGCACAATATACTATGAAATTAATTTTGGTTTTGTTTTGTTTTGATAAGCATAATTATGTATTGAAGTCGCGAAAGTTTAAAAATTACATTTGCTAACGGGTTCTCAAATCAATTTTATATTTAATTTGTTACATATAACTCCGTCATTTATAAACCGATTAAGAAAATTATTTTTTTAATTAAAAGGATATATTTTCAGATTGGTCCCGTAAAAATTTCATAAAATCGGTTTATCAGTTTAATTTTTAAAGTAAAATAACTAAAATAAAATTTTGCTTTCCTGTGACTTTTCAGTGGTGTTTCCAAATCAGCCCAGTTTTTATAACCTGTCTACTGTTAGGTGCCTCTTCTCATGGTGAGAAGGGCAGTGCTGCTTACGGTCACTAGAATAGTTCCAATAAACTCCCTACATTTCGGTTTCATCATCATTTGATGATGATTTGAGGGAACGACTCCAAAGCGCCCGGCGCATCTCGGTACACTACCCGCTCCCGCCTCCGCGCCCGCGTACTGACCGCTGTCTCCACGTGGGAGGCGCGCAGCGGCCCGCTGTTCGAAGCAAGACGAGGCCGCGCGCGCGTCGGACTCAGCTTTGTCTCCTTGATGAAGGCCACCGCATGTGGCTGAAACTATAGTCTAAGTATCCAATATAATTAAACGCGAGTAATAAAAATAAGTATAACTAAAACTAAGAATTTTTCCTTCTATTTTGACTAGACCCAGAATCATATGTACCTACTCGTAAATAAATCTATAAATCAAATCATAAAGTGGTTAGATTTTATGTACATAACGTTGTTGAGCCCTAAGATTAATATCGAGAGGTGGGTAGAAGGTCCGCAGCCTGGGCTCCCTAGGCCAGGAGTTAGAGCCGACCCACTCTGACCCAGACCTTACGTTCCCGAATCAAAGTTGTTTATCGATGTGGAATTTATGCTCATGTTATTGAAATTTCGGGTCAAATGGCTCGAGAACTTTCAGTTTATTGCCCATATTTTCAATAATACAATACATAAAGGAAACGCGATGATAAAACACTTTATGACTATTTGATACGCTTTCATGTACCGTTGGGAATCGATGTTCGAGGTGAGAGGAAACCGCGGGCGAACCTAAACTTTCATTCTAATTACAGTAATAGTTGACAGGATATTACAACACTAGCTGCGCCCCGCGGTTTTACACGAGTGGTGATGGATAATGATGAAAAGTATCCCATGTCATATTCCAGGGTCTGAAGTACCTGCAGGCAAAATTTCACCCAGATCCGTTGAGTAGTTTACGCGTGAAGGCGTAACAAACAAACAAACTCATATTCGTATTTATATTATATATTATACAGGATATAGGATGAAAGACACAAAAAGACGAAAATCGAGCTGAGAAGCACGTCTTCCCAGAGATGTATGCCCAGCAGTGAACTGAGATAATTGTAACGAATAAAACCTGATAAATATTTCTCTTAATGTATTACACATGAGATCCCTCATAACTATGGAACACAAACGTTTCGTAGGTTAATTTTAGCGTAAAAACAATAAGCATTCAGACACACACACACACACACAAAAATAATCTACAACATACTCAATATACTCGTACACTTAAGCTTCGGGCACTTCGTCGTTTTCCATCAGGTGAAATCGTGGCAAACACATGCCTACTCAGGTGTAAAAAAATAACTATGATTATTTTTCCGTCCCAAATGTCGACCAATAGAATTGCACCATTCGACGTCACGTGGTACAACCTACATGGTATTATACTGATAATTTTTCTGTCAAAAAATTATCAGTATAATACCATGTAGGTTGTACCACGTGACGTCGAATGGTGCAATTCTATTGGTCGATATTTGGGTCGGAAAAATTCTTATTTGTTAACTGTTCATTTCATCTCATGGTGCAATTCTATTGGCCGACATTTGGGACGGAAAAATAATCCCCCGAATACCACACGAGCTTCAAAATTATCTGGCATTTCCTGTGCCTTGTGGTATTATAAGTGATAATTTTTTTTATTAAAAAAACCCCGTCTCCATTCCAGTAAGCCCAAACACAGCAAGGCTACATTATTTTGTTGCGGAGTCCCGGCTTCATCATCAGATGATGACGATGAAAGTAGGTAGTTCATTGGAACTATTCTAGTGACTTTAAACACCACTACAAAGTGACAGGAAAGCAAAATATGCATTTTGTCTACTTGAATGATATTATTTTGGTTTAAAAGTCAAACTAATGAACTGATTTTGATGAAAGTTCTATGTAACCAATGTGTAAGTATATATCCTTTCAAATAAAAGTAAAATCACAAATAGGTTTATAAATCACGGAGTACTAAGGTAACAAACATCAAAGAAATAGCATTGCGAGTCGCGGCAGCCGTCCAGTAGTGTTGTCGCGGTCACTGAGCATGTAGTAGTACGCGGCTTCAACAAGTTTTCTCTAAAGTTATGCGGTTCATAGCCGGGAAATGAGATTTTTTCCTGCTATGAACTGTTTGGAAAATGTGTTTTTCCTCTGCTATAAACTGTTTAAAAAATAATATTTTTTGTCTGCTATCTTCTGTGTTTGAAATAGTGATTTTCCCCTATTATGAATTGTTTTTAAAAATGTGTTTTTGCTCCGTTATGAAGTGTGTTAACATATATGTATTTCCTTCTATTACGCTTTCTACTACACTTGTGAAAGTAAACAGTTTTTGCAAAAACATCTCTTTGAATAAATACGTGAAATAAATCTTAAGGCGTTGCCCAACAACTAGCGTGTTGATGCGAGCTCCGCCGCCTCGACCCGTACAGACTAACAAATACACTAACTTTTAATAATATCGTTACTCGCGTCGCGGTACTCTGCGACACAATTTCCCGAGCTATTATCATTACAGCATTGTGATTCATGAATGTCGGGCTACAGCCTATCGACATCTCTACAATAACACTCACATCGCCGCCGAGGGGAGGGGCCCGCGCTATCGGAGCCCCGATAGCCATTCACGAGGACGGTTCCAAGAAAAACTCCGAGGAAAGCGATGTTTCATGAATAGACTCGTTTATTGAGAGCTATCTGTTGAACGAGCGATTCATAACCGCTATAATATTATATTACCGTACAATTCGCGTGACTATACTACACTAATACATTTTTGCTCGTCGTTTCTCGTTTGCCATTTACACATTTCTTAGAATTTGTACGAGAAGTTTTTTTTTTCCTTTTAAGACGATTACGATTTCGTTCAAAGAACGTAGATCAGTATCAATAATCTGGTGCAAAGCAAGACAAGGGCGCACGCGCTTTGTACTCTTCTTTGACTCCTTGAAGAAGGCCATCGGATGTGGCCCAGACTATAATCGGAGTTTCCAATAAAATTAAAGGTTAGTAATCCCGCATAAAACAAAAATATTTACTAAAGTTTACACTACTATCGGATAGTCCTGGGTCTACACGACCAGTAGTGTAAACTTTAGTGACAAACGACAAACTAATGTTTATGGCGACATTGATCGGATAAAAAATCGGAAAACTGGGCTCTGCAACTAAAAACGAATAACACTCGTAGGCATAATTCATAATAATTCACATACGCGGCCAGCGCGCCGCGCTCGTTGCATGGAATTAGAGATCGATTGAACTATCTACCCGCAAACAGTAGAAACAATCTCCATTCGCATACTTTAGGTTTTATTACTTTTGCGTAAATGTAATGGCATAGATAAAGGGTTTTTAGAGTAGTTTTTTAAGGGTCGTATAAAAAAAAAAAAAAAAAAAATATTGGTTTACTTATGCGGTATTCACGCTCACTTACCCTCTTACTCTTATTTTTTAATGTAATTTTTATACGATTAACCAGTTACGGTGTGAGGGAAAACTGCACAGCTCTCGTTCCAGATTATATTTGAATTTTCATCACAGTACAATTGCATATTAGCATAATAATCTCGTATCCATCGCTGCTGTAACTGTCTAGTATCGCGTACATTACCCGCGGAGGGTGCTACCCGAGATAATGCTAGATAATGCCACGGTGGCTGCATAATGCAAAACTGAAAATAATAATCGCAGTGCTACGACCGCGCTACGAATACAAGCTACGACGCTGTGTGCTACGGAGCTACGAGAGCTTCATTTGAAATTATTCTATTGCATATAATTATTTCAATGCAAAGTTTTCCGGAGTATACTAACATCATTTCCAGTTACTTTTGTCAAACGATAAAACGCTCCAAGTCAAGTGTAGGTTTGTTATTATTTTTTGTATATCAGACTATATTTTTAAAACCCCGAGTACAATAGGTGTTCGATGTTCTAGACGGCAAAGTTATTTTAGTGAATCTATTATCATAATTTTCATTTTACGTGCGAAATGTGATTTAATATTTTTTACAAATACCTGACTTCATTCCACTTTGCCCAGACTAGTTGTTTTACTACGACCTTTTGTGCGGCAGTGTTGTCGATAAAAAAATATTATTGGTTTTGTATGTCTGTAGGTCCTGCCCCTTCTTGTTACCGGACGGCGAGGCAGACACGGCCAAGACGCCATCCATACATGGTGGATATTCCCCACGTACGGACTAAACGCTTCAATCCCACATTCTTCATACGTACAGCGAGGATGTGGAACTCTGCCGGCGTCTGTATTTCCCGCGAAGTACAATTTGGGTGTCTAAAATCCAAAGTGAACAGGTTTTTTCTAGGTAAGCGTGCTTCATCCTGCTTAACATGCAGGGCGTGGTCAAAATCAAACCTATTACGTATAAAAAAACCGGCCAAGCGCGAGTCGGACTCACGCACCGAGGGTACCGTATAAACATGTAGGTATATAACTAAAAGTTATGGTAATTTTTTATGGTAATTTTTGCTTTTCGCAATTTTTCCTTTATCTGTGCTATAAGACATTGCTTCGTACCAAATTTCAAGATTCTGAGTTCAAGGGAAGTACCCTGTAGGTTTCGATTCCCTTGCTTGATACCTCCAAGCGTTCCAGAGAAAAAGGGTCTTGACAGACAGACGGACGACAAAGTGATCCTATAAGGATTCCGTTTTTTCCTTTTGAGATACGGAACCCTAAGAAAGGTCTAGATTAGACCCTCATTATTTATAAATAGCCCTCACCTGGCGAGCCATTCAACTGGTGTCCCGGTGATATCACATCTTAAGCCTCGCGTGGAGAGATTAACGCCTCACCTCTCATCGCCGACGCAGCTGCTCCCGCTTACCTGTGAAAAAAGAATAATAAAGGTTTTATCAAGAGCAATTTTTAAAGCTTTGCGGCCTTTCAGGTTAATTTTATTACATGTATTTATTATGATAGCTCAGCTCAGACGAAGGGCGTGGGTTCAGCCCCCAACAATGAGCTTGAGCTGCCGGTACAGGAAAACCTGGGTGGGAAAGCATAGCATGGTGGTAGGGTACTTTCTAGTACTCGGCTGGCTAACTACCACCCTAAAGTTGAAAATCTGCCGCCAAGCACCTCACCTCACTTGAGAGCTAGTTCCATTCTAACGTAAGGTGAGCTGAGGTTACACCGTTTTTCTTCAGCGGTAGCTCAAGCTCATTGTTGGGATTTGAACCCACGCCCTTCGACGTATGAATGGACCGCGCTAACCACGGAGCTATCATGGCTACAACTATTAAATGGAACTAACCCATTAGAAAGAAAGAAATGTATTCTATACAAAAGCTGTGGTAGTCTTAATACTATCCAAATGGTCGAGGCCAGTCCCAGCCGGCGGCGCTTAACATGGTGACTGCAATGGTTAAGTAAACGTAGGAATTTTGATCTCGCATTTTACAAATTCTACCACTGGCGACCTGGTGAGAAAAACTTTGTGAATATACTTGCATATGTCAGAACTGTGTTTTATAAAAGAAATTAGGCATAAAAACACGTCTTATTCGTTTTTCACGGTAAACGAGCGGACGCTTACCACAACTACATATGAACAGCGTTAGTGGAGAAGCATGTTTAGCCGGCTTTTACTGTGGGAGCATTGTGGTGTTTCTTTTCGAGATTTTATCGTTTCTAACGCGGTTGTCATGTTAAAGACATAAAGGCGGTCTCGGAGGAACGGGAAGTGTCGGACCAGTCAGCGTGAAGCGATCCCAGCGTTTTTAAGAGCTGAGTTTGCGTTGAGTTAGGAAATGAGAAACTTAAAGTAGCTTACGTTTTATGACGACGTTATCTACGTCATACTAACACTAAAATCAGGGAAAAATAAAGTTTATTTGTAAGTTCGGACGTAGAGAATCAGCATCGAAAGAATTGATTCCGACGGAATACTATTAGATTCGAATGATGTTGGTCGGTTGCTGTTCTGTTTAGTGGGCTGCAGAGTTATTACTGACAGGTTTTGTGATTGTGAGAGGTAATATTATAAGCTTGATATCTTGTTCTCATAGTAAATCTTGCTTATTTTGGGGCTAGATGGCGCTGTGTGAAAATATCTTTCAGTATTTATTTATTTACAGGTTTGAATGGAGTCTTCAATGCAGACGGCTTGGATAATGCTACGTTTTTATCCCAAAAAAACATAATAAATAATACAAAATCTAGCTTTATAATCGTGTACAGAAAATGTACTTTTTTGGAGGTCACGTAACTAGAAAACGATTCCTACACAAACAATCACCGAAGCGGATACCTTCTGCGGCTTCCTGCAGGACCGCACAAAGCCGCTTCCGGCTCGGCTGGCGGCCGCAAACTCGCTGGATCACAAAGGAATACCAACGAGTACGTTCAAACAACGTCTTGGTATTCGAGACGCCATGTCGGATGTATGAAGACGTCGTTAAAATATTATATATATTTGTTTAAAACATATCAAATAAAATATAGGTACAAGATATTTTATATTATTCTCGAAGATATTTTCACTTATACTCTATAATTTAAGTCAAAGTTACGATTACTGACAATGAATTTCTATTCAAAATCTAGCTTCTGCAATATTTGGTCGAAACAAAAAAAAATACGACTTGCATCTTAACTTTAAAGCGGAACACCACAAACAAAGAGTTTATTTTCTAATTTGCATGTTAAAAGTTTTATTTTCGATCTATTAATTAGTTTATTAGTAACTAGCTGCGCCCCGCGGTGTTACCCGCTGTTCCCACGAGAACACTAAATTTTTTCGGGATAAAAAATGTAGTGTTCTCGTAGCCTATGTGTTAATCCTGGATGTTTGCTACCTCTATACCAAATTTCATCGAAATCGGTCCTGCCGTTTGCCTTTAAAGAAGTAACAAACATACAAACACAGACACTCACAAACTTTCGCTTTTATAATATAATAAGTGTGACAAGCGACCTAACCAAAATATTTAACTTTTTACTTACACAAAAACTTATAAGGATGTCTTTTATATAAAAAAAAGTCAGTAAAAAGTAATCGTCTAGGTAGGTACCACCGCAGTACCAGATATTCTGCCGTCCAGCAGTAGTGTGTAAACATGTGTTCCGATTTGAAGGGTATTGCAGCTAGCGAAATTACAGGGCTGTTGAGACTAACCATCTAATGTCTCAAAGTAATGATGCTTCAGACTTTGTTTTGCTATTTAAAGTTCTGTGTATCGCTGCAATGGTCATGGACAAGCGTTATCTCTTACCATCAGAAGAGTGTGTCGTTCGTCGCATTACATTTACATAAATATGTAGTAGTAGTTTAGAAGGAGTAAGCGGAGAAACAGAAACGGGGACAGCGACTTTGTTTTATACTATTTAGCGAAGTCGGTATATTAATATGGAATTTAAAGCGCTAACGCTACAACAAATTCGGAAACAAATTTTTCTATCGGACAGCCAGAAGCTCAAAAAAGCGACAACGTTTCATGGTCGACGTTCCAAAAACTCGAACGAAACGATTTGATTCCACGTTCATTGTGCGGACTGCTAGACAATGGAATGCGCTGCACGAGTGGGTGTACCCCGATGGATATAATCTGGGTGTCTTCAAGTCGAGAGTGTCGGTATCTTCTAGGCAAGCGTTCTCCATCTTAGACCGCATCATCTCTTAACATCAGGTGAGATGGCGGTCAAACGTAAGCCTATCAATAATAAAAAAAAATGACATTCACCCAGATTTAACGCACTCGTTATGTATGTATATCCAATCACGTAGGTATGTTTTTAATATATTTCTTTCCACCCGTCCGATATAGCCGCATTAGGTGCGTAATTTGCAGTGATCACGTACGTCGGGCCTGCGTCGGAAACGGTCCAATCAGCACACATACACACGAGTGTTTAACACGTTCCTATCTGACCCCTCCGCCCCGGGCGGGCCGCGGCGTCCTCGCCCGTATATAGATGAGAAAGTGTGTTTAAAAATCCTTTTTCCATAGACGACATCAAAGGAAAAACGTGATTGACGAAGAGAGTCAAAGAGATGGGGCTCTTTAACCCCGGATCATACAGGGGGACTTTAAGACGACGTTAATTCGGTTTTATCGAATCTTGCGATTTTTTTTCAATCTATAAATTTGCTCTCACCGCAAATATAAGTAATGTTTAAAATCGTTTTATTTTCTGTACGGTTGGTAGACTAGATTTTAACTACAGGTTACATTTTAGACTGCATATAAAAAAGCGGAACTGTGTTTTTTTTTTAATTATGGCTGACAGGCTAGGTTTTTGACCACAACTCACCAATGACTCAATTTGCCATAGCCCGCCAACTCGCCTGATGGAAAGCGAACATGAAGCATATGTTGATCTAGAAGATATTTTATTACTCTAGCCTTAAAAATGCCCAAATAGACGTTCGTAGGATACAAAGTAGCCGACAATTAATACATATATATATACATACTGGTTTAGTGCAGTAAAAAAAAGTTTTTTTTTTACTCGTAAATAGGCTTGCTTATCATAGTTAGCAAAGATACAGTCTTTAAAGACACCATCTTCGAAGTAAACCGATTCAGAAGCGACTTGACAACACCAACATTTATCCATTACGATTGTTTTAACTAAGGTTTAGTTTAAGTTTTGTGTAATAACAGTATCCGTCGGTTGTAAATCGCCATATTTCACGGGTGAAACCGGTCGCTGTAGTATGTATAAAATGGAAAAACATCTCGATTCCGGTCACGGGCGACCCGCACTCCGCCCGGACAGCCGGGATATTAAAAATATAAGCGCAGAATAACGTAAGCGGAAGCTTGCAGCATCGCAGCTCGGGACTTCTCCGCTTCGTGTTTCAAGTCACGATGGAATAGGTTTTCTTTCAGCCGAGTGTGCTGGATTTTAGACAACATTAAATTCACCAGAATATTATAGATATTGACCAATATGAAGATGTAGGCTTCGATCGACAGTTTCTTTGGACGAAATATATCTTGTATTAATGTCAAACAAGATGGCGACACGAGTGTCTTTCTTATTTTGTATGGTGTTTGACTACATCAGCGACGGCGGTAAATACATCCAACATGGAACTGTTACATTACAGGTAGGAAAAAACGGACAGGTTACAAGAACACACAATTTTGTTATTTGACAGGCTTAGTGTTGACCACAGCGCAACTGATGTTGAGTGACGATGTGATTAAAGATGGTTAACACACCTAGCCTGGAATGGAACTGGCTCTCAAATGAAGCTGCCGGAACACACCGTAAAGCACTTGGCGACAGATTTTCAACTTGAGGGTGGTAGCTAGCCAGCCGAGTACTAGAAAGTACCACCACGCTATAGTTTCCTCGCGATGTTTTTTCTTCACCGGCAACTCAAGCTCATTATTGTTGGGATTTTAACCCACGGCTTTTGGCATGTGAGCCGACGGCACGAACCACCGAGCTATCATCGCTACAAACACACTAACAAATGCTACAATCCATAATCCAATCGCATAGAAACAATTCCCCGTTGACTTCAGCTGGAATAAGTTAGGAACAATTTAATTTATCATGTGTCTTAGGTATCACTGCATTATTCTGTATAGTCTGTATTTAAATGTAAGAGTAAAGATAAATATACATTCCAGAACATTTCACACAGCGCCCTCTAGCCCCAAACTAAACAAAGCTGGAACCAAATAACTGATAAAATACTTTTATAACAGATACACAGAATAAACATTTATCACATAAATGTTTGCCCCGGTGGGAATCGAACCCGCGCCGCTCAGAAACATATTCTAACAAATGAGCTAACAGGGCAGTTAATCCCTAGTCAGAGCTGAGTAGGGTGTCGGTGGAACTAGCGTCAGAATTGGACGCATGACAAACGGTTGAAGCTGTCACATCCCTAGACCCGTCATATCTGTCCCGTGTTTGAAAAAAGAAATAGGTTTGAAGTTTGTAATAAGAGTACATTTTCATGCCGGCAGAACATTTCCTTTTGCAGTTCTCACAGAACTTAAAAAAAATTGAGCCGTTTTAGTATCTCGCAAGCTTAAAACTTGTGTAGTCTCTTATCAGAGAAATAAATAAAGCCCCTTTGAAAAATGGATTCCAAATACTTACCAATGTCATAACTAAAAGGAAAACTCTAATTCCTTTAGAGAGAGAGGTTTAGGCTGCGGACCTGTCGCTGTTGAAACAACTTAAGCTCTTCAATAAAACGTGTGATATTTCCAACTCATAATTTTGCTACGTAACCTAACTGAAGTTTACGTAGAAAATAGAAGGTAGGTAAAAAGAGGAAAACAAAGAAGGAAGGTGAAGGAAAACGTGAGGAAACCAAAATCATGGTGTGCTTTCTAGTCCTCAGCTGGCTAGCCATTACCCTCGAGTTAAGAATCTGCCGCCAAGCAACTAAAGGTGTGTTCCGGCGGCCTCGCTTGAGATCAGTCCCGTTCCAGGATAATTACCATCTTCGACTATACCGTCAGTTAACATCAGGTGAGCTGTGGTGAAATAGCCTGTCAAACATTGAAAAAATTACGTGTTTTTAAATAATTCAGACGTTACGCGAGTTAACTTAAAATTAAAAAAAAATTATGTAATAACGTCGAATATCATACTCCAAATTTTTGTTGCCGTCAAACTATAAAATCGGATAATATTAATAAAACCCGGCCAATACATAAAAAGTTCCATTACATACCCTTGGGACATATCGTAAAAGGTCGATACATCGGACATTATGGCCTCCGGCGACCAGCGCCCATTAATATGGCTTACGCTAACGGAGGTAAAGAATGATCGTATTACATTGAAATGTTTAACCCCTCGAAGCTTGAGACGTCGTTTGTGGAACATTTTTGCCAGGTAAAGATAAATTAAGACTCACGCGAGTCATGCCTACACATTGACTCGGGACTGGGTTTTACTCCTGGCTTTGCCGCTGAGACGGTAGTCTATGTCACTTAGAGATGGGTATACCGCATCAGTCCTGTTTTTATAAACTGTCTCACTGCTGAGCGCGGTCTGCTGTCTCTTCTCATTGTGAGAAGTGTAAGCCATAGTTTATACTGGTCAAGTGCGTGTTTGCAGACTTTTTTTTAAGAATCTCGGACATTTATATATCATCGGCAATACGCACATAATTTAGAAAAGACAGAGGTGCGTGCCGTGCGCCCGCAACAAGACGACGCCGCACGCGCCTTGTACTCAGCTTTATCTCCATGAAGAAGGCCACCGGAAGAGGCCAAAACTGTAATCGTAGCATCCGATATAAATAAACGTGAATAATTCCGCATAAGTAAAACAAAAAATAATACAATCTTTTTAAAATAAATATTTTTTTCTTCCTTACCTATAACAGATGTTTTGAATCTTAGTAATGATTTCATTGCCCAATTCTTAAACATAATTTTAAACCCAGGCAAGAAGAAATCTCTTTGAAGTTTATGAATAGTTATACCACCAAACCTTAGAAAATATTTAGGTCTGCGTAATACTGCGTTACGTAATTACGTTACATTAGTTGATCTTCTACAAAGTAACACCTAATATAATTAGCTTTTTTAATGCGTCAATATACCCTACACTAGTGTCACCACAAACTCGTGTAAAAGCGAAACAGACGTTGCATTTCAATTAAAAAACTGACACACATTCCCCCTCTTTATTAATGTTCCAAAAGTGCTTGTGTACTACGCATAAATTACGAAAGAACACATCGGGGGTATTTTCCAAAAGTTTATCTATCGCACGAGCTGCCGTTAGTAGGTGGCGCCACTCGCTCCATTTACCGCGCTCAAAGGGATGTGTCGCTTCCAGCCTTGCAGTATAATTTAACTCCGAGTTTTAATGAAGTTTGGCGCGGGGTCGATAGATTTTCGCTTGGTTACCTTCGCTAATAATATAATGTATCTACGTATATTGATGCTGCTTATCATATGATCATAGAATAAAATTGCAGTTGGGCGATCACACTGTGAATGGGTCCGATCAAATATATATTTTCTTTTTAACTGTGTTGTGTTGCGGATAGCTTTCTTTTTAGTGGGGAAGTTTTATGTGAAAATAATGGGACGAACGAAATGATCTACTGGTGTTTAATAACACATGTCCATGACAATTGCGACGACACCCAGAACTTTGAGTAACCTTTTTTTTAAATTATGAATCCGGAATGTAGACAGACACGGGAGGTGAGTAGTTCATTGGGACTATTCTAGCAACCGTAATCGTCATTGAAAAGTCACAGGAAAACTAAATACACAATTTAAAAAAAATCAACCGAATTAAAACCTGCTCCTTTTTGAGTCGGTATAAAACAAAGCTCGGAACATCGCTGCTTTGGCGGTCTAGGCATTACTGTGTACTGTATGTATACACTACTGCTTGATGACAGAATATCTGGTACTCGGGTGATTCTAACCTATGCGACCTCCTGCTAATTTTTACCTCCAATTATTTATATAGAATTCACAATTCAGGCCTTGAATAGGTATATATAGGATCACTTTTATAAGCTTCATGTTTCAAAAACCACTTTTGCCAGAAAGTTATGTAAGACACCAAAATACAGGAGCTTATCAATTCTCCGAAACAATTAATATTCCAGAGACAGATTTAAGCCGAGGACTTTATTAATTTCTAGAAAAAAAGCAATAACGAAAGTTGGGAGTTGAAAGCTGTGAGTTTCACTGCGGTTTTTTATTTTTAAATAAGCAGTCAGTATACAAAAGTTGTAATGGAGTTGTCGAGGGGTTTGTGCATGCGGGCGGGTTTCAGGCGAGCTGGTTGGAAAAGTGTCCGAACAAAATCAAGGGTCTTGTGATAACTTTTAGAAGTCTTTATTTGAAACCAACTGTTCCTCACAACTTCGGACCGAACCCTTTGGAACATTTTAATTTGTCATTGTCGCAAAATCAATTCTTAGATGAACCATCAGGAGAGCATCTAGTTTGCCTCATTACTTTTATATACAAAAAAAAAATTACTGCCCAATTTGTATGAAATTTTCTAACCCTAGATAAAGATACAGGTTACTTGTCATACCGAAAAATGTTAGGTTACGATTAAGATATTTTTTTTTTGAGAGGAATACAGAAGTGTTAACTTAACTTAAATACTGCGAACTGAACAAAAGTTATTTTGTTAAATTCCACGTAACAGCTAGTATAAAATAAAGTTACAATAAATTAATGATAAATTTATAAATGAATTTTGACTTTTAAAATAATGCTCCCCCCCTCTCGTAAGCCTTGTTGTGCCGACAGGATCCATATAAGCCTGTGTACATATACTACACTGTATCTATAGTATCTTGTACTGATTAAAAGCAATAAATATCTTGAATGTTGTTACGAAGCAACTTTATAGTTAGGTACAAAAATATATATTAACTGAATGAACTATGGCGATGTAATTCAGAAGCGCCATTTATTGCATAAAAATAGTTTTTTTTTTTTTATGGTTGGCAGGCTAGGTGTTTGACGACAGCTCACCTGATGTTAAACTACGGTGACGGTATTCTGGACCTAAAAACAAAATCCGGAAGGCCCTGGTTCAAAGGCTAAAACTGAAATATAGCTTGGACTTCTTGTTGATGTAGCCTGATGTTAAGTGATTATGTAAATAATGACCTACTTGTTATTCGTAACCACTGTTTATTTTGAAGTAAACTTTTACACTAAAACTAGAACAAAGGACCTAATTTTATTCAAATGCTAATATTCATTAACATATTTATAATTAATGCATTTGTTAGAATAATTTGGGTGTTTTTGCCAAATTTTAATTTTTGCTCTGAATAGGTTCTGCTGATAAACGGTAGTGGTGTTTAGGATGGTGCACACTAACCTATTTACTATTTGAAGCCTACTTTACTCGTACATAAACTTGTGACATGTGGAGCGGCGCTACAGTTGTAATTGATTCCTTATAGGAAAAGTTGAGAACACCGTTTAGCATCACTTATTACCTACGACCTATCAACTACCTACCTGCTTTCTACTTGGTGGTAAATCTCCTTAGTAGAAGTTCTCGTGGAAGAACGTTTCGTTCTCATTACTTGCACATAAAAAAAGATATATTTAAACATAAGCCTTAGTTTTCCTTTGTATCATAAAGTTAACGTTCATTGATTTCGACAGCATTGTTTGCTTCTTTAGTAGTTTTGCCTCTTGAGCCGTAGGGCGTGGGCTCAATTCTCACCCAGGATAAACATTTATGTGACGAACATAGATGTTTATTCTCCGTCTGGGTGTTTTTTTTAAAAATTACAGTTATTTATTTACAAAATAAGTATAAAAGTATTATATGAGAGACCTGGTTTGCAAGCTTTGTTTAGTTTGGTGCTAGATGGCACTATGTGAAATGTTCTCCAATATTTATTATTACTTTCAAATTCGTTTTAACTATCTTATTTATCTGTTCTTAACACTAAAACTATCTCTCTCTTATTCAATATATAAAATAGGGATACCAAGATATAACATTTTTTTTTTTCGTAATTGTAATGAGAACGAACGAGACGTTCTCCTGATGTTAAGAGATAACGCCTGTCCATGACCATTGCAAAGATACACAGAACTTTGAATAGTAAAACAAAGTTCAGGGCATCGCTGCCTTGGCGCTCATTACTTTGAGACTAGATGGTTGATTTGAGACTAGTTAAAATTTGTCTTTAGAAATTGATTCACAACAAAAAAGTGTATGAAATAAATACTTTTTGTTGGAACAGGACAAAAGTTCGAACACAAATCCAACACCATGTCATACAATTTGCATGATACACTTGGGCCGGCGCGTGTTCGAGCCTTTGCCATTTAAAGTTTTATTTCACAGTCTATGCCGATTGGTTATATTTGAATGCAATCATGTTGCTATTGGGATAAAAGAGAATATTTTTTTCATAAAACATTTGTAAAAATATTGTAAAAGTTGGTTTCGTGACGAGAAAATGCTCAAAGCCGGCAAATGCATACCGTGCGATGTCAATAATCCGTTTAGAACAAAAAAAATAGTGACATTAAAACGCTTTTATGGTTTTGAGTACACGAGGGCATCTCGGAAACTTCCCGAATCCGTATTCAGTGGTTTCGATGGGGTTCGTGGAACAGTCATAGTCTGGTATAGCATAGATGTTTTTATGACAAGAAACTTTTAAGAAGCCAGTTTTTTTAATGATATAAATTCAAACATTGATGCTTTTAGGTATCGCAATACGTGTTAATTTAAAAGTCATCCGAAGCCACCAGATGGATAGTATAAATTACGGATAGACAGACAAAGCATTCGTTCTCATTGGCTACCTAAATATAGCTTAGTCTGCAGTGAAAGCGAATTTTTCTAACTCATATAAGCATCATTTCCCCGTAATTTATTCCAAACGAAACAACATTACTTATTGTGACACCAATTATTTTCAACCTTATCACACGGATTTAAGTTATATTTTAAGACTTAATTAAGACTTCCTCGTAACAAAATGAGCTAGTTTCTATCAAACCTAATTTACAAACGAACTACTTACAACACACGCGACGCCTATCGTAACGTGACTTACGATTAGAGCTTGAAATTAATCTCTATCGCATCGCCTTAAGGTTGTTTATTGTTAGTTCCCGACGCAATATAGATGATTTAGCAATAATGGTCCTTCGACGTTGGATAAGCAAGATCTTTCCGCAATTTATTGCTCATTTTACTAGCTAGTACTAAAGAGACAAAAAATTGCAATTTTGTAAGATATTACTGTTGAAAGTGATTATTTAAAAAAAAAAAAAAAAAATCTTACTGCTTTCTAGAAAGTACATTGCCATGCTGCGTTTCCTTACAATGTTTTCTTTCACCGACAGCTCAAGCGTGGAATGATGAAGTTTGCAAGTTCTTCCAAGTGTAAGCTTCCCTTCAACAATAATGGTGTTTAGAGCGAAAATTGCGCGTCAAAGGTTACGCACGCACGCTAAGTTTACTGAATGGGTACTAAATTACCGATTTGCCAAGTTACGTAATTTTGGAATTAGCAATTCATGTGCTCCCTTGACTCCGACCTCGCGTTATATTAAGTCGGTGGCTAGTTAAAGGGTTATAACATTAAAGTTGAATGGGAACATTATTTCGTATTTGTTTATGTTAAAGTAACGCATGTTCACGACCATTGCAGCAAAACATATAACTTTAAGTATCAAAATAAAATCCGGGGCATCTCTGCTTTGGCGCTCATTACTTTGAGACTTTCGATTGTTAGTTTGGTGGTATGTTTTTGAGTTAAATTGAATAGATATTAGTATCTATTGTAACAAGTAACGAATTTCAGAAGGCCCGTACCGGTTCTCATGAGTAAGTATTTTCTTTTTGCAAACAGTACGTTTAAAATTATTTTAAATAAATATAATAGTTTTAAATAAATTTCTGAGTACAGTATTATCGCCCCAAAGTACTAAAAAATTTGCAAAATTTTTAATTGTTTTAGTAAGCCTTGGTGTAGAAGATACAATATATATAAAATGAATACTATTTGCAAACTTATAAAAATAACTTCATCTAAAAATCCGTCCGAGGAGGGATATGTGAACAGAATGCTGGCAGCTGGAAAGCTGGCTTTTGACCAAAGTAGATGCCAGCATTCTGGTCACTTGAAGCCTTCTCTAAACGTTTGAATTAGAAGATACATAATTATAAAGATTTGCATATATGTATGTACATATTTCAAAATATTATAAGAAAAGTTTGATATTATGCCATAATCTTCCAAGCAACTCTTTTAATAAATAGTACGTAGGCTTGTGGCATTAATTTAACTAACAGAGTTTTGTACACTGTTAACAAACCCTTACACGAATTGCGTTGAAATAAAGGATTAGGCACATGAGGCGCGCGTCAGGCGTTGCGGTTTGCGGGCGCGCCCGGCGAGCTCTGCGGCCGGTGACTCGTGGCGGGTCACTAATCCTCCTACGTTGTGAGGAACTACGCATCAAGACACGGCCAAACAATTATATATAGCAAGTAAATTCTTTAGTTTTCTTGTAATTCGTATATCTTGTATTTATATCGATAAATATTTAAAATTGTCTTCAGATTAGATAAATATTTAAAATTATATTCAGTTAAAAATAAATTCACGCAACCGTTGTAACCAATACGATTTAAAAAATATATACTAAAAATATAACTCTTTAATTCTTAAAATGAAACTTCCGCTTTGCCTGAGTCAATCAATTATCTACGGATTTAATTTCATATATTATGAAAAGAGAATAGATAAGTACAAATTAAAACAGAGGTTTGTGATTCGTTCACTTATACTTAAAAAAATTAATTACACTAAACGAAGGGAGCGCCAGTATCCTGAGCAGACTGATTGTTCGCGTCAGTTTATTTTACAGCATGTCGTGTCACTCGTCGCATTTCAGAGCCTCGTGTGATTTCACCCTAATCCCTAATTACGTATGTACATTGTACAACGTACAAATGTCGGACAGTCTGCGAAGCCGCTTACTTAGCCCCAGATTTCATTACGAGCTTTGATGTTTTATTTCAACGAATTTAAATCAAGGTTTTCCGTGGAATTATGTTTGTACGTGCAATGAGAACAAAGTGAAATTTTAATCTTGTATCTCTTAATATCTTACTTTCATACTTGTGCCACTCCTTTTTTATACTTTTGTCAATCAATTCTCCCCAAATTATTTTTTATTATGATATAGGTTTGTGTGTGACGCCGTGTTGCCTGATTTGCGGTCTACGATGAAGCACGCTTCCCTAGCAGAAACCGACTCACTCACGACTTGAAAAAACCCAAATTATATCCTTAGCTAACTAAATATTAAAACCAAGAAAGACCTCCGATTTTACTTGAAATTTGAAAAAAAAAATACGTACGTTTGTTTGACGACAGTAACTTGAACGTTGAACGTAAAATAAAATAAAATTAGTGATTTTTTGAAAGACACTAAATAATTAATAAATTGTACACCTACCAAGGTAGAATATATGATACTTTGAATTATAATAATAAGACCCATATACAATTTAAGTCAATATTAATACAAATAAACTGATTTTGATTCTATATTTTATTCTCATTAACAAAATCTTTGCAAACCACTACACAGGGTAATTGCCCTCAATACTTTATTGCACTTAGCGGCGAGTCGTGAAAGGGATTCCACGAATACTTCACCAAGTACGCTAATAACTGGAGTCGCTTCCAAGAATTCATATTTCCGAGTAATCATGGTTCACGTGCTCCCTTGAGGATGGAGCCTTTGGGACGCAAGCGAGCCGTGAAAACACGTGTTATACGCCGAACACACGCTGTACACGAGCCGAATTGCACCTTATCACACAGACTTACAAGTCAATATTAAACGTGCCGAGCAATTTGCTTAGAACTGATTTTGGTATGAACTGAATTGTACCTTATAACACTGCTATAAAATTCAATTTAGAATGTACAGATAGTAATTGGTAATATTCTTAGAAGATTGATTTCATAAGTACACAGGTGGGAGTGCCCGCGTGGTGAAATACGCTTTGTGCACACGATTTACTTGTTATTTTCGATTGGTTGGAGAAAGACAAATAAACAAAAATCGTAGGACATTTCACACAGCGCCATCTAGCCTCAAACTAAGCAAAGCTTGTACTATGGGAACCAGACGAAGACAAGAATATTTATATCCTTTTTTTTTGTAAATACA
Source organism: Biston stratarius (assembly GCA_950106695.1). Classification (NCBI taxonomy): domain Eukaryota; kingdom Metazoa; phylum Arthropoda; class Insecta; order Lepidoptera; family Geometridae; genus Biston; species Biston stratarius. The sequence continues at coordinate 43,369,778 of OX467106.1, read as the reverse complement.
TACTTTTATTACATATATAACACACAAACACAACAAACATCTATCGTTACATAAATGTTTGTCCTGGTGGAAATCGAACCCACGCTTTACAGCTCTTGAAGCAGATATTCTACCAAACAAGATAACAGTTAACTTTAACATATTCTCCATATACGTATGTGAACCTTATATAGAATCCAAACGAAATATTGAAAGTAAGCATGAAAAAACAAAAATAAAATTTTAGTTTATCGTTGTTGTTTAGTAGAAGTTTCAAATGTTTTACGAAAATAATGTTACTTCGTTTTGAAAAGAAAAAGCTCCCAGTGTTCACTATTATCTGTTTAATATTCGAGATGCTTTGCAGAGAGAATTGAAATTCTATATGGCTGGGAAAATATTCCGACAGCGGCCGGACGATTTGATTGATGAATATTGACAAGCCGTTTCATTGGAAGCGATAGTGCTGTGACCTTTTCGTCTCGTTTCTTAGCTTGCCACAACACAACAGAGCTGTGGGCACAAATAGTTAAGTTTCCCCGTTTTGTTGTAAGTTATTACTTTATTTTAACCTTTGGAAGTATATTTAGTGCGCGCAAGTCTAGTAGTACGATGATAGGTTAGTTGGTTAGCGTGGTCGGTTTTTTTAATTTGATGAATAGGCTTGCATTTGACCATCTCACCTGAAGTGAAGTGAGATCTACTACTATCTACGATGAAACACGCTTGCCTAGAAGATATCTGTGCACACGCTGAAGAGTGAGGGTTCAAATCCTGTCAATGATCTTGAGCTGCTGGTGAAGGAAAACATCGTGAGGAAAGCATAGCATGGTGGTAGGATATTATCTAGTGCTCGACTGGCTATCTACCACCCTCATGTTGAAAACCTGCCGCCAAGCATTTAACGGTAGCCTCACTGGACAGCCAGATATATTCTAGGCCAGACGTGTTTACAATCTTCGACCACACCATCAAGATAACAGTGAGCTACGACCAAACACCTATACTGTCAAACAAAAAGGAAATTAATTTAAATCCGTGGTTTATAAACATACCAGGAACGTGAGGTCATGGTTCTGAGTGTATGACTAGTAACATAACTTGATTTAAAGAAATCCATATTTATTCGTAATGTCCTACATGGATCAGATAACCAAATACCAAAGGAATACAATTTCAAAGTGTTTTCCACAAATCTCTTTTCGGGTCTGATAACAAATATTTGACTTGTATGTAACCGGTTAACCTCCATTTATTACTGTAAGCATGTAACGCTAGAAAAACATTCCTGTACGCGCGGGATATTACGTAACACGTCCAACGCCCGCACTGCACCAGCCGTCAGTTACAGCGTTCAATCCAGAACCGGTTACGGCTAGTTCCGAAACTGGATCGTACGAGTCATGTCCAGTTTCAACTGGAAATTATTAAAACATTATCTTCATTCTTAGTCTCTTTATCCGACAGCTGGGTGCAGGACGCTCTTTCGCTGTATATTTTGACTGCCCTATCCGCTGATTTGGTAGAATATCTGTTTCAGCTCACGAAATGGTATGAGTATATTATTTCAATAGGGATAAGCTCTTGGTATGGGTTCGATTCCCACCAGGACAAATATTTATGTATGTGATGATAAATGTTAAATTATGTTTATCACCGGGTCTTAATCGCGCACAAGATACCATGAAATTAGTTTTGTTTATATAATCAAAATAAAACTACACGTACGATTTATAAATCGACGTTTCAACCATGTTGCAAAAGCCGTGGTCACGAGTTGGACGGAGTATCAGGGTGTTCTGTAAGGATTTACAACAAAAAAGTATACGAGTATTCATTAGTTATCTGGTAGTACAGGATTTGCTCCGGGCTAGATGGTGCTGTGTGAAATGTCCTACGATATTTATTTATTGTATATATACAATGTAAAAGTTATAAAACGAACGATACGCTTTCCTAATGGTAAGAGACAACGGATGCCCATGACCATTACAGCGATACACAGAACGTTGAGTAGCAAAACAAAATCAAAAGCATCGCTTTCGCATTCATTACTTTGAGACTTTCGATTATTAGTCTATATTGTCGAACCCGGAATATACTGACCAAGTCAGATAGCATATAATATTAGAAGGATATAAGAAAAACTTTTCATATTTTGCAATATCAAACTTAATCTATGAAAGTACACACTTTCACAAATTAAAAATCTAGCCATTAAAACAATAATACGACGAATGTTAAACAGTAGTCATATAAACATCGTCCAGATGTGCGGGTTCGAGTCTGGCACGGCGCCAACGCAACTAACCTACTTGCCGCGAACGGTCGCAGCTATCATGTATTCTGCGGTATTGGCACGCGCTCGCCGTTAATCTGTACTATTAAGATATTAAATCGCTGGATACGCTCCTGTGAGGAATATTAAAAACGGTAGCATTCATTGAGAAGTACAAAATTGCCATCTTTAGTAATTAAGTCTGAATTTCAAAGTTGGAAACAATTGGAGGAAAAAAATGGCTTAGAATAGAGCGCTTTTCAGATTGAAACACGCTGTGCTTTAAACTAAAAAAGTTAATCCAAAATAAACAGGTTTCTTTTAGTTAAGCGTGCTCCATCTTAGACCGCATCCTGCTTAACATCAAGTAGGGTGTGGTCAATCGCAAACCTATTTAAAATCACCAACCGTTGTCAAGCCGCGCGCATTCACTTTTGATCGAGATCTTGAGCTGAGCGATATACTTTTGCTATCTACCCTACGGTAAAATAATTTATTTATTGTGTTATTGTCAAATACTTTTTCTAAAACTAAAACCGCTTCTGTTTGCTAAAAGTATACATATGTATATGTATTTTTATTTTCGTTGTTTTTTTTTAAATTTATATTGTATTAGTATTCTGATATATCAAAAACTCTTTATGGCATCTCCCGACCAGTCTTTTTCGTGTTTTTTTTCATCCCATGGTTGCATAGCGGTCGCTTTTAGGGGGAAAAGTCACGACTAGTCGCACTAGGTCCTAAGATTCTTGGCTGTATTTTAGTTAACTTTATAATTTACTTTGTGTCCACTATTTTTTAAAATGTAAAATTTATGAGACGATCGGTACGCTCTCCTGATGTAAGAGATAGCGCCTGTCCATGACCATTGCAGCGACACATAGGAATTTGAGTGACAAAACAAGGACAATAGGACTAACCATTCAATGTCTCAAAGTAATAAGCGCCAAAGCAGCGATGCCCTGAACTTCGTTTTGCTACTCAAAGTTTTGTGTATCGCTGCAATGGTCATGGACATGCGTTGTCACATTATTTTAACATAAAAATTATAATAAATTATCTATCTAAGTATTAACTGATAATAATTTACCGGAAATTCCCTTTCGTGTAGTAATATTAATATCCCGCATAAAAAAATAATTTCTTTTATCAAAACTAACGTTTAATTAAAATCCGCCGGCACTCAAGTTGAAAACTGTTTATATTTAATAAAGACTCAACCCTTCTGTATTGTAACTGGCATCCCGCATCATCCCCTAAAGCCGGCCCTTCGCCCTCGAGGGCTCTCCGCCGCCAGCGATTAGCCGGAGTAGCACGAAGTCGCACTTCACATATTCCGCTTTGAACCAAATATTAAAGAATTTTCGATTTTACGTATATATTTTCACTGTGTCTGATGAAATTTCCATTAAAAATGCATTTCGAGGTTTTTAATGCGACTTTTTGACTTCTCTTTTTTCTTTATTAAGCTGCTTTTTCTGAAAACATATTATTTGTCCTCACGACATAATTAAAGGTCGTGAAGTTTTAGTGGTTTCTTCATAACTTCAGTTACACTTAGAATTGATATTGCGAAGGAGTATTCTAGTTTTGTAGACATCTTTAACTAGTGCGTTCTACCTGTCATGACCTACGGAGCCGATACGTGGACAGTAATTCGCCAGAGAACTAAAATATAGCTCTGCGTATTAGCAAGCTGAAGTGGCAATTGGCTGGAGATATCTGTCGCAGAACCGATCACAACTGGAGTAGACGTGTTCTAGAGTGAAGACTGCGAATTGGCAAACGTAGCGTAGGACGCCCTGAGACTCGATGGAGTGACGATATACGTAGGGCAGCTGTCCAAATCTAACTTCGAGTAGAGTAGATGCACACACGTACATTTATTTGACTCGAATGAGTTTGACTTAGAGTTGATATAGATAATTTGAGTTGATATAGAGAATATTTGTATTTGTAGAATACTATTTGTAAGTCCCCCCTCCGACGAGTGCGAGCACTCCATTACGCAAACTGCGAATAAAACATCAGAGGTACAATTTAAAATTAAAAGGTCGGAGTCGCGGACCGTGCCCGTAATACAGAGCCGCAAGGAGGCCTTCAGGAAACCCCCGCATCCGTTTCCGGGGGCCGGAAACTGCCCCCTGCCCCTAAACGCTCCTTGCCTCCTACGGCTTGCCCCACTGCCCAAGTAGCCCCACTACAACTGGCAACCTTTCGCCTGCAAGATGTTGACTCGCTCGCCTGTTATACCATTGTGTCGTCACAGAGATCTAAACGACGCATAACTTCTCGGAAATAAGACGTGAAGCTTCTCCAGCCACCACTTCGCATGGCATAGTTTCCTCGAAGCTACTATTTTGATTTACCATTCCCATCATTTCCCATCGATAATTTTTATGTGAGTAGTTTTAATTGATAAGTTAATATTTTCATGTGAAAGTAATGCTGCTGTAACGCTCCCCGGTGGTAAGCGATAACGCCTGTCCGTGGCCATTACAACGATATTCAGAACTTAGATAGTCTCAACAGCCCTGTAATTTCGCTAGCTTTCCTTCAAATCGGAACACAGTAATGTTTACACGCTACTACTTGGCGGCAGAATATCTAGTACTGCGGCGGTACCTTCCTAGACGACCTCCTGCTAAGGTGATCTACCACCAAATAAAAATTACACAAAAAACTCCTATATCCAGGTATTATGAGTACAAACATTCTATACGTATTGTAAACATTACAATATATGAATATAAATAAATATTGTAGGACACATTACACACAGCGCCATAACTAAGCAGAGCTTGTGTGATGGAAGTCAGATAACTGATAGAATACATAAATACTTTTTTTTTTGTAAATACATACTTATAATACAGACAGACAATACAAGAGTGTTACATATCTAAAGTGGGCCATGAGACAAATTAATAATAAATAAAATAACGAATGATATAAAATAAATATATCCGCATAAAAATAACCAAACCAATCAAGTAGAGTATCTAAATAAAGGAAATTAAAAGGGGTGTTACAAAACATATTGAACTTATATGTTTAAATTAGATTAGGAATAATAGGTTTAAAAAGTTTTTTCCTTTGATTGTAGCTATTTTATTCGCAGTCGGGTTATAGATTTATTATTTTTCATTAAACATTTTGTCTCTCATTTTTTTATATCTGCACAATAATTAATCGGTCTATAAATGTAAAGTTAAACATTAGTTCTTTATTAGAACAATAATGTTCTTACTACCATGTTAAATAATGTTGTTTACCTTGTAATTAATAAGTAAACTTGTATTGTCAGGGCTGTCATCAAATACAAGTCGTATTTGATGACAGCCCTGTTGGCTCATTGGGAGTATGTCTTCCCGAGCTGTAGGGCGTGGGTTCGATTCCCGCCAAGGACAAATGTTTGTTTGGTATAAACAAATGTTTGTTCTGTGTCTGGGTGTTCAGTGTGTATTATAAGTATGTATTAACAAAAAAATATATATTTATGTATCCTATCAGTTATCTGACTTCCATCACACAAGCTCTGCTTAGTTTGGGATCAGATGGCGCTGTGTGTAATGTGTCCTACAATATTTATTTATTTTATGATAATAAATTATTATTGTGTAAAGCCAGGCTTAGTCAGTCGAGCAACTAGTAACGCCAGCCCCTCGCAGCGCCGAGCCGGGCCATCGATCACGCCGTAACGGCGGCCGATCCGTCTCCCGGCACGCCGCGGGAAGCGAACAATGTCTTGAATATATTCCGAAGTATATCGGGCGACTTAAATGTTTCTCTAATGTCGACATGCCAAACAAGTTATGTCAAATAATAAATGGACTTATGTAAAATCTGAATGTGTTGGATTTCGTTTTCTATTTGTAAATCTTTTTATTATTCTACTATCCTAATAATATTATAAATATAAAAGTTTGTATGTTTGGATGTATAGATGTTTGTTACTCAATCACGCAAAATAGTTAAACGGGTTTAGATGAAATTTTCGACTTTTTTTGGGTTGATTCTATTCTATTCTATGGTTACCTTTACCTTATGAACTGATCACTTTTAGCGAAAAGACTGAAGCGGAAGCAGTGTTGTTTGTGGCAGTAGCTTTTAAATTACTTCTTTGTGTTATATTATTAAGTTTTCTAATTTTAAGAGTTCTGACGTACACTATAAAGAGTATACATCTACATATCTTTATCAATAAATGATATTACTTATATACTATAACTAGCTTACGCCCGCGACTTCGTACGCGCTGACTTTAGAATTGAGTTCAAAGATAAATTATATATTATATAGAATTAATCAAAATCCTTTCTTAGCGGATGCCCACGCTATAACATCTACCTGCATGCCAAATTTCAGCCCGATCCGTCCATTGGTTTGGGCTGTGCGTTGATAGATCACTATGTCAGTCAGGCAGTCAGTCAGTCAGTCAGTCAGTCACCTTTGAGTTATATTACAAATCAAGTGTTGCACTCTTTACGTGTAATGCGGTCGATTTCAGTATTCATCTGTACTAGGCAGTTTTTAAAGATAACATTTGAACCGGTAAGTATATTTTTAAAAGTAATGAGACGAACGAGACGCTCTCCTGATGGTAAGAGAGAACGCCTGTCCAAGACCATTGCATCGATGCACAGAACTTTGAGTAACAAAACAAAGTCTAAGACATCGTTACTTTGACTCTCATTACTCAAACCGGAACACAGTAATGTTTACACACTACTGCTTAATGACAGAATATCTAGTAATCTAGTATGTACTGTGAGTAGATATTTTCCGATGGACACAATCTGAGTGTCCCCAACTAACCGCACAGGCTGACAAATACAAAGAATCTTACAGCAAAAAAAAGGTCTATAACTCGAGAATGTAAAATGTGAAAGCAAACCACACCGATATAAGATTTATTGCTCCATTTGCTGCGGATAAGCAACCTCGATCAAGTTTGCCAGCGATAAATGGAACTATACGTTTCCAGAACTGAAATATGTAGGTAAACTTACACGAGCATTTTGCGTTGGTTCCGGGTTTCACGATTACGTTGTTTTGCTAAATGGTCCTTTAGTAAACTACCCGCTTCTCGCGTTGAGCACCAATATAAGCTCGTGGGACATCTCGGAATGCTTTTGATAAATACCTGCAACAAAATAAGAAATATGATTATTTTGGGCATTAAAAGACTACAGCAGGAGGTCGTATCGATTGGTACCATCGCACTACTAGATATTCTATCGCCAAGCAGTAGTTTACACATTACACATTACAGTAGTGTATCGCTGCAATGGTCATGGACAAGCGTTGTTTCTTATCATAAAGAGAGCAGGAGTTCATCTCATTACTTTAACATTAAAAAAACAATTTGAAAAGAAGAAAAAGTGTAAACCGGTATCTTCTAGGCAGGCGTGTTCCATCACTCACTCACCCATCACTTAACATCAGGTGGGTTGTGGTCAAACACCTAGCATGTCAAATATTTAAAAAGACAGTTATGGGGACTGCCGACAGAAGTGAAAACTTACAACACGTCACAATAGCTTAAGCCATAAGTTTTGCTCCTACCAAAAATATCGCTCAATGTGGCTAAAAAAGTTTTCACTTAAAAAACCGGTGAATTCCCAGCATCCGTTGCTGGCGACATCGCAACAAGAAATAGCAATTATTTGTTGATATAACTCTTATCCAACTAAAGTTAAACTGCATCGGTTCGTATTGTCTATATGTTGAAATGGTTAGTGGCGCTTGGCGGCACAGCCACTACGATACACTCTGCACTTGGCTGCTTGTCTGCTAGCTCATTGAATTATTCAGAACTCTCGAGACTCGGCGAGTCGATCTCGCGACTTCGCAGATGGCTTGTCATTTAAACACAATACATCTACCGTACTTTTGACGTGAACATGTTTTTAAATTTGCTTCCACGCGGGAGACAATTCTGAAAACTGATGATAACAAAACCGGGGGGTATGTACGATCTGTCCTGTGAACTCGTTTGGTAGGTAGCTGTAGCGGTAGCGTCAAGAGCTATAGGTTCGATTCTCACTCAGGACAATCATTTGTGTGACAAACAAATGTTTGTTGTGTCTAAGTGTATATACAGAGACCTACAAGGCAGTTTTATACAATGAAAGGTAATATTATACAGGGTTAAAAGGGATATATAAAGGAAAAAGGATCATAATTTTCATTATTATGATTTAAAAGAACTTTAACATGGGACAAAAATAAAAAGTTGTTTTATAACAAAAGTAAGTAAGTTGACTCTTGACCAGATGTATTTACTAATTGTTTTCGCGAATAGAGTTGAGGCTAATGTGTCCAGTACAAATTGTTCAAGGTTATATTCCTATTTAGTTCTTAATTTAATTTAAAAACGAGTATAGTGGTCGAGGATGTGCAACGACACAGTTGTGAGTTTTAATTAGTGATTAAACGAACTTACCTATAAGTGAAGTTCTATCATAATTATACGAAGGCTTCGCCCGAAGAGATCAGCAAACAGATAAACAACTTGTAGTAACGCATAGCGATCGCCATTTCGCACTTTCTTTGGAGTTTTTTATTCTTTACCCTCATATTTATTTAAATTTTTTCTTTCGATCGCTCATGTGACATTAACTTTCTTCATTTAGTTTAGGGATTACAATAATATTTCACAATCAGGGTAGGGTCAACCTTGTACTGGACAATATTGTTGAAGTAGAGGGCGGGATGCTGATCTCTTCGGGCGAAGCCTTCGTATAATTATGATAGAACTTCACTTATAGGTAAGTTCGTTTAATCACTAATTATACTTTTGGCTTCGCCCGAAGAGATCAGCAAACAGATAAACAACTTGTAGATTTTTAGAGATTATGTGAAATATTATTCAAGAATCATAATTATTTGTGCATATAGTAAGTATTTAACTACTATCAGTAAATTAGATAACCATGGTTTATCTACTCGAAACTTTTTTATTATTATAAACGTAAGAAAATTATACTACAACAAGTAATTATAGTAATAATTATAAACATTGCTATTTCGTCATTATATCGTTGCGATGCTAATAATAATGCTGATGCTATAATTTGTAATTCAACATATTCTAATCATTATTAGTATTGTAATTATCAATAATTGCACGAGCGAATGATTCGTTATAGCACGTGTTAAGCGTCCTGATGTAAAATTTAAAAATGTATTTGAAGTGGCGCTCCAGCTGTCTTTCTGACAACGACAAAACACACCAGGACGATGTGCGCATGAAGCTGTGGCAAAACGAGTGGTGCGTGCGCCAAAAATTGACGCTGACACGACCTTGCCTAGCGTACTCCAGATCCAGCGGCTTTGTTTGGCTGGATACTCCACTGTGTGGTTTTCAAGGCATTTAATAGACTTATGATGTTTTTGCGTAAAAGCTCTGTTCTGCGTAAGTAGTCTTACAGGCCATATTTAAGGTTTTTCTCAGAGAAAACAAAAAGTAAATTTAGGTGTGGTTGAGGATAACCTACTCGTGAAGTTTTAATAAATTCTGTAATTTTAATACATACTTTTGATGTTGTTAACGAGATATTTTCAATATTAATTCCAGGTAAGGTTTGAACCTTGTGTGCCGTCATTACAGTTAGCAGGTTCACCAGTTTTCTTGTGATTAATTCAAGTGATAGACTATCACGTGGATACAGTTCCCCTAAAAATGTTAATACTACAGACGCTTTTCCCTGTCTGTCTGTATTTACGCATTAAAGTACGAGACCGGAAAATACCTTTGAAAAGTCGTTCCTATCCTATATGTTCTCCTACAACTAAAGACAGCACGGAACGAGAAGTGTTTAGTCTCAGATATTGTGCCGCAGGAGCACAGTTGTGTTCAGAAACTTTGAATCTCTGGTATTGTTGCTTTGTATAAGTCAACCTCAGTTAGAATGCAACAAGAATACCAATTTTTGATGTAAACATCGTGTTTTTTGAGCGAGTCTTATGATAGACTACCATGCGGCCTAAAGGCGAGCGGATTTTTTCAAGAACGCTGTCCTGATAATATTGCTGCAGCCAGGGCAAGCATCGACTGTGCATGTAGTGAGTACTGAAGTGCTTACAATCTGCTGGAACGTATTAGATTACAGTTCCACAGAACTAATAAAAGAAGCGTAAACGTATAGATTCAGACTTTCGCATCACTGCCAAAGGCTTCTAGTCAGATATGTAAGGTGCGAAAATTGGATTCCTCCCATGCGATTAACGTAAATGATAACGGTAGTGTCATCTATCCTAAATAAAATTTGCCGGTTAGTTTTTTTTTTTTTTTTTAATATTTGTCTTTCTTTTATTTGAATTTTTAAACATTTAAACAGACACTTAAACATTTCTTTGAAAGCAATCCATTGTACCTTTACAAAAAATAATAAGCTCTATTAATGCTGCAAGGTTTTCTAAGTAGATTACGTACATACTCCATATTTCGCTAATTCCATTGTTACCGTGTACAGCGCCCCACCCCGTAGTTGAGACGTCGGAAAAAAAATATGTTTCATTTTACTAACGGTATTTCCAATAGCACGTTTCCACCATTTTAACGTGGTATGATAGCATTAGGTATTATTATGATGTTTATATTAGTTATTATTATTATGTAAATTAATAAACTTTTCAAATAGCCTTGTGCACAGCCAACTATAATCAACAGCTGGACATGCTGAAACAAGTAATCTGACAAATTGCTATATATCTCTGATTTTGCATCTTTTCAAAAAGAAAAAAAATTACTTTGATTTCTGTACTAATCAGAATCAAAGTAATTTTTTTTTTTTTTTTTTTTTTATTTTTTTTTTTTTGCTTTGGTGTATTTTGAATTAAACCTTATTTATTTACTTGGAACTTTTGTTTACTTGGAATTAATTAGAATTCGTATATGATGAATCCTAAAGACAGATAACAATGTTCAGGTTTGATTTACGGTCATTACAGAGATCTTAGGACTCCCCAATTAAACACCATCTAAATATACATTTGTCAAATAACCGACAGTACGGAAGAGTTTAGCTACGGGCTTCATGATTCTTGTAAAAACGTACAGTGCATTACTAAGACCAAAATGCAAAACCTTGAACTTCTAAAGATCTTGACCCTATTGAAATCGTAGATATTTTTTATCGAAGTCGGGATGTATTTTAACTCAAAAACAAACCTTACAAAAATAAGACCTTAAGTCTATTTTTGCTATTAAACTATTTTTAGAAATAATTTTTATTCCAATCCAAAAATCTTGGAAGTCAATCAATGAATTTATTAAATTTCTTTAGATGTAAATCTCCTCTTGCCCTTCGGTTTTCATACTAAAATATGCCCTATATGAACTGGCCTTGACATGTTGAAATTTCACCGTCATATTTTAATTAACTATTTATAGTTTCATCAAAAAAAAGAATGTTCGTTACTAGAACATTATTGCACTGTTAGAATATCATTTTGGAATACAAGATGCAAAGAAGAGTATTTTATATGATTGTGCATCCTTAGTTAGGCCTCTTAATCATATAAATGAGCCAGCAGAGTTGGTGGTTCCTTAGGCCCCTGATCATGTAAATGAGCCAGCAGATAGTGGTTCCTAAGTTAGGTTCCTGGATCATATTAATGAGCCAGCAGAGTTTGTAGTTCCTTAGATAGGTCCCTGGATCATATAAATGAGCCAGCGGAGATGGTGGTTCCTTAGTTAGGTCCCTGGAACATATGAATGTGCCAGCAGAGATGATGGTTTTTTAGTTGGATCTCTGGATCATATAAATGAGCTAGCAGAGATTGTGGTTCCTTAATTAGGTCCTTTGATCATATAAATGAGCAAGCAGATTTTACAGGTGGTAATGTTACTGACACAAGAGCTAGCGGCGGCTGTTTGCTCTGCCACGCGCTTGTCGATTACTGTGCGACTACTCGAAGGAACCTGCGTCCTGATTCCTTGATTGCACTGCAGCTGTTGAAGGCGTAATACTCGTCGTCCTCCACGGCTACTACTGGATCCTTTCCAACTTTTGTTGCCGAATTTTTGTGTGTGTTGGAAGCTCCAACCCCGCGCTAGATTTGTTAATAACTTTAGCTGTCTTCAGCGTTTTGGAAAGATTATGCCCGAACAGATTTAGATCATTATTCCGAAAAATTATTCCTTCATATATTTTTAACAGATGACAGAGTAGCGCCATCCTCGTGCAGTGGACAATCACATGCCCAGTATTCATTAGGGACTTTTCCAAGAATTGGAAGTGTTTCATAATCCAAAAATTCCACTGCAAGAGCCTGGAGCAGAAGTAGGATTCCTGCGCCAGATCTTAGTGCGGAAGCATTTATTGCGAAATTTCTTCCGATAGACTCGTAAAAATTTGATTTACAGGAACCCGATATTTATCAGCAGGCCGTAAGCAACTTTATAATAGTCATATTAAATAAGGCAATATAACAGTTTAGCAAAAATGAAGTAGTAAGTAGTCTTTGAAACTACCCGCAACATTATTGTACCAATAAAATACTGAATAGTACGCGATACAAAAATTTTGTCAGTTTGCTTGACATGCAAGCATAGATAACGAAGAGGTAGCCCCAATAACTACCCGCAACGCTATATAAGTGGCACGAGACAGCCCCAGAAACTGCCCACATTGGCAAAATTTAGTTTTGCCTATTATGGAAAAGCGAGCATACTCTAAGAGTAAGCATAGATAGCGAAGAGATAGCCCTTAAAACTACCCGCAACACTATATAAGTGGCACGAGACAGCCCCAGAAGCTGCCCGCTTTGCCAGAAGTTAATTTGCCTATTATGAAAAAGCGAGCATACTCTAAGAGTAAGCATAGATAGCGAAGAGATAGCCCTTGAAACTACCCGCAACGCTATATAAGTGGCATGAGACAGCCCCAGAAGCTGCCCGCTTTGCCAGAAGTTAATTTACCTATTATGAAAAAGCGAGCATACTCTAAGAGTAAGCATAGATAGCGAAGAGATAGCCCTTGAAACTACCCGCAACGCTATATAAGTGGCACGAGACAGCCCTAGAAGCTGCCCACAATACCAGATGCAATTTCATAATGGTAACTTCTGATATCCTGTATGACTAACCGTCGAGTCCTGCGATGAAGACGATGAACTGAACAACACTCGGATACGTCGATGAGATTGTCGGCATATTGTTTTCAACCCACGTTGAGGCTCCCTTTCGATTTATTTTAACTTCTTATGCAAAATTTCATGTTTAAACGGTTTTATACTTGTCACTGCTTTTATGTTTTGACATTTTATTACAAATTTAGATATTACTTAACTACTGTGAATCGAGCGATACAGACGCGTGCGGTATGGCCGAGCACTAAATCGCGAATGAAGAAAGTTAATGTCACATGAGCGATCGAAAGAAAAAATTTAAATAAATATGAGGGTAAAGAATAAAAAACTCCAAAGAAAGTGCGAAATGGCGATCGCTATGCGTTACTACAAGTTGTTTATCTGTTTGCTGATCTCTTCGGGCGAAGCCAAAAGTATAATTGAGCGAGCTAACACCAGACAATGATTTGAAATCTAACCAAACAGACATAAATTGTAAGATTTTTATAGTCGTAGCACATCTACGTCGTAGCAATATGTTACACTCGGCGTAGCTACCCGCTCGTAGCCCTTAGCTATGGCGTAGCTTCATAATCCTACAATGCTATCAATCCGTCCATTTGCAGTCTCAAGATGTCCACAAATACTTCATCTCACCGATCCAATATGTGGCTCTCCCCGGGATTCAGGTGTTATTTCCTCGAGCGAGTGTTGTCGATGCGGTTATATTGGAGTAACAAAACTCAACAGGCAGATTTATATATTATAAGGTAAAACCAAGGCATATTTTTGAAATTAAATAATTTTTCATTGATTGCTAGCTGAATGACCGGTACTTCGTACCCGATGTGCTACAGCTCGGATTTAACCTCACATAAATAAAACTTTTTCGAAGTCTCACACCCATTAAAAAAAAGAATCAGTTAAATTGGTGCAGCCGCTCTAGCCGGACAAAAATGATGTATTTTATTGAAATTAACTTTTTTTATCCAACCAATCACAGTAATTGTCTCTTAACCTTGGCTACTTTATGTAGTTAGGTGCTGTCTTAGCTAATGTAGGCATTTGATGCTCAATATACATTAACACAGCAACATTATCTTGGCCAATTTGCGCCGCGATTGATGTTAAGATCTACGAAGAGTATCGTGCAGTGTAACACCAAAGAACTTGACACGTTACGTGCGTGCTTGAGATCTAGAATCGACTCTATATCGCGAGTGTGTTATAAAAGTACCAAAATCAACGTAGCATGTCTGATGTGATGCAATACCTTGTTAATGTAAAAGTATTTATTTTCAATCATTGGCTAAGCGGAGTTGCTTTAAACTTTCTATGGAAATAGTTTCTATGGTAGACCAGGGCACAAATTTCTACAATATAATATTTCTAGGTAACAGTTTTAAGCATTTTCTTTAACGACTTAAAAATCGAAATCTAAAAGTACTTTTAAATAGATTTAGACATATTTCAGAATACAGTCAAGTCTTTTTACTTTTTATTTACAATTTTTACTTATTATTTATCAAAAAATTATTAATGAATGAAAGTAAAGAAGAACTTTGTTGACAAACCAACCAAAAAAAATTACATATATCTTACGATTTTTCTTTTGTAGTGAATAGGCTTGTGTTTCGTCGCCATCTCGCCTGATGATCGATCTATGATGGAGCACGGTTACCTAGAAGATACCGGTTCAGTCGCGACTTGAAGACATCCAGATTGTACCTATCAGGAAACACCCACACGGGTAAGATATTCCACGCTTTAGCCGTTCGAACAGTGAAAGGGGAAACAAATAGTTTCGTAAAAAAAAATTATAGTAAAAATATGTTTATCAAGTCGTTAAGTTGTTTTTTTTTTAATCTAAATACGTTGCGTCAACCACACCTTGCCTGATGTTAAGCAGAATTTAGTCTAAGATGAAGCACTCTTGCCTAGAAAAAAAATGTTTACTCTGAATTTGAAAACACCCAAGTTGTACTTTGCTACCTACTTTGTAGCTGTACCACATCCTCGCCGCACGTATGAAGAATGTGTAATCGAAGCTTTTATATGTGTTTGGTATACGTTTCGTTGGATTCGTTCCATAACATGCGTAGATTCGGGCACTAATTTAGCGTCAATATATGCCCCTGTTTCCATTTCAGGCAATTACTGGCAGTTCGGCACTCCATACTCGTTAGCGCGTAATACAACCTCCGGTGTAATTGGTGATGCTTAATAGCCGTGTTTGCAACAATGTAACTCGCCCTTTGTCTAATGAAACTGAATATTCGTGATTACTAATTGGATTTGAGTTTGTTGTTCGATTTGTATTCATAACTAATTAATAATATTTGTATTCATAATTAATGAATAATAAAACTCTTTCTTGTTTACACCAATAACGAACAGATAAAATTTATTAAATTATTAGCACTAGTGGACTTATCGTTAATAGCGATCTCTTCCAGGCAACCTCAGTATGGAAAAGATTTTGCAGTGAGTGAAGAGTGGGGTGTACTGACAAGAGGGAAAATATTTTAAACATTTAATATATAACACATACCTACATCTACTGTACCCTTCAAACCGGAACATAGTAATGTTTACGCACTACTGCTTGGCGGCAGAAAGAATCCTGCTAAGCAAATCTAACACCAAGTAAATAAAATATTAGTATTATAGACTTGCACAAGCGATGTCCAGGCAACTGCATATTTACTTTAAAATGTTGGTTGTACTCTATTTAGGCTGCTTCAAAAAGACCACCGGACGCGGCCAATACTCGTCAGAAAATCCCGCTTAAGTACAACAAAAATACTTTGGTGTCTTAATGAAAGCATCCAAACAGCGGAGACCCAATCCAACTCGGTCAGCCAATAAAAAGCTAGTAAATATCTAGTTTCCCTCTCAGCCGGCATGTGAAGTGGACCTATCGACTCCATAAAAAAGAGATAGTAACATTTTATTGCGTTGCTGTCGCCGATTGCCGACAGCGGCGGGCAATGGCAGAGCGGGCAAACTCGGCCAATAGCGGCCAAACTCGACAATAACAGCAACAGTATGCAGCTGGTTGCAAGTTTGGCAGCGCGCCATCCCGGGTCAATGTATCTTTTGAATTTATTGCTACTATACAGCCGGTTAAGGTATAAAATGCGGTCAAAGTTGATGCAAGTTTTACTTTATTAGTTGGTGAAGTTGTTTCGTTCTTTATTAGGCACGTCGCGCTCTTGCCGGCGTTTTCACAGCGGAGGTAAATTTCTCCAGAGACAAGACTTCACCATAACACAGTTATTTGACTACATCCACAAAAGATAGTTAAACTCTTTATTGTGCACACCAAAAACAAAAAAAAGAGTACAGAAAACAAAAGATTTTTAAGTGCCACAAGTAGCGGCCTTATCGCTAAGAGCGATCTCTTTCAGGCAACCAAGAAAAAGTTTACATGTTTCTTACTTCTTCACTCTGTAACGGCCTAACAGATTTCGATAAAATTTGTAATACATATAGCTTATACTCTGGATTAATAGTTATGCTACTTTTAACTTGGAAAACGCGAGTGAGACCGCGGGACGCAGCTAATTATTTATGTCGTTTGTCTCAATGTCTCTTGTATCTTCTTTGTTGGAATGCTATTGTTGACATCATATTCACCCAGAGTGGTTCAATTTAATCTCCGCAAATAAATTGGAATGAGTTAAGCACAGGCTATAAAACTGTCGGCTAACGATTTAATCTCGGTCCGCGAGAGGACACAGATGTACTAACACCCCTACAGGGCAACATTTCACAAAATACATCCGAAAACAATACACAATACAGTAATTTGGACCAATCCTGAGATAGCAGAGGAAGGTTGCGATTACATGATTGGTCCAAAGGATAGAAATCAGAGCCGACGTTGACTCTCATTGGTCCCTCGAGCCGTCCTTAGTAAATTCAGATAATATATCTGTTTATGAATCGTATATACGTCGTGTATTCAAATAGAGGTTATATTATAATCTCCCGAGCATACTATCTGTTCTATTAAGGGTTTATTGTGGCTCTCCACTATAAAGGTAAGTTATAACAGTGCACTCCCAACAGGCTATCTATGTCTACCTCTGTATACATTTACTATCTTATTCGGCTTCCATAAAAAACTAAATAATATACTATACTACTAATAAACTACTATACTACTATATCTAATATACCACTGTGTCCAAAAAATAAGGTGAATTATTTATAAAAGCATACAATTATTTTTTTGTAGATTGGTAGTACTGTTCTTGCTATGCAGAGTTTCAAGTCAATATGTACAATTGCTGACAAACTACTCGTGTTTTTGTAAAACAAACGAAACGAAGTTTATCGATTTTTGCAATGTTTAATTTTGTAGAGATTTAAAAAAATAGATATTCTTTTTTCGTCATATTCACCTTACTTTTTTATATACAAAAATCTCGCAAAACTTGCAAGAAAATGGCCCGACTGACTTGAATATTATTTATGTTTTGTTCTTTAATGCTGGAGTGAATGAGTGAAAAAATAAAATTATTGTAACTTGTATGGGTATTGTCAGTTCGCATTGTTTTCAATAGATGGCGTTCGTAGCGGAGCTTTCGTTTGACAGCTGCGTCATGCATAACTGTGATTTATTCCGTGCGGGTGCATGAAATCTGTTACATTTAAAATAGTTTTTTTTTGTTTCAAATAAATTTTAGTTCATTTCGTTAATATATAAAAAATAATAATCGATTACTCTATTTACACGACTGCCCAAAAAAGGAGTGTAATGTTTTCAGTTTCATTATTCTGCCATAATTTTTAAATGCCTGAACAGAATTGAATGTATGGGGTATCGTTACAATCCCAAATGACACAGATTATTTTTCCGACCCAAATATCGACCAATAGAATTGCACCATTCGACGTCACGTGGTACAACCTACATGGTATTATACTGATAATTTTTTGATTATTTTCTCTGGTAGTTGCTATATATAAAAAACAAAACATAATCCAGTCAAATTAACCACACGTCAAACTGACAGGTTGAATTCAATTGTGAAAATTGGAGATTTTGCATGAAAATGAGTCGATTTGGAGTTTGTTCTCTGTCCACCATCGATAAAAAAGTCAAAGGAAATGTTCCCATTAATACGGAGAAGGCAAAAAAAACAGTTTGGAACCAATTTACTACTTTTTGTACTGAGAGGGAATACACATTGAGTGCTGAAACGAGTGAAGCGCAATTGGCAAACATTATGAAAGATTACGCTTACAATATGAAGAAAATGGATGGAGAAGACTATAAGGAAGGTACAATAAAAACAATGTGGAATCAGACTGCCAAATCACTTCAAGAAAAGTATTTGAACGATTTCGACATCAAAATCAACCCATTTTCGGATGCTGCATTCAAGACCGCTCGAGGAGCTCGTGATGCCAAGCGTAAGGCTTTACAATCTATTCCGGAAAAACGGAGGGCAAGTGCAGCAGCGTTGGAGGAAAAAGATTGGGATGCAATGACCACTGTTTGGGACGAGGAAACTCCTGATGGCCTCCAGAAAAAATTATTCATGATAATATCAGTGGAATTGGCTTGGAGAGGTGGTGAGGGCAGCATGGCGTCAATACATCACTTCAAGGCAGAACAGCGAAATGACGGGGAAACAACTGGGAGAATTGAATACAATCCAATTTTCAGCAAGACCACACAAGGTGGTGATAAAAAATTATCAGACAGCAAGTGGCTGGTGGAGAATCGGGAAATCCCTGACAAGTGCCCAGTGAGACTGTTCCAGAAATTGAGAGAGAAGAGAGATGCCAATATCAAGAGCGACAGACTATTCCTGACCCAAAATCCATTCTGGAATAAAGTTCCAGGCGCTAGGTGGTACAAGGATTCCCCAGTAGGCCAAAACACGATTTCAAAGTGGGTTAAGGAGTCAGCACAAAAAGCTGGGCTTGACCTTGGTAACAAAAAAATCACCAATCACTCCAGTCGTGCAACAGCCGTCTCCAATCTAGCGAAATCGGGCCTGGGAGAGCAGCAGATAATCAAAATAACTGGACATGCCAACAGTAACTCCATCAAGCCGTATCTCCAACTCGACCAGGAACACCACGAATTAATTGTCAAGAAACTGCGAAGGAGTGAGCCTACTGCAGAAAATGCCATCAACAGCATAAACCTCATGCCATCTACCTCTTCTGGGACCATTACCGATAACTCTGACTTGAAGAAAACATGCACCAATGTTTACAACAATTGTATTTTTAATTGCACTAGCCTGAATCTTAATTAAATGTTGTTTTATTCATTATGAAATTCTTATTTGTTAACTGTTCATTTCATCTCATGGTGCAATTCTATTGGCCGACATTTGGGACGGAAAAATAATCCCCCGAATACCACACGAGCTTCAAAATTATCTGGCATTTCCCTCAAGGTTCCCTGCAAACAAATAAAGTCGTCAAGTTTTTCAGGAAAAATCACTCGCGCTTCGCGCTCGTGATTTTTTAACCTGAAAAACTTGACTCCTTCATTTGTTTGCAACGAACCTATCGGGAAATACCCGATAATTTTGAAGCTCGTGTGGTATTATAAGTGATTATATATAGATATATAGATCATAATTATTAAGCGTGTGTTTTTTTTTTAATTTACTTAATTATACTGTTTCCGTTATAATTAAATGTGTAAAAACTTTTTTTTTTTTTAGAAAAGCTTTTTTGTTTGTTTGTAGGGCTACCTTTTAATTTTAAACATGAACTTGTTGCTAGAAGAACGATAGCTGCATCCCGTATAACTATCGCAAAACGAGAATGAATAAAATATGCCTGGAGGGGGCCCGGGCGGTGCTCGCGACAATTAAAAATAACGACCAAGTAACAGCAGCCGCCGAACCGATCGCAGGTCGAGCACAATCGTTGACGTTCGACGTCCACTAACGTGGCATCGTTGATTCTGATTTGCTCATGACAGTTCTGTGTTTTGGTTATGCCAGAGTACAGATACAAAGTTATGTAAGATGCAGTAAAAGCTTGGCATTCTCGCCAAGGTGAGACGCTACTCGCATCAGATAAGATAATTTATTTCATTCAACAAAAAAAAACACAAACATTACGCAAAAAACATCAGCTCCCGTACTCTAAGTTCTTTATTGCGATACTTATTGCTTTGGTGGGTTTTAACGCAGAACGTCACGTTCCCAAAATGTTATCGTTTAAAATTTGGTCAGTTTCGCATAATATCAAAAAAATGCTTAAATGGTATTCTGCGAAAAAGACTTTTTGCTAAAGTGGCTTTGTTCGAAAATGACGTATAACAAAACTGACTGAACTGATTTGACTTTGCGTCAAAACCCACCAAAACAACAGAGAAAGTTTGCCGTATTGCCTTTCCCTTTGACAATACGTCATATATTGAGTGTTGTTCTATCATATAGCAGGAAGTTCTACATAATTATGTCCAAACGTCGAGCATATTAGTAAGTGATAACAATAGTTTTAAAAAAATAAGGCTCCTGGGTTGGAGTGGCCAGTGAATCGGTTCCTTCTAGACAAGCGTGTCTAAGCTTAAGCCGTATCGCAAGCCTATTCTCAAAAATAACTATGTAGTTAACCCATCGTTATGTTCCAATTTCGGTATTTAATTATAAAAGTTAGATTAGTAGTCGTGCAGGTCAGAAACGGCGGTTTATCGACCATTATCAGTGGTTCATTAAAACTATCGACAACAGCGATAGTAATTAATAACATCGATATGTATTGTGTGCCGAATAACAAGCCGGTGTTACCAGGACAGCTACTCATTACTATAAACAATAATGGAATGCCTATTTGGGACAATTAAGTTTCGCAAAGATTGTTCTTATAGATAAGTTCAAATCAACTCCCATCAGGTGAGTTGGTAGCCAAATATAGATTTGTAGCGTATAAAAAAAACTTACAAAAAAAAAGTCAAACCGACTTCAATGAAAAACATCAACACTAAAAAGCGAAAAATAAACTTCATGTAACAAAGGATAGAAATGTGCAACAATCTCGTTTACAGATTTCCAAACTCTTTTAAAATAACTTACCTACGTAAATACTAAATTATTACAAAATCTTAATAAACGAAAATCTTTACTTCTGTTAACTGCCCTCCTACCTATTTAATATATTATTCGAGAAATACCTATAACAACATTATTTTACTTCTCAATTATTTAGTATTTACAAATTATGACAACACAATTACAGTGACAATTTTTGTCTAAACCTCTTTACCAATAATTTTAATAAAGTATTAATATACCTGCTAGGTACCTACCGATCTGTTTGAAGTCGGTGCCAAGCCCAAAAATAATAAGATAGATGTATTAACACCTATTTGTTGATATGTGCGAGTTTAAATTTAAACGATAAATCAATATAAAGTACTTGTTTAACAATATTTCCATAGACACTAGAAAACGTACAATTTAGGACGGAATAATCTGCTCAGAGCTTATAGGACACATAAAGGAATGTTAATACATCTCCAATACGTAAATGTTCTACAAACTGAATACGAAGCCACACGAACGTAATCCAAAACAAATCCGCGCAGCACTGAGCCGCGCGAGACACAGAAAGCTAATACCTACCGAAACCTAATTTGTCTACAAGCACTTTGTGTCCAAAGAAAGCGATCGCAAAACTCGACGACGAAAGAAAAAAGTTTTAAAAACATGGAAGTAAGATTCCGACCGCGTTATAACGAAGTTAGGTAACCCGATACGCGCCCGTTCGCCCGAGACGTCGCTCTAAACGAATAAAATTAAAGCATTTTTATCCTCACTGATTTAATCCGAAGTTACCGAAGCTTTTGTAAGATTACCCGCCCGAAAAGGAGGGGAGGGATAATTCCACTAACGTCCCGATTGGGAAATCGGAGACGATCTTTCTCGAATACACTTTTTTTTGTCGCGAATTCGTAAAAGACTTCAGAAAAATCTATCTCAGATTGTAAAGATTGAACGAGACGAAAAATCAAGACTCAGCACACTTACTGCCCGAACGAAGCGAAGATTTTACAATGTGTTGTTTACCAGATAAGAGGTGAGCTGTGATCAATGTGCCTTTCGACCAGTAGGTAGGCGAGCCGGGAGAGAGCATGATGGTGAACTGTTAGGGTTACAATCGTGTGATATGTACGCCACTCGACTATAAATAAAGAGGCTTCAAAATATGAGCATGATTATCAGCTTTAAGATGTTCACAGAATAACGCAGAAACCACGGCTACCTTATGTAACTGAATTGCAATTTCTTTCACACGTTAATCTACTTTGTATATCCTCGCGCAATGGTAAGCGCCGCCGATGTAGTCAAGGATAAAGCGAGTCAATGTAAAAGAAATCTATTCACACACACAGAAATGTATATCACCTAATGATATCTTATCCTATATATAAATAAAACCAATAGATGTACCCGAGTGCCTGTAAATACTGACAAGCATCTAGAGGTATAGGTGAGACCAATTGTGTTCAAATGCGAAAGTAATAAAATGTCAAATTACACTACAAAGTTTTGGGAAAATCGGAACAACGGTACTTGAAGTTAATATCCTTAGATACACACATATGCATATTCCGGTCTGCACCGGTGCAGACTCGATTTGATCTTCGATTTGCCGTGTGAATTTATTTCAAGTAGAACTTTACAGTGTATAAATAATGATGACTCACCAACTAATTGTTAAAAGGGATGTGAAACTCAAACGCAGAAATATCCAAGACTTTTTGTTCGTCACAGCTCCGGTTACCAGACAAAGACAGAAATATCCGTGCGCCTTATTGGTTCTACCATACAAAAATAACACTTACCCACATGAAAACCACATCTGCTTGTTGTACGCAATGTTTTTCGACGTATGTTCCACGTTGCCGGGCAGTGCGCACTGTCGCGCGACACGCGGGCGCGCGCCTTATGTACTACTGATAACAAAAACCCAACTCGCTTCGCTGCTGCATGCGGCTCCACCCGTCAGCATCCTACCATGACCCTGATCATATCCCCCTCCTCCCTCTTTTAGGCCTTTTCATCCTCATCATTATTAAAAGAATAAGATAAGAAAGATAAAATTCATAAGATTCTTTTGTTTTCTGTACTTTTTTTTCTTCTATTTTTGGTGTGCCCAATAAAGAGTTTGTAAACCAATCGCATCTTTTCAGTTCTTGTACCAACCTCTTTCCCACCAGGGGATTTTGGTTTTGATTTCCCACCTTTACACCTTTGACCTACTAGGGCTCACCGGAAGACCAGCGCTGGTCATACCGCTTAGTATGACCAGAATTATGCTAAGATGAGCCCCGATTTTGTGACTGTCTTTTGTTTGTTTGTTTTTATATATTCGGTTCTGTTATGTACAAAATAAAATTATTTTCTTTCTTTCTTTCTTTCTTTCTTTCACTGCTTTCCCGCAGCCAATGACTATGTCGTCCGACCAGAGAGTTAATTTTAATGCTCATTTTGTCAACAATATTGGTAATGTGGTAAATGCATGTCAATATTTTCGTTTTATAGTTACAAGTACTTCAAATAAGGAAAGACGCCCATTGCAGCGGTCTTCAGAACTTTGCGTTACAAAACAAATTATTTACTCATTAGTTTTAGACGTTGTCTCAACAGCCCTGTAGTGTCGCGTACGTACAAACTGACAGTTGTTTTATCTGTAATGACGTGTGTGATAAGCTTTATATCGTGTTATCGCATTGGAAATAATGAGCGAGATAGGCGCGATCGTGGAAGCTCTAATTATGATCGATACGTGACAGAGTTATGTTTTGTTTCAATAAATATTGTTCGTAAATAGTTTTGCATGTACATTAGAATAAGTAATTTAATAGAACTGTAGGTATTTTTGTAAAAATAATATAGAGTGAAGAGGTTTTCAAAAACTTGCTCCATCCTAGCCCACGTTGCTTCTTAACCGAGGCCGGCATGCTGGTGGCATTGCCGCGCTGAATGGCAATGCTCATGCGAAGAACCACATAAAAAGGTGTCGGATTAGGTCGATTAAGAACTACTTCACAAATAGCTAATAAACCGATAGGGCTAATTGTCCAATTGGCTGTATCCTAGTATAATAAAAAAATAATACAATAACAGTATTTTTTTTTATTATGGTTGATTTGAATGAAATTTCAATTCAGATAGTTTATACCCTAAATTAAAACAAGATACATTTTAGTCGGGAAACTGCTGGTGAGTGTTTCATCAACAAAACTGGAGCAAACTGAAATCTAAATACAAACATTTATCGAAAGTTCTAGTAGTGGAACCACCGGCGCAAACAACGCATCCATCCACACAAACAACCCCCGTATCTATCAACTCGGGAACAAACGCTGCGGATTCCGTACAATATGCAAACACACAAACACTGACACTGTGTAACTTTGCCGTGTACGTAGACGTCCGTAGCAGGTGTCTACGAAAGTGCCTACGACGTAGAGCTGGCGCTACACTTTATGGCCGCTTTGTACTGAGCAGTGGGCTGCCTGGTGTAGCTTTTTAACCGATTTCAAAAAAGAGCAGGTTCTCAATTCGTCGAAATCTTTTTTTATGTGTGTTCACCGATCAATCGAAGGTGCCTGAACCTGCCTTATTAAAAAAATGATTGGATCCATGGTTGCCTCAAAATTTACATCTAATATCTAGGCAACCATGGATTCGATCAATATTTTGATAAGGCAACTTAATACGGGTGGATTGAGAATAAAATAAGCTTTCATTTGATATAATATACGTTTAAACAACAGATGATATTAATAACACTTCAACACAGAGGTTAAACCAACGTTTTAAACGCAAGCTTTTCACCAAAATACCAACAGTCGTTTGTAAAGCCATCCGAGGCGTAGAAACACCTAGTTAGCAGGAATTAAGCTTCGTTTAAAGCGTTTCGAAAACAAGCTCGTTGTTTGAAATGAACAACAAAAACCGCCGCAAAAATTACCATAAGGCTGTTCAAATATTTGCCGCTCAAAGCGCAGTGGTAGCGGACTTGCGAAGCGGCGTAATGAATATTCAAACGGCCGGGTAGTGGCAGCGCAGTACTGCGGTGCAGCCGATACGGACTCGACACGACTTAGTTTTATTTATACCCTCATTAGTAGCAAAATTATTTTTCTGTCTTAATCCGAAGCCTACTATTGCCGTCATTACTGGACATCCGCGTGCTTCGTGGATAAACCCGATCTTAGTATTCGCGTTAAAATACGCTAAAACTGATATTTTACAAATTCAAATTAATTTACATATATCAGAATCATTTTTAAATCAGTCCACAACAAAACTGATTATCACAACATATTATAAAACAAAGTCGTCCGCCGCGTCTGTTTGTTCGCGATAAACATAAAAACTACTGAACGGATTGTCATGCAAAGTTTACCAATAAATAGAGTGATTCATGAGGAAGGTTTAGATATATAATTTGTCAAGGTTTTGTGTAAATTGATTAAAGTATGATGATGATTGTTGGAAGTGCCCGTGCGCAGCCCGGGCGGTTCGCTAGTAATGAATAATAGTAAAAATGTCAGTTAAGTTGAGCATAGTAATACAACGTCGGAATGTCGCTTCTTGTATTTTTGACCTCGTCCTCTTGATACTTCGTCATCTATGGACGGAATTGTTTTTAATTTTATTTGGAAGGATATATTTTCAGTTTGGTCTCACAGAAATTTCAAGAAAATCAGTTTTATAGAAAACGCGTTCCCATTGATTTTCAGACAATGGATTTGAATTTGTTAACTTTCCCACTGCTGGGCGGGGGAATCTTCTCATTTAGAGAATGGTAAGGCAGACTACAATACCACTATAACAGGCACGCAAGTGAAGCTATCGGAACTTTAAATGCTTGGCGACCGATTTTAAACATATTAAAAAGGTATGAAAATTATAAAAAAGAGAAAGTTAATTTTAAATCAAAACATCTTGGAGTAAAATGGCATATTGCCGAACTAATTGGAACAGGACAAAATATGATCACGTTTCGTATAACCATCGTCTTCGGTAAAGGCAATCAAGTAAGCTTACACGAAGCTAAATCCCTCATAGAAAAACAGTTCCGAGCGGAATTTTAAAAAGGTAAATTGGTACATGAAACATGTGTGCATTCGACGTCGATCTTCCTCGTTTGGAACGACGCCGCCGGGTGTAATGTTTGCGGTTAGAAGTTGTTTTTGTTTACGAAAAACAAATTTTATAATGGTTGAGCGTCGGAGAAAAATATTCACGACTGGAGACTTTAAGAACGAAAAAGTTTTAAAATAATTTTCCAGAAAAGTTAAAGTAAACTTGAATCGTTCTAAAAATTACAGAAAAGGCCGTAGTGAGTGTATCGCAGTATTTGTTGACCTTAAAACTTTCTTCTGTCATATGCCGTCTCATATTCTGTTATTGTTGCGAATGGAGAAGTAAGATAAGACCGTATATAATGTACTTCTTTAAGTGTTTCTTCTTTTATGGTTAAGGCTAGGTGTTAACCACAGCTCACCTGATGTTAAATGACGGTATGGTCGAAGATGGTAAACACACCCTAGCCTGGAATGGAACTGGCTCTCGAGTGAAGCTGCCGGAACACACTGTTAGGTGCTTGGCGGTATATTTTCAAATTGTGGTACATTTTCTAGTACTCGGCTGGCTAGCTCCTAGGGTGGGAGCTAGCCAGCCGAGTACTAGAAAGTACCCTGCCACCATGCTATGGTTTCCTCAGGATATTTTCCTGCACCGCTTAGCTTATTCTTGGGATTCGAACTTACGTCCTTTGGTGTGTGAAGCAACCGCGCTAAACACTGAGCTATATTATCGCTACAAAACTTATTGGTTTAACTAAAGGTAAACTATTTTAACAATATTTAGAAGTGATCCAAGAACAAATGTTGCTTTAAATTGCCTATCAATGGTTATTTAGAACACTCAAATGCTATTTGCTATTTCAGCGATTTTCCCACTACCCAATCACTTATCTAGACCGATTTCAGGCAATATCTTAAAGACCTAGGCGCCCTTACCATCCATTATCGTATCGGAAGTAAATCAAGTAGCTCTACGTGGGGATAATCTAACCTGTTCGGGCCTATTATTTATATTTTAGATTAAGTTAGGTAGCATAGTTCAGGCGAATTACACGTACCAACTTTTAAAGTAAGGATTTAATAAATAATAATATTAAAAAGGTGTATAAGTGTGTATCAAAGTGAAATACTCAGTTCTGTTTAACTTAAAAGTAAATTGCATCTTTATTAAATTGAATAATTATACAATTACATCTTTAAAAAAAACGGGGTGTGCCTATAACATGTGTGAAAATAAGCTAAGGATATTATCTGGTTAGCATATAGTATAACATAGACATACATTCTAATAGAGATACATAATAATACTTTATAGAAATAAAATAGTGCATTAAATCTTCTTTCAATTGAACCTTCATTCAATTGAATCTTTATTCTGCTCACGTATGCGAAGCCGCGAATACAGCAACTAGTATAGTATAATATACATAATTGTTTACTTTGTTATAAATAGCCAGATATAAATATTGTTTTCAGTGCAACTTAGATAATTTCTTTTAGAACATACAAATTCAAAATGGCTTAGAAAATATTGTCATCATTGATTAAAGTGCCACACTACCCTTTAATTTCTTCATTTTATATGTAGCTAGCGATCCACCCCGGCTTCGCACGGGTAGTAAAGGTATATATATATATATACGCTATCACGGACTTTTTGTAGAATTATAAATGAAGAATATCCATGCATTGTTTTGTTATATCTCAAAGGGATTGTGCAGCGTTTTCGATGAAAACCCCCAGGAGGGTTAACTTTTCCGATACTTCCAACAATTATCATCATATTTCAACCAATTTACACAAAACGTTGACAAATCATATACCTAAACCTTACTCATGAATCACTCTATTTATTGATGGAACTCGCATGATAATCCGTTCAGTAGAACAGACAGACAGACGCGGCGGGTGACTTTGTTTTATAATATGTAGTGATGATAGTGATTTCTGGTGCTAACAGTATTTATTCGTTCATTGAAGCTGCTAAATACCTAGCTCCCGAAGCCCGAGGGTGTCATCCCTCGACGAATCAATACTGACCAAAATAAAGGCTGTAGTCGATACTCGACAGTGGCCCCGCGCGCCAACTGAACGGAGATTTATGACGACGTAGTTCAGGACACAGAAGAATACAGTACTCCAGGCATATACATCGAGCTTTTTACTGATAGTGTACATGGCAGGGCACTTTCATTTCACACCTATATTGCGGCCTGCCCCACATAATGCAGCGAAATAAGCTACTTCATTATGAGACTCTCTTCGAATTACTAGTAAGTAGTTATTGCTTCTTTGTTTTCATTTTTTATATGCGTTTCTTTGTTTATGACACATTTTTATATTGACCTGTTTTTTTATTGATATGTTTTCAGTTTTCCCTTAAATATATATATTATATATTATTTATTTATTGAATATATATCTAAATATTCTGTGAATATTCCAAGCGTCTACCTGTTGCCGTTATCAATTTCGAGCAAAATCGAACAAAAAAATCACGATTGTTGTATAGGAATATTTGTTGTTATAACGGCAACAGAAATACATCATCTGTGAAAATTTAAAAAGAACTGTCTAACTATCACGGTCTACGACATACAGCCTGGTGACAGACGGACAGACAGCGGAGTCTTAGTAATAGGGTCCCGTTTTACCCTTTGGGTACGGAACCCTAAAAACGGCGGTAGCGGTTGAAATAAAAAACATCGCAACTTCAACCGAGAAGATGGATGTAGGTTGTCGGCGTCGTGGAGTCCAGTCGTAGGCAAGTGCTCGTATCGCGGTGTAGTTTCAGAACGCTCTGCTGATACAGTTAGTGTATAGTGTGCCTTATGTTTTTGTAAGGCCAAAATGAGGGTAGGACGTCGCAAACAACTTAATTTTTTCATTGATACGACCCGCACTTTCCTTTCAACTCGTGACCATGGCTATTGCAACATGGCCGAAACGTCGACATAAATAAATAACACTAATTTCATAGTATTTTGTGGATAACAACACCAAGACCCGGTGAACATGATTCAGTTATATAATGTTAGTAAGATGCGATAAAACTTTCATTTGAAGAGTTTGCTTCATACATCATAATCGTTAAATATTAATTTCTCCTGCAACGTAAGTTTGTACGCCATGATGCCATTAACAACCAACTTCAGATACTGTTTCTACAAAATCGAACCGACACAAAATAGGTGTCTGTTCGAAACCCGATTTCACCCGACAGCTTCCCGACTAAGCTTAATGCACGAACCGGGAAATTCTTTAAATCCAAAGCGGGATTTTCCGCCAATATTTTATGAAAACTATTATTTCCATGACAGGAATAGAAGCGGGGAGGATGGGACTCGTTTCTCTCGAGTATTGGTATCGACTGCCGCGTCGACTTTTGATTGTGCTGAAACAAGTTTTGAGAGGATGTTTGCGGGAACTTGATCTATACGCGCGTATTGGCAAACCATAATACACAGAGAGCTGGTTTACAACCTCAAGAGCTTTTATGAATATAGTAAAATAAAATAATTTTATTAAAGCGTTTTTAGTCCTTCCCATCTATATCATATATATCATACATCATCAGCCGTTATGAGGCAATATTTTTAAATATTTGATTGGAATTATTTCAATTGTTGCCACAAATGTGCGGTCACGATTTCCAAAATATAGTGTCAAACTTTTTACGATACTTTTAAATATCGATAATGGACCATGGAAGTCAAATTAACAGACCGTATAATAAACACGATACTGCGCTCTAAAACCAAAGTCGCTGATGTCAGCCACAAAGCCGGACAACTGTAGTAGGGCTGGGCGGGCCACGTTTGTCGCATGTAGAACGACCACTGGGCAAAGGTCACCACAGTTTTGATGCCAATATTTAAGCGACTTCAAGGTTGACCCAGACGAAGGTGGTGTGACGAACTAAATCATCACTGTAGTATTTGTACGAGTATCTAAATAATAGATATATACAGTCTCATGTACACCAGCAGAGGGGGTAGCCATCGGGCATTCCGGCGTTAGACACCGTGCAGATAGGACGTGCGCCTACGCTCAGGGCTGGTGTAGTAGTGAGCCAGTGATACAATACCCACCAATTGTTACTAGCTTTTGTCGTGCTAGTGATCACTACAATCACGACAGTCACTCGACAACCGGGCGGTCTGGAAAGAGAAAAGGCCTTTGCACTGCAGTGAGACACTAGAGGCTGAGGAAAAGAACGATTTACTACAAACGCAAAAATATTTCTTTAAGTTGAAACCCCGTTACAAGACCTCGCATCTCAGCTCGGTGCACTAGTGTAGCCATTTTGTCTCACTAGAGCTTCAAAACCAGTAAATTTTCAGAACATTTTAACTCGAGACGGCATCAAATTTTCAACTACTAGTAAAGCCGTCTAAACGTCTTACTAAAACAGCTTAGACTTACTAACTAGTACTCGCAACTACTCCGAGGTAAGATCACTTTAATGGGGTCGTTACATCTCACTTAACGTGTATTTCTCAAGAGCTTTTAAGGTCACCGCGACATTTTCAAGTTTACAGAAGTTTGCAATTCATTTACTCGAGTAACGCGCTAAAGGTATGCCTTAACTTGTGGATTCGAATGTACGCGGTAAACGCAGTGGGTGGTGTGGGTAGGCGACATACCGTCATTGCTTTATTTAACTACGAACGCTGAGTAATTTCATTTTTGTCAAAAATTTTAATGTCGTCATAGGTTATATGTAATCTTGTACTTTAATGTACACTTACGTACTTTTATTTTTAAAGTAAACAAAGAAGGAATTAAAAAATATATGTCATTTTATTAGACATTTTGTCTCCATGACGGAAAAGGAATTTTGTTTAAGTACTATCCACAACTGAATATAAACGTCATATAATTTTCATTACTTTGCTGAGACATGACTTATAAAATAATAAATATCGTAGAACTTTTCACGCAGCGCCATCTAGCCTCAAACTACGCAAAGCTTGTACTATGGGAACTAGATAACTGATAGAATACTTAGAATCTTTTATTGTTGTAAATACATACAGAACACACCCTCACGCGTAGCAAACGCTTATGCACGTCACTCAAACATTTGTCCTGAGTGGGAATCAAACCCACGCCCTACAGGTCTTGAAACAGATACACCGAATCAGCCAACAGGGCAGTTTAATCTTAATCGTGACTTGCTTCACTTAATTTGACATTGGCAATAGAACATGATAACTTGAATAATATAATCGATTCTGGCAAATACACGATGTGTAAGGACAAAATTGTCTCGCAAGCAGAGAAAGTAAATGTATTCTTGTAAGACCTATGACTCACGTTTAAGCATCCTCTGCGGTGGGAACCCTTTTCAAATGGCTCGGTATGCTTTTACCTGTAACAAGAAAGGAAAGTTAGGCCGTCACCCGAGAAATCGTTTTGTTGGCTAAACTATTCTTAGGAACTATACGGCGGCGGCGTAACAAAACACTATGAATAGTACAGTAAGGAAACCCTCGAGAATATAGTTCCAACTAGCCGCGCCCGCGACTCCGCGTGGATGCTCCGTAAGGGTGAAATTGTTTCAGCTAAATCGACAGAAGCACCTTTCTAAAATAGTGCGTATTATTTCAATTAAGATAACTTTGTGAACCGATTGGAATAAAACATATTAAATGTTACGGGAACCTTGCCACAATACATCAGTGAAAACCGCATTCAAATTAGTTAAGCCTTTTATGAGATTAGCGTGTACAAACGCACAAACAAACGGACAGACAAATAATCTAAAAACTATAATAATATTTATATTTATTTTTAAATATTTAATGTACATACACGGCTCGTTTACGATATTATAGACACATAGGTATGTACATAGATTTGTAGTAGAACCTTGACTGACAACTAGTAACGTAATAACAAAATATATTCTTCAATCCCAACGAGTTGTCGACAAAGAACAAAAGCACTTTTTACGAAACAACACAGCTTTAATTTAGTTTGCTCACTAGTGATGTGCCGATTCGACACAATATCGACTAAGAAATACATTGCACTTGTATTTATCATAGCGAAAACATGTGAAACGCATTTTTATAAGACAATTAATATCTTTTTCACAATTTCAAAGTGGTCTTCATATAAATAGTTGTTCAGTTCATCTCAATAATGAGAACAAAACGCTCATTTCGGTTTAGTACTGTGGTTATTGTTTTTTGTATTACAAACTAGCTGCCTATCCCTTCGTACTCTTTTCTATTTTCTGTCTCATCCACTCACTCATTTTATTTGTAGAGTTTTTATGTATTCTTATTTACCTACAAACCTTATATAGCCAAGGTTCTTAGGTGCTGCGCTTACATATAAACATTCGGGAATATATTTTTATTTATATAGATAGTAAACCTAGTTAAACTACTTTCGGACACAAGTCTAATTAATTTAAGAAAAAAAAAAAGTATCCTAGGAAATAACACAGATTCCTGAGCCCATCCGTGTCTCACGTCTCGCCACAGTTTTAAATTGTGTCCGTCCATACTGAGCTAGATCAAGTCCACATTAAGATGCAAGGTGGGAGACAGCAGACGAAGGACGGACGCCGACGTGACTCCTTTATATTGTCTCACCACCACTGTTGCTATTGATTTATTGGCTTCAGAAACTTGGGTGCTTGGACGGACGTGGCGGAGTGCTCAAATTACTTGCTTGGTAGGCGGTGCGGGTACTGTGTACATTATTGATTTTACCCCTATGGAAGGAAAGACTTTTAGGCAAACAAAAAAAAACTTATATCTTTGAGGTATTTTAAAGTAAATATCATTACCACTATAGGCTAGTTTAAGATTTTTATTAACTACATATTATGAAACAAAGTCGTCCGCCGCGTCTGTCTGTCTGTCTGTCCGATAAACTTAAAAGCTACTGAACGGATTATCAGGCGAGTTTCATCAATAGATAGAGTGATTCATGAGGAAGGTTTAAGTATATAATTTGTCAAGGTTTCGTGTAAATTGGTTGAAATATGATGATAATTGTTGGAAGTGTCGGAAAAAGTCAAGCCACCTGGGAGCTTTCATCTAAAACGCTGCCTAAACCCTTTGAGATATAACAAAACAATGCATGGTGGGATATTCCTCTTTTAAAGATCTACAAAAAGTCCGCGATGACATATATCTTTTAAGGATAGCTTACCATACTCATTCTTACAACCCGTGCGAAGCCGGGGCGGGTCGCTAGTATTAACTAAAAGTATCTCTGCTATTGCTGCAATGGTCAATCTCGCTAGCTTTTATACTTGAATAAATATAAACATATAGCGAACTGCATAACAACAGAAAATTTAAAAAGTAAAGAATCGTGAATAAATGTTATACAAGTAGATGCACAATAAACTACGAACGCAAGACATAAAAACTAACCAAATAATGAATTATTTAACATCCGCCGACGCCACACTTGACGGAAGTGTCCACGTGACTTTTCTATGAGCGTTATCGCTAATCGAATGCAACTTTGTCCAGGCCTACTGGACCACGCTCGAGCAAATTACAAATGACAGCCCTGTTGGCACATTGGTAATATGTCTGCCTTAAGAGCCGTAAGGCGTGGGTCCGATTCCCGCCCAGGACAAACGTTTTATGGTATAAACAAATCTTTGTTCTGTGTCTGGGTGTTCTGTATGTATTATAAGTATGTATTTACAACAAAAAATAAAAATTATGTATTCTATCAGTTATCTGACTTTCATCGCACAAGTTCTGCTTAGTTTGGACAAAGGTGGCGTAGTTCAAAAAACAATTGAATGTTTTATTACAATTTTTGCCAATTTTAAAATAAAAGCAAATTCGTCAGTGTCGAGTCAGGAGAAACTTTCTTTATAAAGATCGCAAACGAAACCTAATTATTTTCCGTCGTGGCTTTCCGAGTCCCATCGCCGGGGCCTCGTCTCATTTGCGACTTTCGTTCCTCTCCTAATTATTTATTTAGAATACTGATCAGCTCCCAACGTGAAGCTCTATTTTACACAATCCCAACAAAATACGGATCGGAAAGTTTATTTTCTATATTTTTTGTTCGTTCAACCACTAGAAATGTAGAATGTTACAGGGCTGTTGACACTAACCATGGAATGTCTCAAAGTAATGAGCATCAAAGCAGCGATGCCCTGGAAATTTATTTGTGACTTAAAGTTACATAACTCGTATTACTACCGCTGCAATGGTCATGGGCAGGCGTTGTCAAATACAAACATTTCATTGATAGCACCAATGTTACAAGTCAATTCCGTAATATCATTATAAGATTTTTAGAACTGTTCGTTAAGAACAAATGAATAATGTTTTTAATATAATTGGTGTTTATTTTGTACTTTTGCATAGTAATTTTACACGGTATATATTTCTTTGATGAATTTTTGAAGAGTGAGTCTATATAATAAGAATTATTGAATGAATGAATGATGATTGCGCTGAAGGCGCGAAATTCAAAAGGCAGTTCGCGAAGACGGCGCCAACAAGAACACTGATTGACTGACATGTCGATGAATAAAAAATCAAAAGGTCAAATATACAAACATGTCAATATAAAAATATTGACAATACAAAATATGTCAATATAAAAATATGCCTCTATATGTCTCTTGCCATTAGGAGCCCGTTTCATTCACCATTTATTTTATATATATTTACTTTTACATTTAAGAAAATACTGCTAAGATGAAGTAAGTGACGTGGTTATACGAACTGCTGTCTCTTTCGCAAGATGTCTGAAGGCGGAGGCGTCAGGCGATGAGTGGAGGCATGTTGAGTGCGCGCTAACTCCAGATTAGCGAGCCTTTTGCACATGACGGGTTTAAAGAGGAACCACTTAGCGAGGGACTTTGCGAGTTAAGCTGATTGCGTAATACATAACTGCTTTTATTTTTGTTGAAAAATCGTCGTACTTTATTTAGTAGCAACGTCTTCCTTTTACATATAAACCCTTATAATAACTCACTCAGGATTAGTGAGAAAACATAATTATTTAAACCGACTTTTAAAAGGAGGAGGTTCTCAATGCGGTTGTATTTTTTTGTTTATTAGATAATAAACATTTGAATTTTTTATTTTATTTGAATGTACATATTTCAGATTAGTCCCAAAGAAATTTCATAAAAATATGTTCATTAGTTTGATTTTTTAACTAAAATACCTAAAACCTATCCGTGTTTGGGCTTAGGGGCATGGAGTCGATTTTTAAAGAAGTGGTAAGTTGTTGTTGTGTTTGTTGTTTTTGTGTATAACCATACAATACAATCATCATCAGCCCACTTTAATTCACTGGTGGACATAGGCCTCTCCTAATACAGACATATAGAATGCTATTCGGCTT
This sequence comes from Biston stratarius, assembly GCA_950106695.1. Lineage (NCBI taxonomy): Eukaryota > Metazoa > Arthropoda > Insecta > Lepidoptera > Geometridae > Biston > Biston stratarius. Next base: position 43,334,001 of record OX467106.1, on the reverse strand, counting down.
TTCGCTTTCAGTTACTGTCTACTTGTTTTACGGTATATTGTCAACTCACGCCTCAGGGCGGTTATCTCTACGACAGATGTGTCCAGCCCATTGCCACTTGCTAAGACGCTGAGCTATGTCTGAGATTAGTTCTCTGGCAAAATACTTCGTTCCGGATAAGATTCTTTAGGTTAAGGAGTAAAAATACTTCAATGCCCTGTCCTTACGACGCACTATACAAGTCCATGATACGAGCTTACATCGCTGACGTCGCATACAGACTAGTACTTGCATAATCACTTTGACGTAGAACAACCCGCGAGTAATGCTAACCGCGTACCTCACAGCGGTTGATAAATTCCTCAGTGCAGAGAAGCTTTGTACGTGAATAGAAAATTATGTAATTACAGCTTCACAGAATAATACTTGGTGGTAATCTCCTTAGAAGGTCGCCTCGGTCAGTGCCACCGCAGTACCAGATATTCTGCTTCCAAGTAATAATGTGTAAATATTAATTACAGAGCTATTAAGACTACCGAAAGTGCCAAAGTAATGAGCGTCAAAGCAGCGACGCCCTAGAATTTGTTTTACTACTCAAAGTTCTGTGTATCGTTACAATGGTCATGGACATGCGTTATCTCTTACCATCAGGAGAGCGTTTATATACAGAGCTTCATTATACGTCGAGTGAAGTGGAACTGACAAGTAAATCCGCGACATTCTATTTAAATAGTAGTTTTAATTTATTTTGTTATAGTGCAGCGTTCCTAATAGTATTTATTTAAAATAAAAATTTCAACTAAATTTAAGACTAACAACATAGTTTTCTAACGTTGTGTTAATTTTTTTTTGTTTGAAGAGTCTTTTAACAAACTTACTCCGCCCTACTTTCATAGAACAAAACTTTTGGACAACATGCGCGGTCCCGCGGCGCGGCTGTGGGAGCGACGCTGGGATGCCGTTGCATACCTGGGAACAAAGGCTGCAGGCACGCCCGCCGCCGCTTCCAGAGACAATGCCGCAATCCGCTCGTGTTTAGTAATGAGAGACTTCATTTATAGTACCCGCTTAGTGCAGGTATCTCGCTAATAGAGAGCGGTATACATCTGAGGAGTTTCATTATTTAACAGACTGTATGTATTCGAAGAGTTGTTGTCGGCTGTAGTTACGTGGGTGAGAGCATAGCAAATCACGTCTTGATACAAATACTAGTTAATAGTTTTTTGTTAGCTCCATTGACACCGGGGTCCGTGACATTTGTCAACGTAACGCTTTTTTTTTCAAACTTTAAATGAACTTCAAGCGTGAGCAGAGCAGCGATGTGCAAGCAGCACCGGATCACGAGTATGACGCACGTGCCAGCCATCGCCCTCCTCGACCATATCTGAGGGAAGAGAGCGACACACGACACCGTTGCTAGGAGCCTTCAATGGTGAGCATGAACTCCTCTTTCCTGTGACAGCATTCGCTGGCAGATTTCTTCATACTGAGGTGGTGTTTTCCTCAGTGGATTCGCTCTATCAGCGATCATTTTCCCATCGTTTCTTTACAGTTCAGTTCAGTCGCCTCCTCTCACACCACATTATTTGGAAAACTCCGTTAAAATATTAGGAATAATTATAGCATATGAATCTGTAGAAAACCTAAGTAAATATTGTATGCAATATACATTCGGACAAACAGACGATCCCTCACATAAAACTATAATAAATCACGTATGCGAGCAGAAATCTAACTCGGAAGCGATCCATTAATCCTCGAGTATGCACTCCAGCAGTAATATATTACGTCACGGACTTGCCGGGCGGAGGTTATCTCCTTAACTCTACGCCATTCCCCTTCCACATATGGGAAGACCGGTTGATAATTCTGTGATTAAACTTTTTAACCATGACTTCCCCTCGCAGATCTCAACGAAGAGGCCTGCACCCAGCAGCGGGATAAGAATTTGTAGTTAACTCTCCCTGTATTACGTATAGTTTAAGTTTATTTAAAGTTTAAAAAAAAAAAATAAAAAAAAAAAATTGTGTTACATCTCCCGTCTGTTCGTTTTTCATTCTTGGTTACCTGGAAGAGGTCGCTTTTAACGATAAGGCCGCCACTTGTGGCACTAACTCATAAGATATCTTTAATTTTCTGTACTTTTTTTTCTATTTTAAGTGTGCACAATAAAGAGGTTCTATCTATAAAATATCGTTGAGAAGATGTTTAACCGCTTCTAAAGATCTAGAAGTCTAATATAGAATGGATTGAATTCATTAGCTTAAGAGCAGACTCCCTCAAAAAACCACCCATACGCTATTCCCTAATCCTTAAAAAATAAGGATGTAAATATAATCTACCGCTCGACCGTATTGTTGCTCGGAAGAACGCAAACGTAACTCGCAAATCTAATCACATTTATTAAAAGTAATTTATCAAGATTTTCTCGTTCATGAGTATTTTTTAACTTATGTTATTTTTTAGAAAACACCTAATATGTCTTCAGACTCTATTTTCAAATAGTAAAAATATTCGGGTGAAATTTTACCCGACTGCCAAGGGTTATGTTTTTACCTATCGTGTTTTTAGCTTGTCAATGGACAGAAAAATGTTTGAAAAATAACATGATTTGGTTTTGGATAGATTCTTATTATAGTTAAATTACAAAATCATGTTTGATCGCGAAGTCTCCTTTTAATGAATAGGGCGTTGTTGACGATGTCCTGCATCTTAGTCAAACACCGAATCTCGACATTCCTTCTGGATGTTGTATTTTATTTCTAACCCTCATTTTGTTGTAGTCGGGTAATAAAGTCATTAACAACATGGACTCAAAATAAATTACGCGTATTAGCCACTGTACTATAAAAACCGCTTTAGCTCTTAATCTAGCCAAAGATAACATCACTAACTATTACGAACCTCGGTTTTCTCCACGGTTTCTCGTTAAACAGACAATGTCCTGAAGACCGCCGTTATTCCGTTAATCCGTTATTCTCTCTCGCAGAGGTTAGCCAGCTCGTTAATAACGTTTCTAACGAATTGATAGCTCCGATGGGGACCGACTCCAGCTCTTATACCGACGGTGAGATTAAATCTTGTCCAATGAGTTCAACGTTTCGGTAACTGATCACATGGCGGAGAGTGATGTAAAGTTACATTTATTTAGTTCTTGATCAAAACTAAAAACAAAAGTATGAGGTCTACAAAACAATGGGTCGAGGTCTGCGAATGAGTGGTCGCGCAAGACGTTAACAGCCGAGCCCTAAAATGCGCTAATTGATACGTATCGGTTATTTGTCCTAACAACAAATTTAAACCATTATAGCGTTGATACAAATACAATAACACCAAATTTACAGGTCATTTTTCCATTCATATTTAAAAGTAACATTAAAAATATTAAAATGATAACATACCTATGGCAATATAATGAAAATGACAATATAAAAAAAAATGTCAAACATAAAACATGTCAATATGATTAAATGACAAAAAAAAAGAGAAGCTGAAGAGTTTAAATATCTATATATCTATATACCCGACTGCGAATGAAATAGCTATAACCATTTGTTTTAACGTTAACAATTTCGCGCCAAAATCCCACCATTTTAAAAACAATTTAAGGACACTTAGGGTATTGAGACTAATCTAACGAAACCCTAATTGTCGTAGTCCATTCGGCCGTTTGGAAGATACGAGGTAATAAAAAAAATTACTTACATTCAACATACGCACAAGAAACATAACCCTTCTATGGCAGTCGAGTAAATATATGATATGATAGCTCAGTGGTTAGCGCGGTCGGTTCACACGCCAAGTGGCGTGGTTTCATACCTCAACAATGAAATTGAGCTGCCGGTGAAGGCAAACATCGTAAGGAAACCGCAGTATGGTGGCAAGGTACTTTCTAGTACTCGGCTAGCTAGCTACCACCCTCAAGTTGAAAATCTGCCGCCAAGCACCTAACGGTGTTCTGGCAGCGTCACTTGAGAGCAAATTCTATTCCAGGCTAGGAGTGTTTTACCGTCTTCGACCACACTGTCACTTAACATGAGGTGAGCTACAGTCAAACACCAAGATTGTCAAACATTCAAAAAATATCTATCTAAGCGAATGTTTCCTGTCAGATATAATTTGGGTGCGAGTCGCGAGTGAATCGGTTTATTCTAGGCAAGCGTGCTCCATCGTAGACCACATCTTAGCCAAACATTAAGCGAGATGGCGGTCAAACGCAAGCCTATTTAATATTAAAAATAAAATTAAAGAACTTATGGCATTAGGGCTTGTCTGTAAGTACACACGCCTATCAACCTGAGATATATAATTGAGATATTTTCAAGGTCAGAATGAATAGGTATCTTCTAAGTCTGCGTGCTTCATCTTCGATCCTGTCATCCCTTACCAACAAGCGAGTTAATGGTCAAACGCGGACTTAAACGTGTTAAAAACTTCATTTAGTTGTAGATGGTAAACTGAATGATATTTAATTGAAATATCAAAATGAGGTATTCCTAGCCGAGGCGCACGTTGTCGCTAGGCCGGTTCTTGCGGCCGTATGCGGGTCACGCCGCGACTGTTCGCTTGCCATCGTCGCTCGTGTCACGTAAGACAATGGCTAAGTACCCATTTGGTCCAGAGCACGATGCTAGAAATTACTGAACTGCAATAAAACTTCAGTACGACCAACAAACAAATCTCATTAAACAAGCGCAAATAAAAACCGCAAATTCCGGTTAAACATGGTCGAACTACCCGCAAATGGTTGTAGCAAACGTTGCGTTAAACCGCGCACAAAAACTAGATTCATGTCGGTGATCGCGCGGTCGAGTCGCATGAGCTACAAGAAACACGGACACTCACCATCAGGAGAACGTTTCCTTTGTTCCATTACGTTTGTATAGAAACTGTTTACATTTCACATAGTGCCATCTAGCCCCAAACTAAGCGAAGCTTATGCTATGCGAACCAGATAACTGAATAGAATACTTATTTATTTATTTTTATATTAATACATACTTATAATACACACAGAACACCCAAAAACAGAACAAACATTTATCGTCACATTTATGTGACGATAAGTGTTCGTCCTGGTGGGAATCCAACCCATTCCCTACAGCTCTTGAAGCAGATATTCAGCCAAATGAGCTAACAGGGCATTCAGGGCATTGTAGATATTAATATGGAATATACGACACCAACGCGCTGCATATCCTTTCAACCATTATAAAAACATTTATATAACAATATCTATCCCAAACACTACTTTCCCAACCGAAGTCCATAACATTGATTACTTTGAGTAAGGCCTTCGTCCAGCACTCAACAACTCAAAGAATTAATGACCAAGAATTCCGGAAAAATTAAGTCATTATTCCGTTAACAAAAACAATCACTGCAGGCACATCTTTCGGAATGTTCGAGATCCGATATCCTTACTCCTGGAAATTAATTTAATTAATTATTTAATCCTCCTTTTGTTCAAAAGTTTAAATATCTCGTAGTACCAATGAAGATCTTTCTTTTGCCCTATCTTTATTAAGTTATACATTAGGTAATTAACAAGTAGGTAAAAAAAGCACGACGTCATTGCAAGTCAAGAAAAATACGAATAAACAGCGGTGATGTTTTATAACAGACACGGTATTATTACTATTTCTGCGTTTATCTAAAGACATGGAAAACTTCCTCACTATAAACGATCTCTCTGAATGGCAATCTATTTTGCTTCGCAAACTGTAGCGTAAACAATGTGAGCCGTTGCCGTTTCCCTCGTCAATGGCCATTCATGGCGGAGGCGCGCTCTCCACATGCTTAATGTTTTCACCTTTTTATATTTACTCGCAGAGTAAGAGATCATCAACATTTTTTTCCTTATAAGCCTGAATTGTCGTGCAATTTTCGCTCTTGCCGCTAACTGGATAAGAATGAAAATAACTTGGCAGAAACGATAAAGAGCGTTCTCAATGGCAGACTTTAGCCCTTTTGGCAACCTCTGAAGCGAATCTGATATATTGTAATAGGAGTCCGGTATTCTGAACAGTGTATTTATTGGATTGGGGTTTTTCGGTGTTTGGAGTTTTTGTGCTGATTTCGGGGATAGCTTTTGGGTTGGATGTTGGGCGAATTCTGATATGCGCGAGAGAATAATCATGATGGAATCGATCAACGTGCACTACGATATATTTTCGCTATCTTACAGAAAATATATGTACATTTATTGAGTTGCATTAGGATGTTTAATAAGGGTCCTGGAGAACGAGCGCTGTCGGGGCCGCGGACGAGTGCGAAAGCGTTCCCGTTATGTGGTGGGGACCACATAGGCGCCAGAAAAAAACACCCCAGGGTTTTTAAAAGGTTAGGCCGCCGTTCCGGCCCAGTGTCCCACATAACCACCCTACTTCCCCCGAAGTCAGCGGTATCCCTTATGGAATATTTCTGAGCAAAAAATGATGTCAAAAAAAAAAACACTTTCGTTGACGTTTAATCTTTGTCCTGCTGTAATCACGTTTTGGCTTTCAAAGGATTTCACCCTGCGGCGTGGGATCTAGACGCGCTGACCACCTATCATTACTACAAAATAAAAGTACATTATTCACACTAATTAGCATCTAGATCTCAAAGCTTTTAGCACAAACTAACTTCTAACCAACCTCATCGCTTGCTGCACTCCCAACTTAACCATAACAAAGGATTGTTCTAAAACATTCTAGAGCTTTCTCGGGGTTCCAGAACCAAGGGGGAACGTATCAGATAATACAAACTGTCAGATACACTGTAACTTCGGCGAGGATTATCGACATTAGATAGTTTGCTGTAATAATATGTCAAGAATGTGTTATAGCTCGATATTAGTTCGGAGAACGAAGCTGCGATTAATTTACAACATTGTTCTGGAACCGCTTCCAGTCCTAGTTATATTTATCACCGGATCTTAGTCGCGCATAAAATAATAAAAACATAGTTTTATTTATTTACCTCGACGTTTCGGCCATGTTGCAATAGCCGTGGTCACGAGTTGCGCAGTCGTGCAGGTCGTCTCTATGAAAAATGTTTGATATCCTACCCTCATTTTGGTCTTATAAAAATATTAGATTGTAACCACTACAAACTACACCACACTTACTATATGAGCAGTTGCCTGTGACCTAATTCCACGGCGCCGACAACCTATATCCATCTTCTCGCTTAAAATCGAGATGTTTTTTTATTTCAACTGCTTCTCGAATCATTCGAGAATAATAATGTCATTCAGTCGGACTTTCGGATCGTGAGCTCAATCTAATGATCGGATCCCGCTTCGAGCAAATGCTCAGCTATTACAGGAAAAGGGAATAAAGCAATGAAATAAAATTACACACGCCACCGGGAGGTCCAGTGCTAACCGTGTCTAGGTTCAACCCTCGATCTGTACGATGTCATCGACCCAGCGAGCTGGTGCACGTCCGACGCTTCGTTGCCCGGTTCGCAGCCAACAATACATCAAGGTTTTAGTCCACCTACCATCACATTACCTGGCAAATTTAAAAAAATCTTATTTCACGTATTTTAATTATTATCATCACATATTAGTACATATAAAACACGCCCACATCCAAGAGGATGAGCCGGCGCTGGCTTCGTGCCATGTGCAACGGTACTATCGCCAACTTCATACTTTGAGCTTGTGGATTCGATTTCACATTCCCCAATAGAGTCCTCGTATTGTATGTCTACTTATACTCGTAGGGGTGGCGATTTGAGCCACGTTTCGATTCCTGAGTGAAGCACGTCGCCGCTTTGTTACAAAAAGTTTGATTACAGCCCTCCCGTCTCCAGCTTATAACGAGAGAACCGTCCTCTATATTTTATAGTCCGCGCCAAACTTTATGACACTTTTGAATAGTCACAGTTATAGTAATCCGACATAGAATACCGCAGCGACTGAATAGCTAAATATAAATATTAACGAAAGGAAAAAAGTATTTTTTTAATATTAAAATAAAAAGAGTCGAGAGATATATAGTTATATAGCCAACAAATTCTTATCCGACTTCAAAATGGAGGAGGTTCTGTTTTTTTTTAAATGTATGTACACCTATTACGCTGAGATTTATGATCCGATTTACGTGATTCTTCTTTAGTTTGATGCGGAATAGTTGCCATTTGGTCCCATAAAAATTTTACATAGTTTGGCCCAGTTGTTTTACAATTATTGTTATGTTTTTTATGAACATTTTTATTTAAGTGGACGATGTAATTGTCTTTGGCAAGACGTTTTTGAATCTTAGCGAGTCTAGCTAGACTCATACTGTTCAAGTGTATCTTGGCGTGAACTTTAACGTTAACTAAAAATTGAAAAATAAACAAACTTAAAAAAGAAGGAAAACCGATTTCAAGAAAAAAACATCAACACTAAAGCACTTATTTTTCGCTCTTTAGTGCTGATGTTTTTTTCTTGAAGGTCGGTATTACTTTTTTTTAGTTTGTTTATATTAAAAATGCTTCATTTTTAGAAAGTGGCACAAAAGAATGTGTTTTTTAACCGGCTTCAAAACAGGAGGAGGTTTTAAATTGGGGGTGTTAATTCTGTTACCTCAGAATTCTGTCATTTATGGGCCGATTTAAAGTTATTTTTTATAGGAAATATTTTCACATTGGTCCCGTAGAAAATTCATCAAAATCGGCTCAGCAATTTAATTATATACCTTTATCAACAACCTGTCAAGATTGTTACGATTTTGCTTCGAGTACTCAATCTAGATGTACCATTTTGATCCTTCGAGTCAAGATGGTATGGTCGAAGATGGTAAAGCACACCTGGAATGGTACTGGCTCTCAAGTGAGGCTGCCGGAACACACCGTTAGGTGCTTGGCGGCAGATTTTCGACTTGAGGTGGGTATCTAGCCATCCGAGTACTAGAAAATCCCCATCATGCTATGGTTTTCTCACGATGTTTTTCCTTCACTGGCAGCTTAACGTCATTGTTGGGAGTTTAAACCCAACCGTGAACCGACTGCGGTAACCACTAAGCTATCATCGCTACAAATAAAACAGGGCGCGGACTCCGCAGCCAGATCTTCCACCTCAGTCCCGTCCAGCTGTAGAATCGACTTCAATATTTCAACAATCACCTTTCACAAGTCGTTTTACATTATCTTTATGATGTTGGATAACTACGTGAGGTGATTCCAGCCACAACTAGGCGCGTAACTTCATTCTTTCATCTGAGAGCGTGTCTCATCACCTTGAGACGTGATTTAAAAAATATAAGTATATGTAAAGATTTTATACTGGGGCTCGGTACCCGGCACTTGGTAAAACTTCGCAATATTTTTCCGTCGACATATTTTGTCGAATTGCGTTGTGTGACCTGTGGTCAAACACCTAACTTGTTAGAAGAAAATTTATGACAAATCTAGTGCTGGCACAATTTTGTAGAATTATTTTATTGTAGACGTTCACGTAATACGTTTGTCTTGTGTGTCCGATCGATCGAAAAATTCCTAAACGCAGTATCGTTCTAATTTAGCTGTTATCTCGCCAACTCAGCTTGCGGAGCTAGCTAACTGTTGCTTATATCTCGTCTCGAGACGAACAAGCCGTTTCGAAGCGAACAGACAGATTGGATTTTTTACTCGCTTTCACTTATTAAGTTAGAAAAACTTAGTAAACTTGGATAAAATGGATACGGTACCTAATCTGTAAATAAACAGCTGTTTGTTTTTTAATATAAAATAAATTAAAGCAATATTTTAGAACTTACAATGAGTTTTGAGACGAACGATACGCTCTCCTGATGGTAAGAGGTAACGCATGTCCATGACCATCGCAGCGATACACAGAACTTTATGTAGCAAACAAAGACCAGGGTATCGCTACTTTGGCGCTCATTAAGTTACACACTACTGCTTAACGGCAGAATATCTGGTACCGCGGTGGTACCTACCTAGACGACCTCTTGCTAGGGAGATCGAACACTAAGTAGAATTAACATCTACTTTTGGTACGGATAAGTCCGCGTTTGACCACCAACTCGCCTGATGGTAAGCGTTGATGTGGTCAAAGATAAAGCACTTAGAACATACCCATTCACTCTGGCCTACCTAGATATCTATTGCAATCTTATCTACTGGAACTCCATGCACCTCCGCCCTCACTTTGTAGAGATCTTTAGAACGTTTAGAAGATCCTGCGGCTGGCATTTGACCGGCGCGGCGTCTCCGCTACCTGTTACCTTCGCATAGAATGTCAACAAAATTTTGTTGTTATGAAACTCGGTAGTAGCGTTTATGATTCATAATAAAATTTATTGTACAGGAATAAAATTGTTTATGACGTAACCATAATCGATTTTCTTTTAAGCGAAATGTTATTCGTTAAGAACGAGTCACAAATGTAAGGCGTAAGTAACCCCTCACTGGAATTTAATTTTGTTTGTTAATCGAGCGAGCGATACGAAGCTGTACGAATAATATTCATTGCTGATTTTAAACATGTATTTTAACCCTTTTTTATCTCTTGCGTTATTTATATTCAGGATAAATTGCATGCTCTGGCGGTAGTAACGGAACAGAGTAACGGTGTTGTTTGGTGAAGGACGAATAATGCATACGCTGCAGTTGCCGTAGATATTCCAGAGTACGTATATAATAAAAAAATAAAAACAAAATAAAATATCATAAGAAAACTATTGAACTAACACAAGAGAAAAAAGGTTTTGATAAATCAAAACACACGACAACGTCGGAGTAACTATACCTTACTTACGATGCTTTGGACGCTCATTATCATTACCAATAGCATCACCTTAGATCATAGGCCTGCCGCCGAGCACCTAACAGTGTATTCCGGCAGCCTCACTTGAGAGACAGTTCCATACCAGGCTAGCTAATTTTACCATCGTCGACCACACCGTCACTCAACATCAGGTTAACTGCAGACAATAATATGCTTATAATAATAATTTAATGGACTATGTCCATGTATAGGATGGCCCATACGTCCTTAGATATGACTTATGGGCCACTCTGTATATACATATACAACTTCGAACTAGTCACTGAACAAAATGGATGTGACATGCGGACATGACGAAACTATAAGGGTTTTTTTTTTTATGTAAAAAAAATTAAAAAATTGTTTTTCAAAGTTGTCAAAGGTCACGGACCCCAGTGTCTGTGGAGAGTAATGTTAAAATAAAAAAAAAAATTAAAAAAAAACTATAAGGGTTCCTGTTATTGACTACGGAACCCTAATACAACCGGGAACCAACCGGATAAAAGTATTCGTATCATTGCGATTACGTTATTTTACAAAGTTTTATGTAATTTTTAAACTTTCGCAACTACAATATATAATTATGTTTCCCGAATCAGTTCCTTTATTATAAGCTGTCCCACTGCTGGGCGCGGGGCTCTTGTCATTATGAGAAGGGTAAGGCTATAGACCAGCACGCTGGCCAAATGCGGGTTGACAGACTTCACATCTTCGAGAACTTTTTTTATGAACTCTTGGACATGTACGTTTCCTCACGACGTTTTCCTTCACCGTTTGAAGTCGGCAGCAAAACGCACATGACTTAGAATAGTCAGAGGTTCGTGTCGTGGGATTCGAACCTCCAGATTTAAAACTAGACGAGGTTACCGAAACCAATGAAGCCGAAATATTTATTCGATTCGATAATTATGTTTATCGCCGGGTTTTGTGTCCCGTCCCAAATCTACAGCGATATAGTCAACAGAGCTGTTATCTTGCCGACAGGTCGCGTCGACGCCTTCACTGTTTCGCTGCATGTCTATGACAAATGCCAAAATGATGCAACGTTCACTATTTTGTGCATTAGTTATAGCCATTGGCAGTTCAAACAACCTGATCGACATACTGATCCAAAACGAGTGGTTGGTCACACTGTCCGGCACTAATATTGAAAATCTGGAAAAGCCTGGGCTAGAAAATAACACCTGTGTGAAACTGAATATCACCAAGATCGGCGATGATCAATGCGTATTCCACCATTACCAACACGCGTTCCACTCGACTCCGGTCGTCAAGATACACGGACTAAATTCAGAAAACGACACGGCCATCTATTCCATCGGCCCTATCCACGCGTGGGACGAGACGTCGGACTTAACTCTGTCATCGGTTTTGAAGTCGCCATTTTGTTGGAACAACAAACACGTTATAAAAAATTACACATTTACAGTGTTATCGATAGATAACAGTACGGAAATTACGTACCTATACCTACTGGGGACCTACGCCCAGTTGGTTCGATCGGGAAGCGAACATCACACCGCTCTCCTGACTAAAGAGAAGTTACACAAAAATCGTGTCAGAGAGTTGAGAACACAACTTTACAAGTTTAATACTGACCATAGTCTGTTGAGCAGGTGTCGTCGGATGAAGAACATGTGTTCTGAGTGTGGTTAGGAAATGTATATGACGCATACTACGATATCGCCAGGGGCTTCACCTGCACGAGGGCTGGGGCTCAAGAATAAATATTTCACTTTACATTCATAGAAAACCTCTTTTATTTTATTGTAAATTTTTTTTATGTGAAGTTATTGAGACGAACGTGACTCCTGATGGTAAGTTTTTTTTTTTTTTTATACTAAATAGGTTTGCGTTTGACCACGCCCTGCCTGATGTTAAGCAGGATGCAGTCTACGATGAAGCACGCTTACCTAGAAAAAACCTGTTTACTCTGGATTTAAAGACTGCGGAGTACAACTTGGGTGACGCCGGCAGAGAGTTCCACATCCTCGCTGTACGTATTAAGAATGTGGAATCGAAGCGTTTAGTCCGTACGTGGGGAATATCCACCATGTAAGGATGGCGGTTTGGCCGTGTCTGCCTAGCTGCCCGGTAATAAAAAGGGGCAGGTGGAACCAAATTATGCAATTCTAAGGCACACTCTCCGAAATGTATCCGATAGAAGACAGACAAACCAGCGACTTTTCGACGGTGTTTAAGGCTTTGCAACTGAGACGTGGCCAGAGTGTCGTCGCATATTAGCCTCATAGCGCGCCTCTCGATCGACTCCAGAGCCTCAAGTTGATACTTAGCAGAGCCGTCCCATAGGTGAGAGCAGTACTCCATACACGACCTTACTTGCGCTTTATACAAACTAAGCAGCTGTTCTGGTGTGAAGTACCGCCTCACCCTAGAGAGGATGCCAAGTTTTTTAGCTGCTGTTTGAGCTTTAGTCTCTATAACGCCTGTCCATGACCATTGCAGCGATACACAATGACAAAACAATGTCTAGGGCATCGCTGCTTTGGCGCTCGTTACTTTAAGACATTAGATAGTTAGTCACAACAGCCCTGTAAATTCTCTAACTGCAGTACCCTTCAAACCGGAACACAATAATGTTTACCCACTACTGGTTGGCGGCAGAATATCTGGTACTGCAGTGGTACCTACCTAGATGACCTCCTGCTAAGGAGATCTACCACCGAGTAAAATTAATGAGATCTCCCAATGGTAAGAGATAACGAATGTCCATGACCTTTGCAGCGACACACAGGAGTTTGAGCAGCAAAACAAAGTCCAGAGAGTAGCTGATTTGGCTCTTAACTAATAAATAGTACAAATTATTAATTTTAGTGTTTTCTGCTTTGTATTTTATTCATTTTGATTTAAAAAAAAAAGTATTTCATAAACATTTTGATTGCCTACAGCGTCTTAGACGTCCATTTTTAGGGTTCCGTACCTCAAAAGGAAAAACGGACCCTTATAGGATCACTTTGTTATCCGTCTGTGTCTGTCTGTCTGTCTGTCAAGACCCTTTTTCTCAGGAACGCGTGGACGTATCAAGCTGAAATTCATATCAAATACTCAGGTCTACTGTCCCTAGGAGCTGTGAAAAAATAAACTTCTAAGCCAACGCAATCAAAAGATACAGCCGTTTATGCTGCAAATTTTCGACACTCGCAAAGGAATCAAACCTACAGGGTACTTCCCGTGAACTCAGAATTTTGAAGTTTGGTACGAAGCAACGTCTTATAGCATAGATAAAGGAAAAATTTCGAAAAGCATTATTATATATTGTCCTATTAATTTAAACTAGCAACCACCATCTTTAAATAATACGCGCAAATTCACCATTCTTCCCTTCCTCAATCCCGCCGTGCCAGCTATTCCCTTCTTCTCTTCCCCCTGTGCCGTGAATATTTATTGCTTGTGCAACAAGAAAGGAACGCAGTGCAGTGCCCACCAGTTCCGTTCCAGAAGCCAGTCTGCAAGCCAGGTTAGTGCCTGTTCTTCTTCTTGTTTGTGTAACAGAATCACTTCCGAATTTCTATAGCGCATCGTACCCGCGTGACCATTATTATTATTATTATAATGTAAACTACATATGAGAATTTATACAAGCTATAAAAAAGGAAATAAATATTATCATAGCAGTTTCTCTGAACCAATAAAATCGCATAGAACACACTGCTTACGAGTCAGAGAAGTACAGAGTCAACGTGAGTTATTTGAAAGTAACTTTTATTTACAAACAAAATAAATTTCAGTGGCTTTTAGCGAAAACTTGTATTTATAGGAATAGAATGTTTGCATTTAACATATTATCGTAGTTGTATACGTTCTCATATGGGCCCTTTAAAGCGCATGGGGCGTGGCCGTGGGCATCAACATTGGAAAACTAAAACCCGGCAATGTGCCTACACAGCGGCCTGCACTGCCGTGCCGGTCGAGGTGTTTCACGCACTACGCAGACCAACCGAGCTCCTCGAAACAGCGGAACACGGCTCTGGGCCGCTGGCATAGGTCCACTCCTATTAATCCAAATATAAAACACTACTCCATATATTTTATTGCAACTTACTCGTGAAATTTACTCGTATTATCAGTTTAATCAAGTTTTTTTTTAATGTTTCTTTTCATACGTACACCGATCACTTTGCCATTTGTGGACAGATTTTCGTAATTCTTCTTTTTATTGTATAGAAAAGTTAGTTTGATTCTTTTCTACAAACTTTACCGGATTTAAAAAAAAGGACTGCTTTTTGTTGATATCCATATTTAGTTAGCATTTGGATAACTCCGCTATTTGTCGACCGATTTCCGTGATTCTTTTTTATTGCGACTTAAATTGAGAATGCTAAGTGGTCAGCCCTAATGTCAGATTTGATATTCGGGCAGTAAAGGTCATGGTTTTACGGTTAATTTTATGAGGCAAATATTGTCAACTACTTACATTTTATTGTGTCAATCTGTAATCAATATATATGTATTTGTAAATACTGCTTACGGTCACCCATTAGATACACAAACAGATTTTGATTTACATACTGACTTTTTAGTAATACTTGGAAGGCTGTTCACCACCATGCCACAAAAAATCTAGCATAAAATGTAAAATCTTTAACAAGAACTGACTCGACTGGCTGCTAATCTAGGCGAGTGAGGTAGGAGTCAGTAACCAGTATAAAACCAGAATTGTTAGGCAATTTATGTTTATTAATTTATATAAATGTATTTTTAATTAATATGCTTTTTCCGTCAGGTTTTGCGGCAAGACGCAGCTTCCAGCCGTGCCGATACCCAAAACATGTATCTACGTCTATTAGTTCTCGCAGTAATCGCTACTTATTGTACGCAGAGCGTCATATCTCCATTGGATGTTTTTATTAGCAACTCATGGATCCTCGCCGCAGCGGGCACGAACGGCGTGGAGCCACCGGCGTATTCCTGCGTGCGCATAACCATCACCGACATCAACGACACGAGCAACTGTGTCTACGTCTCTCTTAACCACACCATTACTAATTATAAAAACTATAAAATTGTGGGTATCAACGAAAACAACATAACTAAAATTCGTACCAAGGGCCCGGTTCTTCCTTTCAGTAAAGAAAAAGAGGTTCGACTCGCACTTTACATGTCTGAAGGATATTATTCAACCGCATGCTGGAATCCAACGACTTATAATATGCGCCCGTACAAATACTTGGTACATTTTCAGAATGTTTATAGCCCGAATGTTAATCATTTGATACTGATGGGCACGAATACGAGACGACCCCATCCCGAGGTTGAAATTGCATTGCTGACGAAAAATAAAGAACCCGCAAAGGATATCATGGTCATGGTGGACGGCCACAACAAACAATCGTTTCGTTATTTCTATGAATATAACGAAACCTTACCACCGATGGAGATCAAGTGTGCGATTGGTTTTGATGAATCTGATCCCAATGATCCCTTGAATAATAAAACGTCGGTTGAGCCTGTTTGGACAGATGATGGCTTATTAAAACCATACCTAAGTTCTGACAATTGTGAGGATCGGTAATTAAAAACAATCCAAAAGTCCATCCATTGCATGAACTTGTTAGCGGCGCGTGCATCCTTGCTGCAGCGTGGATTATGTGATTGTAATAGAATACATACCATGTTCGCTCCGCCCATACACTATTCCCTATTCTTTGAAGAATAAGGTTTTTTTTTTCATTAAATTCAATTAGGGCTTGCGATTGCTACAAGATTGAAATTAATTAATTAATTACAAAGCTTTAATTAAATACTAATTTACATGTAACAAAGCATACTGCTTGCCGCCAAGTGAATTAAGTCTATATGTAAATTTGTCATCCTTCACATTGGAGCTTTCAGCGTTTGATCTTTCAAATAATTGATTCGATTTTACCTTGTTATACATTGTAATTACACACACATGTAGAGGTTCATTTCTGAAAGCTCACACAAACATGTAAGCTCTTGACGTACCTCCACTTGGTCTTAACGTGATCGTGTGCTACATAGCTCATATAATCTAACAGAGGAGGGCAGTTAATCAATCTGTTCGTTTTAATATGTGAGGAAAGGGTGGCAGATTAGTGATGACCAAACTTTTGATACATGTGGTCCATCTAGCATTACCCCCATTTTTTTAATTTAGGCAGTGTGTCACTCTCGTACACTTTCACTCACGCACCGTTCACTCTCTCCACGTCACACCTACATCCCCATCCCTACAAAAAAGCCGGTACACACGCACCGAGTCCTTTGCCGACGCGTGTCATGTACAAAGCGAAGACTTATTAAGTGTACACCCGACTGAACGCCTTAAGACGGTTCATAGCGAGAGGACTTTTCACTTAGAGATTGGGTTTCGTATTTTTGTGAAAGAGATTTACGATACGATATATGAAGACGTATCTAAAGATAAATAAATAATTAATGGGTCACATTCGTCCCTGAGTGTAGGGTAGGGTTTGGGTAATAAAGATAAAGATAAAGATAAAGATAATTTATTTGTGAAACACGAGTGATATTGGTACAATATGGATGGATAGGTTATATTTATGTCCTGTGATCGTGATTTGCCCTCAGGCGTACAAATATAAGTGATGGCATGCCAATTAATTAATTAATCAAATAATAGTGTACATTAATGATAATAAATTTAAGTTCAAATTGAGTAATAAAAAAGTAATATAAAAAGTAAAATAGCAATTAAATAATGTCAAAAATAATTAATAATCAATAATAATACACAATGTCAATTAACGTAATGTCAAAATAAATTAATGAGTGAGTAAATTATGAGTAAATAATAAATGGTTGTCAAAAATTAAGATGATAAAAATAATAAACAATGTCAAAAATAATCACTGATTTTATAAAAACATTCTTCAACCAGAATTTTCTTCAGGGCACTCTTAAACATTTTTGGTTTCAAGTCCCTTATTTGCCGTGGTAGTTTATTATATATACGAGGACCCATGCACACTACATTATTGCTCATTAACGCTGTCTTTGCTCTAGTCATACAACATTTGTTTTCATCTCTTCTGTTTCTCACTACACGGTCACCAAGCGACAGAAATAGGTCTGGATTACACTTAACAAATAAAGCGATCTCTAAAATGTACAAGGACGGAAGTGTAAGAATTTTATATTTTTTAAAGTAGGGCTTACAGCTGTCAGTTTTTTTCAGTCTAAACATTGATCGGATACAACATTTCTGTCTTTTAAATATAATATCTTTATGGGTAGAGTTGCCCCAAAATATGATGCCGTATCTCAAAATGGACTCAGCCAGACCGTAGTATGCGGTTATTAACGCATCTGTATTTAAAGTAGCCGACAGTTTGTTCAGCGCATACGCTGCACTAGTGACTTTTTTGGACAGGAACTCTATTTGTGGTTTCCAGTTAAGTTTTTTGTCTATCACTACTCCTAAAAATTTAGCCTCATCTACTTCGTCAATAATATTATTGTCATATTTGATGGTGACATTTAAATTGCTCGAACCTCTTTGCTTAAAATGTATGACATTTGTTTTATTTAAATTAATTTTTAAGTTATTATTATCAAGCCATGAAATAACAGATGACAAAGCATTATTTATGTCACTTTCATAGGTATCAGTCATTTTGCACGGTATCGTTATTGTGCTGTCATCTGCAAATAGGGTCATAGGATGGATTGTAGCTTTTGGTAAGTCATTGATATAAATTATAAACAAAAGTGGTCCCAGGACACTGCCTTGCGGAACGCCATAGGTCACTGTACGTTCATTCGATTGAGCTAGCTCTTCGCGTGTCGCCTTAAAATTAACCCTATTTATTTCTGTAATTTGATTTCTATTGGATAAGTAGGATTTTATTAAGTCTAAAATATTACCCCGTATCCCATAGGCCTCCAATTTATTTATCAAAATTTTATGATCTACATAATCAAATGCTTGGGTCATGTCACACAGTATTGTACATACTGGTGAAGGTTTATCCACGCATTGCAGGACCCGCATTACAAAGTCAAAGATAGCCAGATTAATAGATTTATTTTTTCGAAAGCCCTTTTGCTCTTTACAGAATATGTTATTTAACTCTAGATAATTATTAATTTCCTTATAAAAATATTTTTCCAATATTTTAGAAAATATCGATATGAGTGCAATTGGCCTATAACAATCTAAACTATCCTTCCGACCCTTTTTAAACAAAGGTTTAACTATAGTAGTTTTAAGGGATGTCGGAAATGAGCCTGTGGATATACATAAATTAATTATGTAACTTAAAGGCTCACATATTTGATCTTTTATAGACTTTATTATTCTAGTTGATACCTCGTCATGCCCTACACTGTTGGTATTTTTTAAGCTATCTATGATTTTTTTTATGTCATAAGGTAAACTAGGAGACATAAACATGGATTTTGTTTGAGAATCAATATTTAAAGTTACTTTGTGCCCCGCATTTGCTATAGGTTTTATCTTGTCTACAAAGAAATTATTAAATGAATTTGCTATTCGTACTGGATTAGTTACGTAGTGCCCATCTGTATGAATTTGCGAGATAGGTTCTTTCGGTAAGTTTAATCTGGTTGTATTAATAATTTTCCACGCTGTTTTAGATTTATTAGTAGAATTTTGTATATTATAGTTATTTTGAGCACGTTTGGTCAACCTAATAATCTTTGTAAATAATTTAGAGTATTTAAGAAATTTAGTTTTGTTACATTTAGTAGGGTTTAGTCTAGATGCCCATAGAAGTTTTCTTTTGTTTTTACTGCAAAGCTTAATGCCTCGTGATAACCATTTAATTGGCTTATTAACCCTAATGCGGACCTCTATATATGGAAAACATAGATCATAATACAATTTGAAATTTTCAATGAAATAGTCATATGCAGAGTTAGCATCGGTCAGTTTATATAGTTCTTCGAGAGAAACACTATTTAGGCACATAACAAATTTTTCTAGATTTTCTGATGAATAATCGCGTTGTTTTTTACTCCAAGATTTAATTAATATTTTTTTTTGTACTGGAAATTTCATAATAACCGCAGAATGATCAGATAAGTCTAATTCATGGACTTCCGTTTTACAATTTTTATGGTGGTTATACACCATATTATCAAGACATGTTAGCCTAGCCAGTCGGGTCGGTTGTTTAATTGCAAGTCTAAAATAGTAGTTACTTAGTAAGTCCTCAAAATCACGAGTTTGTTTGGAATTTTCCAACACATTAATATTAAAATCACCGGCTATGACTACCTGTTTATATTTCTTAGCCGTAGTTAACCATAACATTTTCTCAAACTTACAGAGAAATGTGTTTATATTTTCTGATTTAGGCACTCGGTACACACAAATAATTACTAATCTATGCCCAGTAAGTTCCACTGCAGAACACTCAAACACACTTCTTAGGGAAAGTTTTTTGAATTCGGGTAATTCCCTCCATTCATAGCCATTTTTCACTACAATACACGATCCTCCTTTATTTGTGTTATCTCTACAAAAAGATGCTGCCAATGTATAATTGGGAATATTGAGATAACGCTCATTGCCAGACATCATGTTATGTTCCGTAAAACACAACACATCCACTGTCATATCCTTTTCTGTGAGTTCATTTAAAGCTACCACTAGGTTGTCCGTCTTGTTTATTAGACCTGCTATATTTTGATGTAAAATATGGATGTTATGACTCACGAAAAAAATTCGTTTGGCTCTGACCTTGAGTATTTATTTCATCTTCATCATTCTCACCATAGTACCCTTGTATGCTATACATGTAGTTCTTCAATGTTTTAAATATTACTCTTAAGCCGTTTTTATTTACTGTACCAAAATACCTGTGAAACATTGTATGATCATATTTTAGTTTTTTGTTTGAATCAAAAACATATGCATATTCATGCTTCAATACATCCAAATACAGCATATTGTTAAATATTTCAACTCGTTGATTATATAATAGGTAATCTCTATATCCACATTTGTATGTTGGGAGACATATAATAATGTTTGTCTTCTGTATTCTCTGAAGAGTAGTTCTGATCTCAGTTACTAAAGCAGAATAGTTCTTCGTTGTATTAAACTCATTTTCTCCTATCATTATAATGCAATAATCATTCATGGTGAAATTTGCCACTTTTACGTCTATTCCTTCCATCAGGTTTCTTATATTTCCGTTGGGTTTAAGATAGTGACACAAGTTTGAACTATCACTCAGCATGTTTTGTGCAATCTCTAGCATTTTATTTATTTTATTGCAACTAAGTAGGCATATTTTTTCAGGTTCCAAGTCTTTTTTCTGGTGCCTGTTCGCGGTCTTGGACACTTGTGGTGATTTTCTTGAGTCACATTCGTGTTGTGCTAAAGTAAAAATAGATTTGGTCATAGGTGATAATACATCTTTTATGTTTGTATTCTGTTTATCCTTCGTAATAATATCCAGACTTGTACCGTGTTTTTTCTTTGGTGTCGATTTAATTTTAGCCGGACTATTTGTAACTTTTTTTAGCAATTCATATTTTCTTAGTAAATCTTCATACGAACGTTTTAAGTTCATATTCTCTAAGGATAATGATTCAACCTCCATATGGGCACTTTTGAGCTCCAATTCAAGAGTTTCGACTTTATCGCTTAGATTTCTGTCACCTACACTGTCATCTGTTATATCTGGGAGACTGTTTGTTGACTTGTCCTGTGATTCCGATAAGTTGAGCTCATTGTCCGTTTGATTCATGGAGTCTGATACTGTGCGTTTACGACGAAATGTTACGAAGCTCTCTAAGAAACTCATGTTTTACAAATTATATCAAATATTGCATACAAAAATGATATTGCGTTTGGATGGACTTGATCCCGCAACTTCCTCACGCAAAGCGATAGGTAGAACCACCGCACCGCGCAGCTTTATACTTTGATGACGAAAAATATTTACTGTTTCGCTCAGTTTGCGTAAGAATTATTTTTACACATGATCTTGTTAATCTACTCTGCTATTGGTCAAGTTCAAATGCACTTGAAATCTCAAATTTTAGAATCTGTAACGTTTATTTATAATGTAAACAAATGCGTTTTGTAGCATTAAAGTGTCCTCTGGTGTATTTTATTCACTCAACATGTGTGTTTAACAGCGTTATGCAATTATTCACTGTACACAAACTCGTTTTATCACCGATACGTTAAAATGTTTCACTTCCAAAATATTTTTTTACGCCACGAGATTTTTCCAAATATCTCAGGATTCACTGTGTTAGTATTGTCGCAAACACTATCAGTTATGAGTTAGACTCGTTTCTTTCCAATTCACTCAAAGTTAACACGATATTTGATTTATAAAGATTAACGTGACGAAAACACAGTCGGCGCAGATATCTTATCTATTGATTGCTGTGGTTGAAGATGGTAAAAACGCTACTGGTTTTTTAGGGTTCCGTACCCAAAGAGTAAAAATGGGACTCCATTACTAAGACTTCGCTGTCTGTCCAATTTGTCACCAGGCTGTATCTCAAGAACCGCGATAGCTGGACAGTTGAAATTTTCACAAATTATACTACTGTTTTAAATTATAATTATACTATATTACTGTTGCCGCTATAACAACAAATACTAAAAACAAAATAAAATAAATATTTAAGGGGGGCGCGACATACAACAAACGCGATTTTTTTGCTTTTTTTTATAAATAATGGTACGAAACCCTTCGTGCGCGAGTCCGATTTGCACTTGGCCGGTTTTTTTAAATATGAAATAGATCTATTTGCCATCAACTCATTTTATGCAAAGCAACAGCGTGGTCTAGGATTAAGCACATCGATTTAGAAAAAATATAGTCCCTCTAGCTTTAAAACTACCTAAATGGCAGTTCACAAGAAAAAAATAAGCCATACCATTCTTGAGTAGCACGTATCAAGAAATTAGAGCCGAACCGTTACTGTGAACACTGGGAACAAGTGGTAATGTGTCGATCTTCTCCTCCTGAAGATGAAGAGAGACGGTAATAAGGTGTGGTACTCTTGGGCGTACCAACATTGAGACAATCTAGCTTTTTATTAAATAGTGATATGGTCTGAGTTAAGATTGCATTTTTTATTTAATATTAACACTCCACAGACATTGGAGATCGTGACCTTTGTCAACTTTTTAATTAGTTTAATGAATCTTAATCTAAGGTTAAAGTACTAGTTTGTGTGCATACCGCGAGCAGAGCAGCGACCCGCAAGCAGCACCCGAGCACGAATATGCCGCGAGTGCCAGCCATCGCCCTCCTCAACCATATCTGTGGGAAGAGAGCGCCCGACACACGACGCCGCCGCAAGAGCGAGCTATCGATGGTGATCATGCATGTTCGAGGCATGCACACAATCCTAAACAGAACTAAATACATATAAGATTGCATTTAGTTCCGCTTTGGTTGAAGAATATTTAACACATTTCATGTATCTATTGCCTCTTGTTACTCGACCTACCACACCAAACGAAATGGGAAAGCGAAATTCCCAAATGGAACTCGACAAATGGCGACGGCATTGTCGACCGATTGACAAGCGATCAGTAAACCTAACCAAAACCGCATACCTCCACAAATTCAAAAAAATAGAAAACTAAGCTTTAGTCGCTCGAAATAAGGATGAAAAACTTCCCGAAGGAGTATCGCGACGACATGGTCGGGCGTAGACTCGCTCCGTTGCGTCTTCTACAGAATGAGATATATCATTTTTTTCCTTGATTCCCGACGTCGGCATACAAAATAAAATAAGCGATGAATTCGCACATTCCTTAATAAAGACTTTTCGTGTTTGCATTCGCCAAAATGTTTTCTGGAAACGCCTGATTTTATAGTATCTTTTAGAAAATCGGTGCGACACGTAAGGGGAAATTGCGTCTCATTTGGATCTCTCTTCTTGAGTGTGTTCTGTGTTATAATTTTGCGTATAAAACGACTTCAATGTCTTTTGTTTTAGCAATTCGTAATGTTCTCTGGGGATAATGCTCGCAGGAGGGATCATATGCTGTCTAAACTTTAGGACTTGTCACTACAAAGGCTCGGTGCACATTTCCATTAAATATCGTTTCTGAAGCAAACTGTAACAATAGATTGGTCGTCAGTGTCTTTTTTATGTAAAAGTTATTAGACGAACGCTACGCTCTTCCTTTGGTAAGAAATAAGGCATGTCTATGATCATTGCAGCGATACACAGACGACGTCACTTGCGCAGAACTGTTTAGGGAGCTACAGATCCTGCCTTTCCCATGCGAGTTCATTCACCAGGTAGCCCTGTTCATCCATACAAACTTAGATAAATTTCAACGCCGGGGCGTTCACAGCACGTTGGATCTTAGCAGTAACAAAAAGAAAGACCAACTAGTAACGCCGTCGCACCGGCTCGTCAAGTCTGAGAGGTCGGTATACATTCTGAGGCTACAACCTACCCGCGTAGTACCTACAACCTACCTACGGTCTACAACCGCGTACCCGCTTCCGTCCGGGATGCACCTTCAGAAGCAAGCTAAGATCTTGGCTTTAAGAGAACTTGTTTTATGACTTAGACGATTATTTAAAAATAAGAGATTGAATTACTAGTAAGTGATTATCATTTTCTTATTGACATTTTATCATATTGACATATTTTATAATTGACATGTTTAATGTTATTTTTAAATATGAATGAAAAAATGACGTGTAACTTTGGCATTATCAATAAAAAAAAAATAGGTATTTGTAGTAAAATATCTGGTACAACGGTGGTACCTACCTAGACGATGTCCTGCTAACGAGATCTACATACCACCAAGTAGAACCTTCCCTAACACTTGACCTCGATAATAAATATGATGAAATAGACTGGCATTTGACCACAAGTCACCTGATGATGAGGTCTAAGACGCTTGCGACATCTCACATTCTTTGAGAAACGATCTTTCTTATACTTGAGACTTACCATCGAAAGTCCCAAAGTAATGAGCGCCAAAGCAGCGATGCCCTGGACATTGTTTCGCTACTCAAAGTTCTGTGTATCGCTGCAAGTCATGGACAGGCGTTATCTCTTACTATCAGGAGAGCATCTCGTTCGTCTCATTACTTTTTACTTTGAAGGTCTCTCTATTACTGTGTCGTATACACTACTTTGTCAGATTATCTCATGACCGACTCCGGTAGTTAGTACAATCTCCACACTGACCAATAACTAGTTCCACTGTCTGCTTACACGATTCAGCTCTGAGAGTTCAAGATCATATTAATTCCGAAATGAGACAAATTGCCGAGCACTGTATTTGCACTCGTGAGTGTAAGTACGATCGTTCACAAAAGCGCTATCATTTCCCGCGTCTCTCGCGACGGCTGTCAGTTGTCAGTCAAGTAGCGCCGCGCCCGCGCCTCCCACGTCTGCCGGGAATCCGGTTATTGTTGCCAATTTGGATACCCCACCTAAATACAGTATAAAGTTATATAAGACTTTTTTACGTGCGGACTCCGTGCACTCAGACAAGGCATGCAGCAAGCGAAATTATAAATATATGCTAAGACTAAGGCTGTACGGTTTTTAATTCTACAACGTGAAATCTCTAAATATATATAACTCAAAGGTGACTGACTGACTGACTGACTGACTGACTGACTGACATAGTGATCTATCAACGCACAGCCCAAACCACTGGACGGATCGGGCTGAAATTTGGCATGCAGGTAGATGTTATGACGTAGGCATCCGCAATTAATTCTATCCCCAAGGGTATAAAATAGGGGATGAAAGTTTGTATGAAACTTTGTCAATTTTAAACCGATCGAGCTGAGACTTTGCATGCATAAAGTTACTATGACGTAGGCATCTAGCGCGGGTGAAACCGCGGGGCACAGCTAGTAAACATATAAGTAACAGACCACAAACACCTAATATATTATTAATTCAGACTATCATCTCAAGCTCACAGGGCAGATTTCAAATACGATTAAACATTTCTGTTGACTAGGAAAGATGCAGAGATCGGGCTAGGGGACGAGTCACAGACGAGGGCGAGGTCCAGCAGATTGATGCGGGCTGATGAACAATTTACAATAGCTCAGTAGTTAGCGCGGTCGGTTCACACGCCGAAGAAAGGTGTGGGTACAAACCCCAACAATGAGCTTGAGCTGCAGGTGAAGGAAAATATTGTGAAGAAACCATAGCAAGGTGGTAAGGTACTTCTTAGTACTCGGCTGGCTAGCTGTCTCCATCAAGTTGAAAAACTATCGCCAAGTACCTAACAGTGTGTTACGTCAGCTTCATCTGAGAGCCAGTTCCATTCCTGACTACGTGGGTTTACAATCATCGGCCACACCGTCACGTAACATAATGTGAGCTGTGGTCAAAAACTTGTCGAAAATAACATTTAAAAAATACTGCGCGAAAATATTAAGAGCTTGTTTCTCAAAATAATAATCTCACTTTAGTGACCAATAGTGATAATTTAAAACAGAGTTATTACAAGTGTTCTAGATATACAATATATATAGTTTATTTCCGCTTAACAGTCGTTTAAGTTACAGCAGTTACAGAATTTAAATGTAACTAACTAGACAGCAATTTAAAAAAAATAACAAGTGCGATTCGGACTCGCGCACGAAGGGTTCCGTACCATTATCTATGAAAAAGCAAAAAAATCGCGTTTGTTCTATGAGAGCCCCCCTTAAATACTTATTTTATTTTGTTTTTAGTATTTGTTGTTATATCGGCAACAGAAATACATAATTTGTGAAAATTTCAACTGTCTAGCTATCGCGGTTCTTGAGATACAACCTGGTGACAGACAGACGGACGGACAGACAGACAGCGAAGTCTTAGTAATAGGGTCCCGTTTTTACCCTTTGGGTACGGAACCCTAAAAACTAAATAATAATAATCTAAAAAACTTGACAATAATTTTAAAAACTTGACAACAATTTAAAAAACTTATGCCTAACTTTACTTAATATCTAAAACTAAATTTTACATAAACTTAAAAGCTTATTAAACAATTTTTTTATTAGTGTTTTATATAATTTGTTTTAGTTTTTAAGTTTATGTCAAATTTAGTTTTAGATATTAAGTAAAGTTTCGGATAAGTTTTTTTATATTAGGTATTATCAAGTTTTTTTATCAATCAGCATCAATCAATTATTTATCAGAGTTATTTCAATGTGTAACTGCCTACAAAGTGCACCATGATTACCAGATTCACATGATGAATGCAGTCAGCTCTAAAACGCATCTTTTAACCTGTATCAGCTTCTTCAGAACAAGTATTTCATTTGATTTTGTGATACTAGCCCGACTGCCAATTTGTCAGCATATAATGCGGGAATTACAAATGGGCGACATTTTTCGGGCTATCTCACGGCGGAGTGTCGCAAGACCGGGTGAATTAGTTACGATGAACCTTGCTGATAAACGCGACGTTCTCTCCTCGTATCTGTATCAACACGTACCTTTTCTAAATAGGTTTTCGGACAAACCTCCACAGCGCCATCTGACCCTAAACTAAGCAGAGCTTGTGCGATGGATGTCAGATAACTGATAGGATACATAAATACTTTTTTTTTAAATACATACTTATAATACATACAGAACACCCAGACACAGAACAAACATTTGTTTATACCATAAAACGTCTGTCCTGGGCGGGAATCGAACCCACGCTCTATGGCTCTTAAGGCAGACATACATATAACCAATGAGCCAACAGAGCTGTCAGATTTATAATACAGTACACAGAACATTTGTCCTGATGGGAAACGAATCCACGCCCTACAGCTCTTGAAACAGATATTCCATCAATTGAGCTAACAGGGTAGTAAGGAATGGAGCAAGGAAACTGGCAGCAGTTTCCTTGTTTCCTGAGAGGTATAAGAATGATCCAGTCATTTCAAGGTCAAAATGTATAAGTATCTCTTAAGACTGCGTGCTTCATCTTCGACCATCATCATAGCTTCCCACTAGGTGGTTTGGTGTTATAATTATACCTTACCTATATCATTGCGAAAAAGCTATTTCCATTCTGCTTTAATCGATTCAAGCCTCAGTCGCAAGTATATGGAACAGCTGCTATTTATTTTCATATATGCTCCAGTTGTCTTCAAATCTTACCTGGAACAAGAACATAGCCTTCGTAGTGACTTACTTTGATAAAGTTTGTGGTAAAACTTTCGTATAATAAAACCAGGGATTCACTTCTCATTTATCTTTTACAAACAAACAGGCGAGAAGTTGTAGTGGGAGCAAAGTCAAGGGTCGTTCATATTTGTTAAAAGTTGTTCAGGTGGACAGGTAGATGGTACTATGTCGCTCTGAACTAACAATAGGTACATTGTCCAGTGTCAAGTTCACCGTGGTCAACATTAAACGATTACCATCCATCTAGGCTAGGGCTTCGCTCTAGGGCAGTAATCCGCTTCTGACATGGCCGAGGCCAGACCAGATTAAAGCTACGTTAGATTTGAAAAATGCGTACGATCATATGGATCACGGATGTAACAGATCAAGTTTGTGAGTGAGCGGAGTGTGGTTTTACCCGATTACGCAAAAAGTAGAACTATTATTTTTACTATTATCATCAAGTGGCATCTTCACTCTTTGATGTCAAGCCATTTTCGTGTCGCTATATTTTATTTACGTTGTAGCGATGTTAGCTCAGTGGTTAGAGCGGTTGGTTAACACGCCGAAGGGCGTGGGTCCAAACCCCAATATGGAAATAGAAAACATCGTGATGAAACAGCGTGGTGATAGGATTTTTCTAGTACTCGGCTGGCTACCTACCACCCTCAAATTGAAATCACTTCAGATTGCACACAAAGCACTTTCAGATTCACTTGAAAGCCAGTTCTATTCCAGGCTAGGCGTGCTTTACCATCGTCGACCATACCATTCACTTAACATCAGGTGATTTGTGGTCAAACATCTAGCTTGTAAACCATTAAAAAACTCAGATCAACATACGACACACGGAGAGCTGTTATTTTTTTCCCAAAAAAAAACTTTCAAGATAGGGCGTACTAACAACACAGCAAAAAGCTGACGGCCAATGCATTATCCTCTTACCACGCTCTGAGCAGAATCATCCGACCATTATCAGGAATAAAGAAAAGTGAAACACAATGGCCGCACTGAAAAACCAGCTGCGAAATGGAATCAACACAGTGGAAAGAGAATACTAAACTGAGGAACATTGGCAAAGCTGAAAACAGAGGCTAGAACCCGCCGAGAGCAATGAACCAAATGAAGCCAAAAACGATGTCAAACATTAAAAAATACCTACAGACTCTCTCTCTCTCTTTCTCTGACTTAGAATGGGCTTCTATAATTTTATAGACCTATATACGAGTATAATCCATTTGATTTATATAGTAAGTTATACAACGTAAGACCAAAAATACATAGGTACCTATATGTTCAAATCTACACCCTCTAGAGAGAATCTAGATCTAACCCTAGGCTTTTGTTACTCAAAATTTAGTGTATCGCTGCAATTGTCATGGACATTATCTCTTACCATCAGAAGAGCGTAACGCTCATCTCATTGCATTTACATAGAACAAAAAAGCATGACAAAGTTCGTACGAATTAAAATAGTATAAGTAGGAAATATTTGTAGGTAAGAAGTATATGGTACATACGCCAGTTACGACATACAAGATAGCGGGCGAGTAGGTGGCATAAAGCGGCGAGGGGGCGCGGGTGGCGGCGGGTAATTGGCGCGCACTACTTCCGCTCCGAGTAAATCTAATTGGTCGGAAGCGTGTGGCCGTGGTCTTCACGATAAACGGTGTATTAGACGGCTTTATTTTACTTCTTCACTTACACATATGCACTTTATAGTTAGTTTCTGTAATTAAATTCGAATAAAAGAACTTTACTCGGGAATACACAAAAGAAACATGTTTTTAAACTTAGACAAGTCTTTGTTTTTGTTATTATCTGTAACATTTACTATTTTGTATCAATTAACAATCATGAAAATCCTGAAGAAAAGCAGAATTTTATCCACGATACCTTAAGTTCTATCAATAGTATTTGTGAAAGCTTAAAGCGAAGATATATACACGATATTTTTTGTGTGGTGGTATTGAGGCGATAGAATTAACGTCTAGCTTTTATGTTTGACTACAGTTCACCTGGTGTTAAGCGACGGATGGTAAAAGATGATAATAAATTATAAGCATACCTAGCCTGGAATGGAACTGGCACTCAAGTGAGGCTGGCGGTGCACTCCGTTAGGTGCTTGGCGGCAGATTTTCAACTGGTGGTAGCTATCCAGCAGATTACTAGAACCATGACCACCATGCAGTACCATACCACCGTTGCTTGATAGCTTCACACTTGCCAAAATGATTCAGTTACAATAAAATTGAATGCAATATTCTAGTTTCTCTGAACATTTCACACAGCGCCATCTATCCTGATGTTAAGCGATGATGCGACCTACAGCGGAGCACGCTCGCCTAGAACAAACCGATCCCACACAAACCATCATCATCATCACCTAACGCCAAACTAAGCAAAGCTTGAACTAAGGGAACCAGATAACTGATACTTATATACATACGTTTTTTGTAAATACCTAATTATAACACATACAGAGCACCCAGACCTAGAACAAACATTTATATCACATAATTGTTTGTCCCAAGTGGGAATCGAACCTACGCCCTACAGCTCTTGAAGCAGATACACTACCAAATGATTTAACATGGCGGTCATAAAAGTCAGGATACAATTAAGATGTAAAATATTACTTTGTCTATACAAAGACTGTAATTTTCATTTACCACGAATAACGCCTAAAGTAACGCCACACCCGCAAATATTCGCCCGCTCTGTCTTTATTCCCATATCCTTTGTGTTATTAAGAACGGCGGTACTTGTAAAAGCACTGAATTTTTCTCTTCCCCTCTGTTTATTAAACATATTATTCTTTGTTTGCGCAATAACGTAAATTATATTTCCGTTTCAGTAAACCTTTTGTTTATTACTCGGAGAAGCAACTGACACGGAAGCGGCGGATGAGGAAAATCGACTCTTTATACATTGTTACAAGCTTTCATTTAACTGAAATTTCTAATCAACGTAGTACATATTAGGAACTAGACATTTGATTTAGAGAGGCCGACGTTCCTGCTTGGACATTTTCGTAGTTGCTTATTTACTATTGAAGATATAATTTAACTGGATGTGAATTGCTACAAATAAAAATGTATTTAAAGAACTGAACTTGACTAAAGAAGTTATCACTTCAAAAAAGACTTCTCCTTTCGTTCTTTCGTGTTTTGATTGCATTAGTCCCGGTGGCAAACATAACTATGTAGTTAAATGGTAGTTATAAATTAAAAAATTGTTAAATGGTTCTCTAAAAAATATCTTATTTTAAAAAATATTAATGTTTTGATACATATAGGGGAAACAGTATAGTTATTGGCCAGTTAAGCGGCCGGCGGATAGTAAATTTGAATCAAAATAAAATAAAATGATTTTATGCAAATAAAAAATAGGTTATAGTATACTATATGAGTATATTTATTAATCAAGGTGGTTTACATATACTTTTATTAATATACTATGTGAAATAAATTACCACAAAAATAAAAATGTAATTTTTATAGTAATTGGCCACATTATTGCAGTTATTAGCCATGAGATCATACAGTTATTGGCCATATTAAAAAATATAATAATTTGTCATCGATTATAACTAAAACATGTTTTTTTGATTATTTTCACCCTCAGATGGTTCAGAATCATCATTTAATAAAAAACACTTCATCATCATCATCATCATCTCAGCCGTAGGACGTCCACTGCTGGACATAGGCCTCCCCCATTGACTTCATAAAGAAGCAGCTCGCATCCAGCGCGTTGCTGCGGTCTTTATGAGGTCGTCTGTCCACCTTGTGGGTGGATGTCCTATGCTGCGCTTGCCGGTCTGTGCTCTCCACTCCAGAACTTTGCAGCCTCATCGGCCATCAGTTCTGCGTGCTATGTGCCCTGCAAACTTCAACTTGCTAATCCGCTGGGCTATTTCGTCTACGGATCTCCTCATTTCTGATTCGATCTCGTAGAGAAACTCCGAGCATAGCCCTCTCCATAGCTCGTTGTGCGACTTTGAGCTTATCAAGAAGGCACATAGTCAGAGACCACGTTTCAGCACCATAAGTGATCACTGGTAACACACACTGGTCAAAGACTTTCAACTTGAGGCACTGAGGTATATCCGACGAAAAAACGTTGCGCACCTTTCCGAACGCTGCCCAGCCGAGTTGGATTCGACGACTGACCTCTTTCTTGAAGTTAGACTTACCTAGTTGGACTGCTTGTTCTAGGTAAATGTATGAGTCAACAACTTCAAGAACCGAGCTCCCAACTGATACTGGGGTGGGCTCAACATGGGTATTCGACATCATCTTTGTCTTATCCATGTTCATTTTAAGGCCCACCCGTTGGGAAACTCGGTTGAGGTCTTCGAGCATCGTGCCGAGATCTTCCATCGATTCTGTCATGACTACAATATCGGCAAAGCGAAGGTGAGTGATGTATTCGCCATTAATATTGATGCCGAATCCATTTCATTCCAGGAGCTTGAAGGCATCTTCCATTGTGGCAGTAAACAGTTTCGGAGATATGACGTCTCCCTGTCTTACGCCTCTTTTCAATGGAATCGCCTTCGAAGTCTGCTCCTGTACTCGGACTGACATTGTGGCGTTATTATACAAACACTTCAACACTTCGATATACCGATAGTCTATATGGCATCGTTGGAGAGACTCAACCACCGCCCATGTCTCGATCGAATCAAAGGCTTTCTCATAGTCCACAAACGCTAAACATAGTGGCAAATTATACTCTTCGGTCTTCTGTATAATTTGCCGTAGCGTGTGGATGTGGTCTATGGTACTGTAACCTTTTCGGAAACCGGCTTGTTCGGAAGGCCTGCGACTGAGACGGTTCGCAATGACTCAGGTTTTTAAGTTTGAACTGTAAAGTTCCTCTTGGAATATTATATTTTTTTGCAACTGCTCTCAAAGATATTGTCTTGTCGTATATTTAATCTAATGCCTCGTCTAGGGCTTCTTTTGTGTACTGGGGTATCTATGGCATAACTATTTATCCGCTCGGACTTGATAGAAAAGAAAAAAGAACGTCTCAGTGATCTTGTTTAAAATTAATTTAGTAGTAATATAGTAATTGGCCTATTTTTTGTATTGGTTATTATTTTCAATGACACAGTAATTGGCCTAGGCTAATAACTATTTAGGAAGTTTGAAAATGCATGAGAATTAAATAGGATGCATAATATTAAAAAAGAAACCAGTTTGTTAACCGAACAATACTATTTGCGAAATAAATAATAAACATAGTGATTGGCATAGGAGGCCAATTACTATATTGTTTTTTTAATAACGTGACAGTTATTGTCCAGAACAAAATTTTGAGGGTATATGATGATGTTATCATATCTGTACCGTAAATTTACGTATTAGGCATAAATGCTGTGTATTTTATAGGATTTCAATGTCTGTACTACATTATATAGTTTTCAAAATCTCACATGAAAAAAATCTGCCTTCTTAATATTTTTAAAATAAACTTACCTGTTTTTGTACCAGCTACAAGAAATTACAGATCACAAAAGAACAAAGTCACCTAGCGGCATTTTATGGATACTTTTTCACAGATATTAAAAAGTGCTGCCGTTGTAGTTCTATTTTATCAACCATTCGGCAAAAAGTTGCTAGTTTTAGAACATTAAAGTAGAAGTGGCCAATAACTGTATGGTGGCCAATAACTATACCGTTTCCCCTACATATATTTTTTAAATTTACTTATTCCTTTCCAAGTAACTGTAAAGACTTTTTAATACATTTATCAAAATTCAAAAAATGTACATATATAATAAATAAAAATTAAGAATGTCACATAAAATAATAATAAAAATAATTAAAATGTGACGACATGAAGCGCGTGCCACAAATGTCAGTTAGAAAACTACTATTTCCTATTTATAGATATACCTAGATCAATTTTTCGTTGCTTACACTTCAGATCACAAACGAGCGATTAATTTAAAGTGAATTTTTTTTATTACGAATAGGCTTACGTTTGTCCGCCATCTCGCCTGATGTTAAGCGAAGATGCGGTCTACGATGAAGCACGGTTGCCTAGAAGAAACATATTTACTCGCGGCTTGAAGGCACTTATATTGTATCTGTCGGGAACACACTCGGTTATTTTAGACAACCTTAGGATGGAACAGGTAAAAATAAAAACATTTTATTACCTCTCTGGACATTTGGGTGATTCACAGTTCGATTAGATTCACAAGTTTTCCTGCCAGTCAGCAACATCGCTTACGGAAGCTAAACTATTTAGAACCCTTTGAAAGTAGGTCAACTGATGTGGGTTAGTCAAGTGAAGGTTTAATTTAGTAAACGACTGGGGATGTGAAATTTGGCGTACTTTATAGAAGCTGCATCGGGATAATCCCGATTTTATGGCACTTACGTTGCAGCGAAATCTTTCTTTGGTTTCTTTGCGAAATTTTACTTTCTTGATACGTGCTGTACGTATCATGAATGGAACTCATTGCCAGCTGATCTGTTTTCTTTAAACTACAATTTGGACGTTTTTAAGGCTAGAGTGAATAGATTTCTTCTAGATCGGCGTGCTCCATCCTCGGCCGCACCGTCGCTTTCCATCAGATTTACATTTCCATTTTTTCCTTCCATTTCCATTTGTTTTGCTTTCCATTGATGCGACAACTAATGGATGCCCATCACTTCAATGTTTCCTATCAATTATTAACTTTGATTAATAGTATATTAACTGTAATACCTCGAGAAAATAAACAATTAATTTGTAAAAAAAATATAGTAAAAAATCAAATATTTGAAGTCTGTTAAAATACACTAATATGATGAAAATAATAAAGTTTTTTTTTTTTAATGTGGTAGAGTTGAATTAACGTGCTTTACTTTACTAACAAGCAGGTATCTCTTAGTAAATTATTATGCCACAGATTTTTTATTTTTTTTTATTTAAAATTACTCTCCACCGACACTGGGGTCCGTAACCTTTCTCAACTTTGTTTTTTTTTTTACAATGTTGGAATAGGAATTTTAAGTCAAATTAATCTTAATCTAGGGATAAAATACTAGATTGTGTGCCATAGAATTTCCAACAGTTAGATCAGATTACGACATGGCACTGCAATTACTGCTAAAAATCTGGTCGTATGCCAAAGAAACAGTGGCCAAGCGGAAAGTACTTAAATACCGCACTTAAAAACTTTTCTTGTTATGGAAATAGCTGGTCCTTTGCCTTTTTGAAACAGTACTAAATCGCTGTAGTGTGCCGAGACGTTGTGTAGAAGTTTTAAATTGTTAGTTTAAGACCATTTGTTTCGACAATACATGTGGATGGTACTGCTCTTTACTTATACAACTCGATTAGACCGAAATAAATTAGCTGACGTCAGCTGAGGATATAATTGGTATACTGTTTGTAAAATTTTGACGTTTGACAGGTTAGGTGTTTGACCACAGCTCACCGGATGTTAGGTGACGGTATGGTCGAAGATTGTAAGTAAACCTAGCTTGAAATGGAACTGGCTCTCAAGTGAGGCTGCCGGAACGCTCCATTAGGTGATTAGGTAGATTTTCAACTCGAAAGCGATAATAAAGAGTATCCTACCACCATACTATGATTTTTTCACAATGTTTTCCTTTACCGACAGCTCAAGCTCATTGTTGAGGTTTGAACCGACGACCCCCGCGCGTGAACCGACCGCGCTAACGAATTACCATTATATACCCTGTTAGCTCATTTGGTAAAGTTGTGCTTGGAGAGCTGAAGGATGTGGGTTCGATTCCCACTCAGGACTAACATTTGTGTGACTAACATAGATCTTTATTCTGTGTCTGGGTGTTCTGAATGTATTATAAATATATATGTGTTCTGTCAGCTGTCTGGTTTCCATAGTACAAGCTTTGCTTAGTTTAGGGCTAGATGGCGCTGACTCGTACTCACACGTGACAACTACTCGGAGAATTAAAAAGTTTAAATAAAAGCATACTAGGATTTCCCCTTGTACGTAGGGTTCGTACCTACAAATTTCGTTACTGTCTTGTCACTTTTGGATATACAAGCAATAATAATATGTCAAGGATATACAAATACATCAATTTTAAAAGCAATTTCACCTTTTATGACGTCATCAAAAACCGTAAGTACTTGTACTAAATTATAAAAAAGCTTCGACGAAAAAGTAATAAAATATTTACGAAGCAGTTGTTTGCGACGCCTCGGGTTTTAATAGTACAAAGTTTTAATTTCATAGCATACACTTATTTTATATTTTCTTGTCAATTTATTTCAAACTTAAATTCTGCTTTCCAACTTTGCATTCTGCTTTCATTAACTTTTGGCGCTCTGAGATCCTGCACAACAAAATAACTTTTTAATTTTTAATCGCATAAAGGTTTCGCGAATTAATGTCTCTAAAAATAAACTTTTAATTTTCTTGCCACAAATGTTCACTAAAAGCAAAGATTAGTCCATTTAAATGCAAAATCCCTTCGGTTTTACTGCCGTTGTTTTATTACCGCCGAAAATAATTAAAATCCTTTGCAATGAACAGCGCGTGTGTGTTTTATTTTCATGACGCCACGTGTGACGCATGTAATCTAGTAAAACTGCGAGACAAAATTGGGTGTTGAATTTCATTTTAGAGCACACTATACATTAACCCTCTCATTCAAAACCTTCAAAAAACCCATCAGTCAAAATGAGTGTGACATTTTATTAGTAACGTGAAGGATCATCTTAGGATAGATTAGCTTGTGAACAAGTGCTATATTAACTACTAGCTTCTGTCCGCGACCTACATTTCTATGACCACAACCACCGTGGTTTATCTATCAATGTCCTTACAAATATTTTTTTATGTAAAAGTAATAAGACGAATGAAACGCTCTCGTGACGGTAAGAGATAACACCTGTCCATGACCATTGCAACGGTACACAGAACTTTGAGTAACAACAAAATCCAGTGCATCGCTGCTTTGGCGTTCATTACTTTGAGATAGATGGTTAGTCTCAACCGCCCTGTAACTTCGCTAGATGCAGTACTTCAAACCGGAAGCTTCAAATTATAGCAGGAGTATCCGATATAATTAAACATGAGTAATCCCGCATAAGTAAAAGTACCTGGTTGACCGAGCATTGCTCGGCTGAAAACATGGATAAAACGACGTTTTCTGAAAATTAAACCTAGCTAGATCGATTTTTCGCCCCCGAAACCCCCTGGATACAAAATTTCATGAAAATCGTTGGAGCCGATTCCGAGATTCAGAATATATATATATATACAAGAATTGCTCGTTTAAATATATAGATAGATAAAAGTTACAGAATTTCCCATATTACATATCAGTTAACAATTTTTTTTTAAAGGAGCCGTTGTTTATTATTCACTGGGTTAATTTTTCACATACATATACCGCCAACAGTCTGACACGCACCCACACCCCACACAAGTCCAAAGCAACTCGCATCATGATAAAAACTCATCTCGGCGCTTATCTGGCGCAACCGCGGCCTTATTGCCATGCATTCGCCATGATATTATGAAATTCCACCTCACACCCTCTCCCTGATAAATCAGCCTGGATCCGTCTTCCCGTGACAAATACACTCATGCGTGTTGAATGTGTGGAAGTGCTTATTTATTTATGCAGGGTACTTATATTTGTTTGTGTAGACAGATAAATATAATTTTGCTTTTAAGTTGCTATTTGACTAAGTAGTTATTGTATAACAAAAGTTTAAGAAATTTTATCGACAACATCCCTAATATTGCAAGTGTCCTTAGACGACGATATCATCTGGCCTCTGAAATTGAACCCACGCACTGCAGCTCTTGAAGCCGATATTCTAGCAAATGTGCTATACGGTCAAAATTACAGCTGAGCTAACAGGGCAGGCAACACTAGTAACTCGCCCCGGTTTTGCATGGGCATATAAACTTATCGGAAGACATTCTCTAAATTATAATGAAAATCGTATCAAAACATGCCGTTTAGTTTAAAATAACTAAGCGAACAGCGAAAATCTTATTTTATTTTACTTGGAAAACGAACAGCTGCTAACTGACGCTGGTATTTTATACTTTTTAGCGATATACGGAAGCCAATTTCTTAAAGCCTTTCTTTAGCTATTTATGTAGTGCAAGACCCCAAGTAACTTAATAACGACGGTTCCTATTTCCATTTCCCAGCTATTCCCGCGATGCGAATAAGGTAACAATAGGCAACGTGAGTCAGTAGACCGTGGAAACCTTAATTACAATACAACCAACGAATCTGCATCGGCGGCCAAATAAAAGAACTAAAGTTTCCCATTGATGGCTTTGTACTTCGCTTAGAAAATACGATGCAAGCTCCCTCAGTCGAGGCTATAAGTAAGTTGGACGTTTTGTATCCAAGGAACGGTCAAGTTTGCGAACTTGCGGACCTCTAATTTTGTTTCGGGGCTGAAAGGGCCGTGGGGGAAAACAAGGAGCCGCAGACTTTGGAATATTTTTGGCACAATGGAACTAAAAGGGAATATAAAAGGCCGACTGGCTCCAATTTGTATTTTATTTGTTATTCTTCAATATTTTTCGGTATAAATAATTTGCTATAATTATCAATTCTCGTTTGTTACCAGCCGCGTTCTACATTTTTGAAGAACTCCACGACTGTCGGAGTTAAGTGATCAGGCAATTAAGCGGTTGTCAGTAATTTAGGCATTTAACTCATCATACCAGCTGATAGAAGATTCAATGCCATTACTTATTCTGATCAATTAATTAGCCACAAGCCCTACGTTGATCGAACTTATTGATTTATAAATCAAATTGAACAGTATTACAATTTTCTTAAGGTTGGTGAGCTAATGTTATGTAAATTTGGTCGAAGATGGTAAACACACCTAGCCTGGAATCGAACTGGCTCTCAAGTGAGGCTGCCGGAACACACCGTTAGGTGCTTGGCGGCAGATTTTTAATATGAATTGAGTGGTAGCTAGGCAGCCGAGTACTATAAAATACCCAACCATCATGCTATGGTCTCCTTACGATGTTTTTCCTTCACCGGCAGCTCAAGCTCATTCTTGGGGTTTGAACCCACGTCCACGTGTGAACCGACCGCGCTAACCACTGAGCTATCTTCACTACAATTGTTAGGTAGATATATCTCTGTTCTATATAGTGTATTTTAATGGAATTGGTATAGCACGCATGATATCCAGTAATTAGTGAATTACCGAATATCATGCAGGTTCAAGAGATCCGTCTCTTTCCATTTCCGCACAATTAGCTCGTAATCTGCGGAGTCGAGAGCGGCTAATTGCCAATCCCGTAAACATTAAAACAGGTTCGCAGCTCATCGTAAATCATCCCCGGCTTATCTTACGCACGCCTACCTGCCGCAGTACTCTGTGCGACTTAGTGCGATTCCCGCTAGGCGCTAACACAAAAGCTACACGACTGCATATCGTATACCCACGCAGTAAGGTTCGCAGTCGCGTTGCTTTCGCGTGAGCACCTACCTGTACCTTGTTACGAGTTACAAAGGGTGCTCGGACACAATTAACCAACTACACAATTAAGGCCACATGATTATTTTTTCAACTTTATTCATAATCGCCAGGAGCTTACATATTTTTATATTGACGGTATTTTTATTTTGACAATATTCATTTTTTTTTTTTTCTTCTTGGCATCGCACTCTGTGCATTCCGCCAGTTTCATTGTTTCTGTCTTCAGTCTTCAGTTTCTTTATCTTTAGTGCCTCGTCTGCGGTTTTTGCAATTTATGTCTAACGAATTGTAATATTGGTGCTATGAATAAAATATTTGTATTAGAGCTAAATACATACATGCTACCAAAACTTGCTAAATTAAAAGAACATAAATTAATTAAAAATAAAAATATTTTACGAACAAGCTTTTATTAGAAAAAAACATGAACTAAAATTCTGAGATTAACGTGCACAAAGACATAAATAGACAAAAAAACTTTAAAAACTTTTTGTGGTGTCTATAATATACGTAGGTTCAACGTATATTTTATTATTTTTTATTTATTTATTTAATGTACAGTCTCGTCTCGTTTACAATTTTATTATATGTAACCTACGCTGTAATACTTATGCAAAGCTGACATTTTAGAGTAAAAGAAACAAACTTAACTTTAATATTAGCTGGAATTTAAACATTTATTAAGTAAATAAGTCTGCGCCAGCGATTTAAAGTAACAAAAGTTGATAAACCTATTTTAGTCCCAGACTCTCCGCTCGAACACCTTTCCGAGTATTGAGTTTAGGCTTCGAGAGAATTAATTTAACGATTATAAAGTCATAAATTCCCAAAACTGAAAACAAACGTCGAAAATTAAATGTTGAAGTAAGTCACGAAACTCGCCAAACTTGAGTTATCGCGCGGCTCTATTGCTTCTAAGAAAGTTTCTGAACTCAACAAGTTATAGGTAATTCAGATTTATCAGATTCAGTTTGATCGGAATATTTAAATCTGCCCTAATAGTATAAATTAAGCTCAGAAACGTGATATTTCACCGGAACTTTTAATATAAAATAGCTGAAACGTAGCAATATAGACAAGTGTAGTAGATGTCTGTTCAAAGAGTTATATTTTACTTTCATTTACTATTCTAGGTATCTTAATCGACACTTCTACATACATAGTACATTACACTAGTATAATTGAAACAAAATGTCTTTAGTTGGTACGTCGTCCGAAGACAAAGTTTTAGTGTCAGTTTTATAAATCGTTGAAATGAATAGAAATTTAACGAGCGTCAAGATTCTATGAAACAGGTCGTTCGTATAGAAACAAACGAGGACATTTCGAAATTTAAAGATGTCAGATATAACTATCCTACTTCTCTTTAGCTTCTTTGTACAGGACTACCTTTTTACTTCATCTTGTTTTTGGCATCGCACTTTGTGCATTTGCCAGTGTCAAGTGCTTCGATACTTTCAAGTATTATAAGATAAATTTAGTACAATAAGTCAAAGTCAAGTCTTGTCATGACCTTATAAAGTAGTGGTGGCTTTAAGCTTCAAAGCAACACGAAGAGTCATATTTCACCACATTATATTACTTTCCCACACTCGCGCTTATAATTCGGAACTTTATGGATAAAATACCATTATTTACGAAAATAATGAAATGCGGCGACACGACCATCCCGTAATCCTGAAAAAACTGCAGGACACATTTACAAGTGACAAAAAAAGGAAATGTTAAAAAGTGTACGGTTGGCAAAGCAAGAACTATTGCTATCCTTATCCTTCAATGTTAACATTCCCGTGCTATTATTTTGCTGTCTAAACAATAATTAAAAAGTTAATTATTTACAGAGCCCCCAAATTCTAAATTAATTCTTTTTCCGATTAGACTCTGAGAGGCAACTTGCGGGCAGGATTACTTTCCTGTTTGGCTAAATTTTGAGACCAAGTAGTCGCGAGTGTTACTAATTACCAAAAGCACCTCATTTGAATCTAATCTGACAAGGCAAACCGGCGAATCAAGCGGAGATTAATTTCAGGCTTCTAATAAACCTTTACGATTAATTAACCTAATACCCACCCTCTTACATGTGGGGGTGCATGTTCGCTGTAGGCGCATGTGTGGAACGCACATTATGGCTGTAAAAACCCTCGTTAGGCTGCTTGTCACTTTGCAGGGGATGAGATATGGCCCAGAGGGGATGAAAGATCCAAAACAATGGGAGTTCCTATAATACCGACTCCAGTCCGAAGTCTCAAGAGCTCCGCCGAGACCGCAGGAGGCATGGCGAATAACGAATAAGATCGTCTAGTAGGTATAACTTTGTGAGTTTTATACCCTATTCATCTGTCTGTTAGGGTACACTTCTTAGGATTCAATGGTATAGCCAGTGTTTAGGAATGTACATTGTACAGATCCAAATAATAAACGTGTATTATGATGGCGGTTTTCTTAAAGAAATAA
Source organism: Biston stratarius (assembly GCA_950106695.1). Taxonomy (NCBI): domain Eukaryota; kingdom Metazoa; phylum Arthropoda; class Insecta; order Lepidoptera; family Geometridae; genus Biston; species Biston stratarius. The sequence continues at coordinate 43,292,255 of OX467106.1, read as the reverse complement.
CTAATAGGAGAATTTTTTCTAGAGATGTTAGCTCAGTAGTTAGCGCGGTCGGTTCACACGCCGAAGAGCGTGGGTTCAAACCCCAACAATGATTTTCAGCTGCCGGTGAAGGAAAAAACATAGTAAGAAAACCATAGCATGCGTAGTAGAGTATTTTCTAGTACTCGGCTGGCTAGCTACCACCAAGTTGAAAATCTGCCACCAAGCACCTAACGATATGTTCTGGCAGCCTCACTTGAGAGTCAGTTCCATTCCAGGCTACGTGTATTTTACCATCTTCGACCACACTGTGACTTAACATCTGGAGAGCTGTGGTTAAACACATAGCTTGTCAAACATTAAAAAAAATTGCTTTTTAATTTTTCTACAATGATAATGCATAAAATTGTGATATACTTGCAGTGCGAGCACTTATGACTACATGAATTATAGCAAAAAAAATCAAACTAAGTTAGATTCGCGTTAAGGATTCCGTATTGAATCGCATCCCAGTGGAACTCGGATTTGAGGGTTTTTTTTCTGGAAAGTTTATATGTTCGTACGATGCGGATCGCTAGTGGGGAATAAATGAGATAGTCATATTTATTGACAATAAACAGATTTATAAACCATATTCACAACGTAACCTAACATCATGTCAGCCGTGGACTAAAACCTTACCAAACCAGACCCTCGCAATCAGTCCTACCGCTATAGCAATCAACCAATGCATGGAATCAAGATAAATATTACACGGAAACGACTAAAACCAAACCAATACAACAGAGAACACTCACGCAACACACGAAACCAAAAGACACCCGACATGGTAAACGTTATAGTGAAGCCATGCCCTTGACCCGCCGGCTCATCTCCAATTAGCATCGCGTGACGCATCTCGCAACTGCCAAGTGTCACGATTTTAGAAAGCGAGGCCAAAAGTTGGCGTGCAAGTTCTGGAAGCCTCATAGGATAAATATGATACCCAAGTTGCAAATTTTCACCAGGTGCGCGCGCCGTCATAAATTGCCAGTGTTAGTTGTCCGAGTGACGAAACGAGCAAGTCCACGTCAAGTTAGTGAGCAAGTCACTCACCTGATTGGAAATGTGTGCAAACAAAACCAGTGCCACAGAATGTACAGATCTTGACACTCGTTTGTTATTTCATTAATTTCGCTAAAAATGTTGCCTTGAGATTCAAAACACAGCGATGTTTGTTCCTACAGCATGGTAGCAGAATTACCCGTTGTCATACGTGAGTGACAATCGCAGCAATGAGATGCGATGCGACGCGGCGTGAAAATGTCAAGCAGACGCTGTTCCTTCACGTGGCCTACGTTGTCCTGTAGCACCAGTTAATCCATTCCCGTAATAATTCGCAAATCACGTTATGCCACGCCACGGCTTGTCACTTTCCGCCGCTCACGTAGGACAGTGGGTTACCAGAAAAGTAAATTTTTTAAAAGTTAAAGTTGTTATCCTGTCCTACAATGTAGATGTCAGCACCAACCGAAACTATCTTCCGAAACCTTGCACCGACAACTACTCAAATGACACAAAGAACAACATTGGGCATAACGCCTGACAATAAACTCACGTAACGTGACTCTGCGGTTGCAGTTGATGTCTTGGCTCATGTACGTTCAACGGGATAATTAATTCAAGGGATCGCTGACAGAAGAGAAAGTATAAAAACCCTAAATGTTCGTTATTACCGATTATAGAACACTCCGTTTTAAGAACAAGTTTCGATGCTGGTGGCTCTTATTTTGGAAAATAACTTTACAGAAAAGATATAAAAAAAGCCATAACCATCAAATGTCTCAAAGTAATAAGCCCTCGACTTTGTTTTGTAAATAAAGTTTTACCTCTGCGAAAGCATGGACCATGATCAGGCGTTATCTCTTGCCACCAAAAGAACGTCTCGTTCTCAATACTACTTACCGTAAAGACGCTACCATCGCAACATAGATGAGGTCATGATCTCAATTTTATAATAACTGGACCAAACATACAAAACTACACAACAGTACTGTATGCGTTAAATAACGTGAAACCCGTCCTTGGCCCGTTTGGCGGATTTCCAATCCTTGGAGTGAGTAGCAAGAGAGAAAGTATCCCAAGGTTGAGGTGAGTGAACCCTACAGCGCAAAACGGAGATTTATGGTTATTATGGTTAGGTATATATGGATCCAATGTTGTGCTTTTGTCTCGTCATGAAAACGGTCGTTAGTAATGGAAAGGTTAGGTATTCGTATCAAATGTGGCATGGTGGCATGCATGGATGAATGGATGTTAGTCGTGTCTTGTGATGCCGCCTGAGCATTGTTGGTTATTCAGGTGGTTGCGACAAATTTTTAATCTGAGGGTGGCAACCAGTCAACCGAGAAAGTAAAGAAACCGCAGATCTATTCTAAATAAAAGAAAGTAATCCTGGCGTTGTCGTTTATCACGATGTTTGCAATCACCAGCAACTCATGCTCATAGGTGGAATTTGAATTCGGCATGCAATATGAACGCTATTCGCAACAAACTGATCTTTACGACATTTACGTTATATGACACAATACCGTGACATGTATTCCATCTCTCCATGAACATACAAATGTCCTTGGCGTAATTGGCAAATCTCCAACTTATAGAAAGCCAAGAGACTGTTTCCAAATAAAGGAGTAAAGAGGTTACTGAACTCATATCGGAAGTCTGATAAGCTTGCGTTGTCAGTAAGTTTGTATAGGGAATAAGAGTTTTCTTGCCAACCTTAACAATATTCGAATATATTAAATTAGTGGCTGTGGCGTCAGGTTCTTGGCTTGAGTTGCCCAACTCAACCTACGTTAATCGAATATATTGTTTAAGTGGCGTCAGACGCCAGAACTTTTTGACTTGGTTTCTCAAATTCAACCTACAGTAGCCGTGGCTCTGGCGTCAGAGTTTTTGGTGGAGTGTAAGTTACCTTTTTAAAGCCCCTCGTCGACACACCTAAAGACTAGTCAAGAACATTGCGGAACTGTTGGCCCCCTTACGTTATCAGCCCTACCTAGTATTTCAATAAATCTTTCGATCATGGCGCCTAGTCTCGCTTGGGATCGGAGGCTTTACCTCTCATTGTTTTCTATCCGAGGAAGCTATTTCCAAAAATCTCATGAATACCGCATTGCGTGTTATTCAGTCGCGAAACCACACGAGGGTAACCTATTACCATATTGAAAGCATAATTTGTTTTAGCCTATATTTTGTTCAGATAAATAAAAGAACGTCCTAATATAAAAGGGCTATAAGACTAAATCGTTGCCAATATCATTTGCGAGTCAATCTACGAAGTAAACTTGACACACATCACTGGAACGGTAAAGGTCAAGAACGAGCCTTATTCGTCTAGATTAAGCAAATAAATATACTAAGTAGAGTCCATTTATAGTACTAAATTAACATCGTTACAGCCAGTTCATTCTTAACTAAGTATACTGCATTGGCGCTCATTGCCTGAAGACATTCGATGGCCTTAAAGTGAATTAATTTTAGAAATTTACTCAGATAGAAACTGTATTGTATACAGTAGAAATCAACAGAAGTATATAGAAACATGAAAGTAAAACTTTATGAGCTAGTGCCACCCGAATGAAATGGGTTCTACAGATAACAGTTTGGTATCATACAAAATTTCATAATCCGTTTAGTGCGCCCGTTACGCAGTCCGAAGATCTAGATTGAAAAAACCTACACGCAAACTTTACTACAATAATTGTAATTATCTTATAGTAAAAAAAACTCATTAATTACCTCTGCTCTGCTATAATGAGCATGAACTTCTATTATTATTTATGAATTATTTTGACTAATTTGTTATCGCATTATAATTTCCTGTTTGAGGATAATGGTAATAATGTATTATTGAGTAGACCGTTGCTAATGCAACCGATTACATAAATAATGAATCGCCCATACGAGGTCACTTATTTGCGTGGGGGCCGCGAGTTTATTTTATTTTCAAAAATCTATCTGAGCGCCTGTACTTGAATTTTTGGTCAACGAGACGCTTTTTGCCTAAGTATAGAATAAACACAAAAATCTCTTAAACGTTTCTGAGGAATTAAGCATCCCGCAGACTATTTGATGCTACATCATCAGCTAGAGATTAGCATGGCTTAAAAATACCACCGAAGTAACAGTACACCAAATTTCAAATCAATCGGATCTGTAAAAGTTAGTAAGACCCTTTAGTCCCATCAAACACCTGAACACATCCTCATACATTGTAGCTAAGAAACATTTCGATCACGTCAGCTTTCAAACAAAAAAATCCGCATCAAAATCGGTCGATTCGTTTAGGAGCTTCGATGCCACAGACAGATACACAGACACGTCAAACACATACAATAACACCCCTCTTCTTACATCGATACTTAAAAAAGCGAGAAACGAAAATTCTAGCGTTTATCTGGTCCTTCAAATGGTTTTATTTAAGAAAAGTTGTCAATGGCGTCTGACATCGCTAATCTAATTTTATCCAGTGAGACGTTGCCAGCTAACTTGTCAACAATCTTAATATCTAAAACTAAAATTTGACATAAACTTAAAAGCTAAAACAAATTAATTGAAATAAAATAACCACAAGCACATCACTGTAGTAACCAGTTGCCGACACATGTTTTGTGTACTATTTGGGTGTTTTCAAATCTAAAGAGAACATGTTTTTTTCTAAGTAAGCATGTTTCATCTTAGACCTTATCCTGTTTAACATTAAGCAGAGAGTGGTCAATTTGGAATAAAAAAAAACTATATTACGTATTAGGCATTTTTTATCATTTGAGACCATACTATCTATTTTAGCAATTTTTTTTGTAATGTTAAAGTAGTGCGACGAACGAGACACTCTCCTGGTGGTAAGAGATAACGCACGTCCATAACCATTGCAGCGATACACAAAACTTCGAGTAAAAAAACAAAGTCCAGGACATCGCTGCTTTGCGAGCCTCTAAACTTTACTATTCCAAGGTAACTTAGAAAAAAATAAGAGTTTCACGTAGATACCTACTGACATCTACCGGCGCGGTCCAAAGAAACCTAGTATTACTTAACCCAGTGTGTGTAGTGGGAATGCTTGCGATGTCGTCACGCAGTTAGTTACGTCATCCCGGCGGCAGACAGTGCTTGGGACGTGAGTGCATCTTGCTTGAGCTAAGCACTGAGCAGTCATAAAATCTACAGCTTGGTGGATAAAGATAGATTTACTATCATCTAAAATGAGAAGCATGGTTATGGTTACATTATTGTATTATGCGTACTTTTATAAAAATAAAATTAAAGTATTGAAATCCTCACTAAATTTTTTTCTTCTCTGGTTTTGGCATCGTACTTTGTGCATTTGCCAGTGTCAAGTATTTCGATATTTAATTATGTTTAACTCCGGGTCTTAATCGTGCACAAAATACTATGTAATTAGTTTTGTTTTTGAATTCTGTACGCGATTAAGACCCGGTGATAAACATAATTAAATTTATGTGTTCAAGTCGCGAAAGTATAAAAAGTATTTTTGTTTTACTTACGAGGGGTTACTCAAGTTTAATTTAAAAAAAAAAGTGTTAAGACCACGTCTGTTTCTATAGTATAAAAAGAATATTTCGATTTGTAAATACATAGTTCAAATTCAAACACTTATTACACAGAACATGGGTTACAATTAGTAGTAAAGTAGGTAATTATTGTTGGTATTATTCATTTTAAGTTATTATTTTAATTAACCAATAAAATTTTGTATATAAATATCTTAGTCATAGTTAAGTCAAATTATAGTAAGATTTTTTAATATGACTCGAATATGTTTTTGTGACTCAAACGTGGGCATCAATTATTGTGTTTAAAATATATTTCACATGTATAGTAGATAAGCATAACACCCGTACGTAGTTATTTTTAAATCCAGCCTGCTAATCGGTGTGCAGACAACAAACGTCCCCGCCACAGCTCACTGAGCCGGATCCAGCGATACAGAGTCCCGTTGTGATACGACTGGGCTACATCAAACATCCATTTCAATGTGAGACTCACTCATGGATTTTTTTTTATTACAAAATGTATAGTAACAAAAATAGGCTTGCGTTTGACCGCCATCTCGCCTGATGCTAAGCGAAGATGCGGTCTACGGTGGAGCACGCACGCTTAGAAGAAACTGAATCACTCGCGTCTTGAAGGCACCCAGATTGTATATATCAGGGAACACCCACTCGGGCGCCAAATCGCATTGCTCAGCAGTACGCACTATGAAGGTGGAGTTGAACAGTTTAATTCGATTTTTAAGAATATCAATCACTAAGCGACGTCGCTTTTTATACTGTCCGATAGTAGAATGGGCAGAATTAGGTCATGCAGGTCTGAAGCGCTCTCTCTAAAGTGTATCCGGTAGAAAACCGACAGAAAAGCTACATTGCATCGATGTTCCAGTATTTTACTCGAAACGGTGATGCCCTGATTTTTGACCTACTCAAAGTACTGGACGCCGCTGCAATGTGCAACCGCCATTCCCTTCATTACTTGTTATTGTAACAATAAAAATATAATCATGCTTACTTGTATGGGCTACACACGATCTATAACTACGCAACCCTAGAGCAGCTGATATTTTACTCGAAAATTTTAAACGAACCAGCATTATTGTTTATATCAACTGTCGCAGACAAAAGAGGTTATCATATGGATCCTTCAAATTACAGGAACAATAAAAAAAAAACAAATGTCTCCAGTAGAATTCTATATAGATATTTTACAATATTTCATAAAGGTTCGTGATCTAATATTCTATGTGCAGCATACCGCGGACATACTCATTTAATTCAGTGTTCTCACGACATGCACCGAGCGCTACCCGAACTCGTTTCTATTTCTACAGAGGCAGAAACATTGGCCTTTTCAATTTAACACCAGTCACGCGATTCGTCGCTAAGTTTAACTTCCTGGTATATCGCGAGTACATTGTACACTGGTACATTTTAATCGAAGGAAGAGGAAACTCGATTCCATCCATGCGTATTTGTACATATGTCAATATAATGAAAAAGTTAATATACTAATATGTCAATATGATTAAATGTCAATAAAAAAATTATAATTACTTACTAGTAATTTAAATAACTCTTATTTTTAAATAATTATCAAATTCATAGAACAAGGTCTCTTGGAGTCAAGATCTTAGCTTGCTTCTGAAGCTGCATCCCGGACGGAAGCGTGTACGCGGTTGTAGACCGCGGGCCCCAGAATGTATACCGACCTCTCCGACTTGACGAGCCGGTGCGACGGCGTTACTAGTTGGTCTTTCTTTTTATTAATGCGAAGATCCAACGTGCTTATATTATGTATAAGCAGTGGCGTAGCGTAGTGGGGGCGGCCGCCCCGGACGGCACTTTTAGGCGGCAAAATTTCATCATAAATAATAATATCTTGGGGCGGCAAAATTTTCTTCCGCCCCGGGCGGTAGATACCCATGCTACGCCACTGTGTATAAGTATTTAAGTTTGTATCTTATGAATGTAGATATTTATGTATATGTTTTGTTTTTCCTTTCCATAACACATCTTATGTTTTTTACGTCTTTGGCGAGTCCTATTCTTACCACGGTTGCCTGGAAAAGATCGCTCTAATCGATAAGACCGTCAATTGTTTGAGTACATTTTAAATGCTACACGTGTTATTATTAATATCCATTTTTGTAATTTTGTTGTAATTAATAAAAAGGTATCTATCTATCACATTTAATTTAATATGAATAATTAGTTTGTTCGAGCAACTAGCGATTTCAATTTTACAAGGTAAGCTTAACAATAAATATGAAATTAAAACAAACAAAAACTTTTTAGTATATATAGTGAGTTTCGAAGCTATTATCGCTCGTGACCGAAAAGTTAAAACCAACTCAACAAATTAGGAAGAGCGAAATGAAAATCCGCATTCCAACATTTCGAGCTGTAACCGCGGCCACTTGTAAACTCTCCGCGTAATGGACCCGTTACGGACTTGTAACCGGCCGTGCGTAATGGGCATTACCAACTTGCAACGGGCCAAGGTCAGGTCGCCATGCCAAATCTGGGGAAGCCAGCTAACTGTTGGAAGCCATTGTCGAATGTTATGAGGTGGGAACGGGTATTGTACGCTCCGAGAATGCAATTTTTGCCAAAAGGATCACGGCATCTGTGAACTTAGAAAGCATATTGCCTCGACAGATCGACGGAGGCCGACAACATCTTCCAGATCAGCCTTATTTTTTATAAACTGTCCTACTGCTGGCCGCGTCTCTTTACATGAGGAGGGTGAGGCCGCAGTCCACCCAGCTACCCTAGTGAACATTATTTAAGAACTTTTGGACATTTAGGTTTCCACATAATGTTACTTCACCGTTTGAAGTCAGCAGCAAAACGTACATCACTTAGAAAAGACAGAGGTGCGTGCTGTAGGTTTCTAGGGTAGGGTCTCCCAATTCTCCACTAGGCTGTCAAATATGTATATAAATACAATTAAAATTGTAAAACACGTCAGTTTGCAAGGACATAAATAATCTGTTATCAGTTGTACACATTACATATAATAACTAAATGCATTATTTAAGTCAAATAGAAGTAGCTTATGAAAAAAGTATACATACATTATTATTTTAATTTATAACTACATATAAATAACATGTAGCCAGCCCTTTACAAACAAATAGGATACAGATGACATTTTCATGTAATGACGTCTTCTATCACTTAATCAAAATATGTTTTGAGATTCCTCAAATAATAGGCAAGGTGAATTGAAAGCACGTAATATGTGGAAGGACAGTAAATCGCAGGAAACGGTTCGAGCTTGTTAACGGGCACGGTTACTGCCGAACCGGGGGTGGGTCAAGGGCGTGCCACGGGCCGAAACTATACAATACATTATGATTCGCAGTATGTCGGTTTCTATCTCATTATGTTTAGAAAGAATAATGGACAAAGAAGATTTATGTACTGAGATGAGTACCGCTGTCAATAACAGGACTAACCATCCAATGTATCAAAATAATAAGCACAAAAACCGCGATGCCTCGGAATCTGAGTTAATACTCAAAGTTCTAGATATCGTTGCAATGTTCATTGACAGGCGTTTCCTTTTACCATCAGGAGAGCGTTTCGTTCATCTCATTACAATAATATAAAAAACTTTAAGTCAATATTTTAATCACGTTTGGATTTTACTATGGAAACTGACATAGTTTTGACTCATTTTCATTCAAGGAGACAAAGCAAGAGTGCGTGGTTTCAGACGACGACGACGCAAAAAGCTTTGTCTCCTTGAAGAAGGCCACAGAAGGCCGAAACTATAGTCTGAATATCAGACAATTAAACGTACGTAATCTCGCATACGTAAAACAAAAACACGATTAGATTGTTTGCATCTCTCCAAGAAATCCTTGATAATGATAATGTCATTTATTTCGCGCAGAAAGTTTGCCTCAGAATCCAGCAGGGCGATGCGGTCAGCACATTGGGCATGTTGCCCGATATTAAAGAGGGTTTAACTATACATAGGCCTGTGTTGCCTTACGATCTCCATTTTGTTGTAAGTCGGATTACTTGTAAGTAACCAACACTTTCCTGGATTCACATTTTAATTAATATATTCTTAGTTTATTTAAACACTTAGTGTTCTATAAATGTATTTCAGTTACAAAGAGCGTAAAAGACAATTTGGTACTATTTACTTTTGGATGTAGTTTTGTTTAATTTTTACGTTTTGTCATCTTTGACATTATATAAGAATTATCTGAACAAAAAAGCAAAAGCAATAAAAAAATGATATCTTAAGAAGGTTTGAGATAACTGTGCTGTTGTACATTACCTTCCTACCCTACATACCTAATGCAGTTTTCGAGCGACTCTTTGTTTCTTTCCGTGAAACAGATTTGGCCGGCTTCCATGGGATGAGCTAGGCGAAAGACAGACGCCAAAACTAAATCAGAAGTCGAATCAAAGTGGAATATAGCTGCATTTGAAAGAGATTGGTAGGTTTCAGTTTTTAGGGTTCCGAACTCAAAGGGTAAAACGGGACCCTATTACTAAATCTTCGCTGTTCGTCTGTTTGTCTGTCCGTCTGTCACCAGGCTATATCTCATGAACCGTGATAGTTATACAGTTAAAATTTTCACAGATGTTGTCGCTATAACAACAAATACTAAAAAACAGAATAAAACAAATATTTAAGAGGGCTCCCATACAACAAACGTGATTTTTTGCTCATTTTTGCTCGATATTGATAACGGCAACAGGTAGACGCTTGAAATATTCACATAATATTTAGTTATATATTCACTTTAAAAATAAATGATTTAATTAAAATATAACAAATATTTAAGGGGCCATACAACATACATGATTTTTTTGCCGTTTTTAAGGTAACGGAACCCTTCGTGCGCGAGTCCGACTCGCACTTGGCCGGTTTTTTTTTTTTTTGTTACTTGCTGCCCCATTGGGTTGTTTTTTTAACCGACTATAACAAAAAAAGGTTATGTATTCGATCCATATACGTATATGTGTGAAAGAATATTTATTTGCGGATTTCTCAAAAAATACGCTACCTTTCGTTTAGGATCTACGACGCCACAGACACGTCAAATTTATAGCACACCACTTTTTGCGTCGGGGGTTAAAAAGGCATGTGTGTTTTAAATTGTTAAATTAAACTAAGTGTACAAACTTAACTCAAATACGCGTTTTCGACAAGGAACTTCGTGGGAGTTAGCTAATCAGGCTCCAGGCGAAACGACGTTATAAGGCAATTTTCAAATTAAAAAAAAAACAAGTTTAGGTTTTTTTTTATCTCCACAGACACCCGGTCCGACACCTTTGTCAACTTAACACTTTTTTTTTTGGCAAACAGTTTAAAAAGGGCAACGCTTTTAGTTTTTTTATTGACATTTGACATATTTTATATTTGACATGGTATTATATTGACATTTTCATTATATTGGCATAATTATGTCATGATTTTGATATTTTTATGGTATTTTGAAATATGAATGGAAAAATGGGAAAGGTCATGTCTGTTTATACGATAAATGGTTTCTATTCCAAAATAGAACACAAAGCAACAGGCGGGCTATCACTTAGAACTTACCTAATGAGTATCGAATAGTTTAGGCTTTTTTAATGAACCGATACGATTTTATCTCACTCGAGTTCGGTGCCCACTTAATAGTTTCTTTATCGTTTATTGAATGTTTGTAAATTAAATCACACTAATATAAAAAGCGAAAGTTTGTAGGTACGTTTGTTACTTCCTCGCGCTAGGATATTGAGTAATGGATCTGGATATAGAACGCCGATAACTCATACATTAGATTAACACATATGGGCTAGGTTAGATTAATACATATGGGTTTTATATTCTTATATGTATTATAATGTAGATAATCCTGTTAACTCACACTACAACTTTTTTTAAACATATTTTCGAGATAAGCAATCAAGCTACTCGTATTTGCGTTTCTATATGACATCAGTGTAACATACAGGGAAGGATAAAATAGGGATGCCACCGTTGACTCCAACAACAATATAAAAGATAGGTATCGATACTTATCCAAGTATACCTCTATAAATAAGGACAACAAAATAAATAATTGGAATCGACTTAACCTCAACCAGGAAAATGCAAAATAACCTCGTAACCAATTCAGATAAATTTATCGTAATAATATTATTAAAATATTCAATTATTCGATAATACGTTAACACTATCAGCAACAACGTACTGATTATAGTAATATAATATCAACAAATACTTCTGACGCACAGTACTGTAGAGAATTGTAGCGAAGGCACAAAATAAACATTTCTTATTATACGGGTTCCTTCACTAGGAAATTATAAAAATACCGTAGTGGGTGCGAGAGGAATTCTAGTAAAATCTCTCTACTCTCTAAGAGACCTCGGCCTGCCAAGAACTATAAATTCATAGCTAGAAAGAGTCTCCAAAACAGATAGGATCCTATATCATTTTCATTGAACTATTTTCAACAAAAATTATTTAACTAAAGTAGAAAGAAGAATAATAAAATATAAAACAACTCGATACATATGATACATCACATTAGATTTGTTCAGTTCAGTGCGAGCGTTGACAGTCCACATCAAATATTAACCAACAACCTGTATCGAATCACCCTGAATCAAGGATGAATCCACCCCGTGACACAATCGCCCCTATAAATTCACCCCACGCCTCCATTACCGCGTTGATTATTGTATTTAGCGCGGCTTCGCTATGGGTTAGTTCACTAACCCAGTTTTTAGAATGGCTGCTACGGTTTCCTGTTATTACTTGAAAAATAATAGTCTTTGCTTGAAAAATATGAACTTGTTTATAATTATCGTTGCCCTAAATGTTTTTATACACAGTTATGTGCTTACTTCGACAATTTTTATGCTTTATCAAATAATTTCTTATCAGTAAGTCAGTTTTATTTATAGCTTACGGTAATATTATTGAAATCAAGCTCTTGCGCTAAAATTAAAATAGTCACGCATGTCAATCTAATTCTTCTATGAAAAATAAAAATCATGATCTGTCGTTACACAAATTTATATGAAAGAAATATATATTTCGAATTTATGTAAAATTAATGAGATGAACGATACTGATGGTAAAAGATAACGCCTGTCCATAACCATTGCAGCGATACACAGAACTTTGAGTTAAAAAAATGTTTTACTCAAAGTTCTGTGTACCTATGTAAAAAAAAGTTTTCATTACTTTGAGACATTCGATGGAATTTGATATATTTGATATTCTCTATTTTCTTTTTAGGTATTTTTCTTTTCGTCAACAACTTTCAAAACACTGCTGTTTAACGAATCGGCCGGAACTGCTAATTCCTTTATTTAAATCGCTACTTAAACCAAACCCAAAATAGGTATCAGAAAGTGAATCCAAAATGAAAAATATAAAATATTTGCACATAGTCACCTGAAGACAATACAAGTACTCCGACTACTCGTACAAACACAAGTACTTACAGTAGAACTTTCGAATATTCAATTTCCAAATGCAAATTTCATTACCTAGCAGAAACTTCATGAAGCATTTTAACCTTTTGTTTCAAAACTAGGTACGGTGCTTATTGAAATCTATTATGATTAAGAAAAGAATCATCAGCACGATGAGTCGTATTAACGTCTTTACTCGTAGATATCAGATTGTAAGTTTATATGTAGTAGAAACGTTCTCCCATTCTTTAAACTTGTTTTCATTGATCGTGCACCGAGCCGATATGCAACTTGATGTTTTACTTAATTTGGATTCCAGTCTGCGTCGAGAAAATACAGTTACCCGGTGGAAGCGAGATAAACAGCCTATGGAAGGTATAGGGGAGTAGTTGGACGTCTTAATGTGACAAGAAACAGAAACCTGATCCAAGAAAATAAAATACGGCAACGGTTACGGCAATAAAGAAAAAGAAAACATCAGGAACAAAAAATAGTCAATAAACAATTATATAATATAACTAGCTGTGCCCCGCGGTTTCACCCGCGCTAGATGCCTACGTCATAGTAGCTTTATGCATGCAAAGTCTCAGCCCGATCGGTTTAAAATTGACAAAGTTTCATACAAACTTTCATCCCCTATTTTATACCCTTGGGGGTAGAATTAATCAAAATCCTTTCTTAGCGGATGCCTACGTCATAACATCTACCTGCATGCCAAATTTCAGCCCGATCCGTCCAGTGGTTTGGGCTGTAGCGTTGATAGATCACCATGTCAGTCAGTCAGTCAGCCAGTCAGTCAGTCACCTTCGAGTTATATATATTTAGATACAGGCGTGTTGAATGAGTGGCGTACAAAAGAGGTCTTTGCTCAGCAGTGAGGATTACGGGCTGAAGACGATAAAAAAAACACGTGATTAAATCAGCGCTGTAAAAATACAAGTTTTTAGAGCGCTAATATGCAATAATAGAATTTTCGAATGACTGAAAATACAGCAATGACTAGAATACACTGAATTTTTGGGATTAGAGCGCGTAAGAAACATGTTATAATAGTAGTGTTTTATTTATGATGAGTGTTGACGCATAAGTGCAAGTATTTGTTATAAATTAGTTAAACATTTTAAGTGTCGCTTTTAAAACTCTGCTTATTATAAGCTATCTACTATCTACGTCCTGCAATCACGTCGCAGATGCCACCGCATTGTTCACTAGAGTACCTACGGCTACGGCACAAACTAACAGTCTCATTTGTAATACAAATTGTTCCAACATTTGTTCAACTTTATCGAGTGAGCTCATTTCGATTTTTTATATTTGCGTAACGATGTTGGGAACTAGCAGGATAAAGTTAATCAATTTTAATGAACTTTTATAGTGATAAAGAATAAATTCAATTCAATTTAGAAAACTTCGTAGCGATGATAGCTCAGTGGTTAGCGTGCTCGGTACACACGCCGAAGGGCGTATGTTCTAATCCCCACAATAAGCTCTAGCTATCGGTGAAGTAAAACATCGTGAGAAAACTATGGCATGGCGGTAGGGTACTTTATAGTACTCGACTGGGTAGCTACCAAGTTGAAAATCTGTCGCGGTGTTCCAGCAGCCAGTTCCATTTCAGTCTAGGTGCGTTTACCATCTTCGATCACATCGCCACTTTAGGTGAGCTATGCTCAAACACTTAGCCAGTCAACCATTAAAAAAAACTTGAAATTTTATTTGAACTGCCTCAAAGACGAAAAACTCAATTAGTACAATATCTTGTTCCAAATATGTACAATGTAATATACCTAAGTAAATGATATTATAACATTTAGGTAAAAAACGTAAAAGGGCATACTCGTAGAGGGTTGTATCAAAGAAGAAAATTATGTTTGCTCTTTGCCAATTCTTTCGCAAAGTAAAATTACATTTTTAGCTTGCGGCAAATACTTTTACTCATAATTTTCCTGAAGGACTCTGCTTTAACCGGGCGTGGTTTTAAGTGATCTTTTTGATATCGAGCCTTATTCATTATTTAAACGTATTGTTACTCGAAGTCGAAAAGCCTCTGTAAAATATTTGCGGTAACACTCCCTTTTTAGTACTAATTACAGTAGCTAATTGTGGAGAAAAAAACTTTTTTGTTTCAGCGAAATTAGCGGGTACTTTAGAAATTATCAGCGGTTTAATTTTATTCGTTTAGGCTATTAAGAGTTTATAAAAACTGTTATTTGTTTTTAATTAGTATAGCAATTTATAAAACTAATAGTTTCAGCTTAATAATTCAATGTCTCAAAGTTATGAGCGGCGATACCTTCAAATTTAACGTTATCACTTTTTTTTTTTATCTCTTACCATCAGAACGAGCATATTCTGCAGCCAAGCAGTGGTGGGTAAACATTACTGTGTTCCGGTTTGAAGAGAACTGCAGCTAGCGAATTTCCTGGGCTGTTGATACTTATCCATTGAAAGTCTCAAAGTAATGAGAACCAAAGCAACGACGCCCCGGACTTTGTTTTGTTACTTAAAGATCTTTGTATTGTTGCAATGGTCGTGGGCATGCGTTATCTCTTGCCATCAGGAGAACGTATCGTTCGTCTTATTATATATATTTTTTTTTAATTTAAATGTCGTTTTTTTCGGCGTCGGAAGTCCTGTTAACTAAACGAATCCAACTTCAAAAACCAAACAATTTGTTTTAAGAACATTTCTAAAACCCAAAGGTTTTATCTCATTTATATGTATCTTACACAACAACATCCCGAAGACAAGGCAAATCAGACACCACCCCCTCGCAATCCATTTGAACGCATCAGAAATAGCTTCTCACCCCCGGCTATAGAATAGACAACACATTCGAGTTAGACAAGGAGAGGAAGATGAGGAAATCTGTCTTTCTCTTTCCAGCTCATTTCACGCACTGTAATAATGTAGGTCGGAGTCTTGGGGCCACACTCGCGATTCCGCTCTGCTCAATTTGTATTAGATTATTATTTACTCGAAGCGTGAATACAGACAGATACACAGTAATATTATAAATGATATGGTTTGTTACAGTCATCAAGCTCTTTACTACAAGTGTAGTTTTAACTGTTCTTCTTGCCTCAGTTGGATTATTATAGTATTAAAACCAATATTTCTTAGCTGAACTACAATAAGATCGACCAATACAAATAATTAATTATAGTCCTTGATGTTCCTTTAAGATTGAAGCGAAAATAAAAATGTTCATTATCTACGAATTTATGTTCGCAAGTCTTAGTCTTATTTAGCCAAAGCTGAATAAAGCAACACACCAAACTCCATAGACTATCTAATAAAAAAAATACTTCGCATTACTACTATTACCAGGGCATGTGCCTTAAGTAAAACATACCTTCATAGATAGAGACAAGAAAAAGCATATGTAACATTTTTTCTGTTCTATTGAGAAGTTGAAAGAGTAGAATTTTACGACCACAAATTTGTGTTTTAACTAGAACGTGTCATTTTCAGCGGATATACGCAGATTGTATAATAATCTGTCGAGTGTATCAGTCCAATGAAATAGCAATAGTTACTAGGCTCTTCCCTCTATCCTTTCGACGATATTAAGTACTACAGTATAAATTAAATTATTGATGTTACCGTCAACTGTCTAATAGGAAATTTCGCGTTGTATCCCGATAATTTAAAGTCCGAAATCCCTAATAAGACGTGAATAAAAAGAAACGTCATAATTAAACATATGTATTAAAAAAAACTTATTTGATAAACGCGTAGATCGCCCGGAGCCAAAAGGAGAAACAAAAAAAAAAGTAGTGACGCTTTTAAAGTTTTTTGTTCAAGAACAATGAATGACCTAATGTTATATTACAAACAGTTTTCCATAAAGTATATACAATGATACTTGTACCTTATTACAGACCAATTGTTACACCAATTATATTATCTGATTACCTAGGTAAATAGGAGGTTATATTCTAACATCTTAGATAATCGTTAAAACTTATTCAAATATATTCTGTGTCGGTCCCGAGGGACACGAAACCACAATGAGCATTTGTTAATAGAGATAAGTTATGTCACAATGCACGGTGACCTTGCAGACACGCAACGTGAATACAAATCAATCATAATACATTCTCATTACATTTTATTACGAATATAAAGCCATGAGAGCGTCATTTTTATTAAAATTCCGATTTATACACCATTGCTTATTGAACGCGCATATATTTTTCTTAAACAAAAGATAATTTTTCAGCATTTGGAGTACGTGTAATTCTTAAACATCTGTGGCATAAACATACATTTAGTTGGAATAAAGAGAAAGTCAAACAACGACACAAAACATGGTAATTAGCATGCGATAGCTGTTGCGATTTAGTTTCGAGTCCGTTATAGAGGCAGCCAGCGTGACGTCATGAATTTTGCCATTATATTCTAGCACCAGGCTCCCGATAATATAACTGCGTTCGTATTGTATTTTATTTACATTCCATTGGAACATTAAAAACACTTCGACATGTCAGTTAACAAAAAATTCAACAAATAAATTGATGTAATTTAATAAAATATTAAATAAGTTAGTGTAAAAAGGCATTGTCACTATTTAACGCTTTTTGCGGCTTACAAATTACTTTGAATCTTTCTAGATTTACTCTGTGACCGTGCACCTATACAATGCTTGCCATCGTATTGGCATAATTCGACAAGATTACTAAGTTTTCATAGACAGAATCGTCTAGCTAGATGGCTCATCGCAACATTCACGCGATTGCTAGGTCTGGGGTTGGTTAAATGTACCCAGCGAGTACCATATGGAAATCCTATCCACGCCCAAAAATCCTAAGTTTCCATTACAACATTCTACATGAGTATGCGAGTGATCAGAAATAGTGGACCCTATCTGAACCAGTTGTCGTCCTAACCACTCATTTTCGACCGGCATTTTATATTCGTATCGTTCTGAAATAATTTTGTTTATTATTTAATAAAAAACACTCTTGTGCCACATGTTTTGCTCTTGAGTAGGGTCAAATTACTAAATGTAATAAAGTGTTTATTTTGGTGCAGTGAGGTCGCAAATCTTAGTCTTTTTTACGTAAAACTAATAAGACGAACGAGACACTCTCCTGATGGTAAGAAATAACGCATGTTCATGATCATTGCAAGCGATACACAGAACTTTGAGCAGCAAAACAAAGTTCAGGGCAACGATTATTTGGCGGTCATTACCTTGTCTCAAATACAAATATTTTATTGATAAGACCAAAGTTACAAGTCATATTTAAAAATGACAATTATGAAACAATATAATGAGATAGCCCCATAATTTCGCTAGCTGCAGTACCTTACAAACCAAAACACAGTAATGTTTACACACTACTGCTTGGCGGTAGAGTATCTGATACTGTGGTGATACCTACGTAGACGACTTCCTGATAAGGAGACCTACCACCAAGTAGTCTGATTTTGAAAAACCTTGACCCATATATATAAGAGTAAATAATAGGGTAAAATGATCGAACACCGGATGAGAAATATCTCAAGCAATCAATTACTTAGTCTTCAAACAGTACAGACGCGTAACTAGGTATATGGTCTATTGATAAGTCAAAACTCATTATGGCATTTATAGCTTACCAAGCGTGATTTATATCCTCCACAGGTCATTTCAAATGAGCAGGTCAACCGCTTCATCAAGCCGATCTCATTTCCAGGCACGCATGACTCAGCGGGTGACGTCACAGAGTTAAATTCACGATCGGTCGGCGCCGCGATATGATGTTAAATAGCAGTTCCGAATCATGTTAATTATAACAGTTAATTGGAACTTAATAACGGTCCTCGTGATTTATTTTGGATGTGAAATTTCATTTTAATACATTTTTACTGTTAACTATTTTATAAACAAAATAATATACAAAATAACGTCTGCCTTGACAGGCAGACAGATAACGAAGTAATCCTATAAGGGTTCCTTTTTTCTTTTGAGGTACGGAACTCTTCTGTGTACCTACTCGTATTAGCCGCTTAGTACCCGCTGTAATCTAGAAAAAGAAATCTTTAATTTCAAGCGCAATCAAAAATAGATTTGTATTTTTATTTCAAAAGCATGAATAAAGAATGTACTACAAGTAGTAACTAATTACTTGTAGTTTTTCTTTGTACAAATAAATACGTAAATACTTCATGTGGATATAATTTATGTTTATAAATTTTGTATTTATTTTTATTACAAATATGACGTTATTAAATGAGAACTTATCGAATTAATACGACACCATATTTAGTGCAACTTCCACCCATCGAGCCCATCGAACTAAAGCAGAGCTTGTGTGATGGAAGTCAGATAACTAATAGCATACATACTTTTTTTTTTTTTTTGTAAATACATGCAGAACACCCAGACACAGAACAAACATGTTGTTTATACCATAAAATGTTTGTCCTTGGGGGGAATCGAACCCACGCCCTACAGCTTAGGCAGACATAGTCCCAATGAGCCAACAGGGCTGTCATTCAGAGCTGTATTGAAACTAACCATCGAAAGTCTCAAAGTAATGGACGCTAAAGCAACGATGCCCTGGGCGCTGTTTTGCTACTCAAAGTTCTGTGTATCGCTGCAGTGGTCATGGGCAGGAGTTATGTTTTACCATCAGCAGAGCGTCTCGTTCTTCTCATTAGTGTCAGTTCAGCAGCCAGGTAAAGTAATTAGAAAATTTTGTGTTTATTCTATTGACCGTTGAGGAGTTTTCGTTTGGAGCCAATCCTCTTTAGAACCAAGTCGTGCTTGCCATAAAAATGCACTGTCATGCAATGCAATTAAGTCATTTTAAAATAAAGAAAACTGACTATGCCATGAATATCAAGGCCATCTTGAGTAAGTTGTTACGTAGTCATTGTTCATTTATGCATACGTAGATAAGCCATACTATGCCACTTTGTTACACGAATGAAGAAAAACAAAATATATTCGCTTGTTAAACTTATAATATACGTATAAGTATGTGATTCGCTCTGAGGAACATCAAAATAGGCTTATCTTCAGTCATAACTACTTTACACGTACTACTAGGTACTACCGTGAAATATCTACACACATAGTGAGCGCATAAACGGCATTGTTTTCAAAGCCCTGTTTCGAATGGATTATCTTCGGCATTATAATAAGAAAACCTAGTATATTGTTCGCCTTATACAGTGTGTACAGTGTTTTACACGACTGTCCACAAAAGGAGTGTAATCTTTTTAGGGTTCATATGTGTGTTTCTATATCCCAACATAACTTTTAGATGCCTGAACAGATTTGGATGTATGGGGTAAGGAATCCTTACATTAAATTACTGGTTATAGATTGATACATTCAGGCGTTACTTTGCGGAAGTTCATTTTGGGTGTTCAAGGTATATGTATATATATTTAGTTAAAAATTCCGCTCAAACAAATTAAACAAAAAACTAAGTTAATTTTTTGTCTAATTTTAGTTTTAGATATTAAGTAAAGTTTTGGATAAGTTTTTTTACAATTTTTGTCAAGTTAGTTAAATTTAAATCCTTATTACTGACTAAATATATAACTTGAAAACTCTTGTTATAAATTAAAAAATATACCTAATTAAAAAAAACAATATGGCGGCAATATGAATACATTTCCAAACGTAATAAAAACAGGAATTTCATCAATTTTATAGTAGTATTTATAATATAAAGTATATAATGTAATATTTTTAATACAGTAGTGTATTATGTTTCATTCAATAATAACCATTTTTGTTTATCTCTTATTGTTTCTACATTTTCCTCTTCGTAAAGGTAAGGATGATTTATAGACAAAGTTTTTAGCAAACTTATCCAGAGTCATGCTACATGTATGCAATAAAGGAGTTATTAAATAACTTTTTCTTGGTCGTAGATCTCCAGTGGGTCGTCTAGGTAGGTACCACCGCAGTACTAAATATTCTGTCGCCAAGCAGCAGTGTGTAAACATAACTATGTTCCGGTTTGAGGGTTACTACAGCTAGCGAAATTACGGGGCTGTCGAGCTAACCACCGAATGTCTCAAAGTAATGAGCGCCAAAGCAGCGATACCTTGGACTTTGTTTTGTTACTCAAAGTTCTGTGTATCGCTGCGATGGTCATGGACATGCGGTATCTCTTACCATCAGGAGGGCCTGAACCTTAACTGGTTACCTTATGTTCTTTTATTATTACATTTTGAACTTGAGTACTTTGTTTTTCTTAAGTACAATTACAATTAACATATTTACATAATTATAATAATTCTGTATTCCTCGTAAAGAAATGCCTTAATCTTTGGTAACCTAACATTTTCCTGAATGAAAAGTATCCTATGTTAATCCATCTAATAAAATTTCATCTAAATCAGATCAGCCGTTTTTGCGGGATTGAGTAACAAACATCAAAATTAGTAGGATAAGAAATGGTGATACAAACAGCATATGTAATTTCAGTTGGAAGCTCTTATTGAAGACCAACCAAAAAAAAAAAAAAAAAAAAAAAAACCGCCAAAGCCCTGCCGAAGGCGCCAGCCGTCCAACAGACTATGAATTTATTAGTTGACTGACTGACCCCAATTGTGGCTGTAAAGGGTCGCAAATGTCAGCAATTACTTATAACTATAGGTTGTGAAATGATTAAGCAATTTCATTTAATCTTGTAGTTTTCTTTCTTTCACGCCCAAAAACGTAATCACTTATGTTATTGTCTATTTTACTAGAATAATGAAAAAATATCTAAAAGTTATTCTATCTGGCAATACGAGATATAGTTTATAAAAAATAACTTAACAATAATAACTGATTTTTCAATACAAATATCGAAAGATTTTGAACAAGAGTAAGATACCTATGCTTTAACTTCTACTCTGTTTATTTTTTTTTTAGTTGACAGGCTAGGTGTTTGACCACTGCTCAGCTGATGTTAAGTGATGGTGTGGTCGAAGATGGTAAACCTAGTCTGGTATGAAACTGGCTCTCAAGCGACGCTGCCGTAACACACCGTCAGGTGCTTATCGGCAGATTTTCAACTTGAGGGTGGTAGCTAGCCAGTCGTACATAGCTAGCAAGTAATACTACAAAGTACCCTACTACCACGCTATGGTTACCTCGCGATGTTTTCCTTTACCTGCAGCTCATGCTCATTGTTTGGGGTTTGAACTCACAAACTTTGGCGGTGGAACCGACCGCGCTAACCACTGAGTTATCATTGCTGCAAACTTGTGTACTTAGACCAATTGGTTTTGATTACGGCTTGAAATAAAACAGAGATAAAAAAACATTTCGTATCTAATTTTAATCATTTACAAATTCAAGGTATTTCCTCATATATCTCAATAAACTGCAAAGTTTTAATGACGTATTAAAACTTTGTACACCATATGAACTCAGAATTGAAAAATTGAAGTAAACTCCACAAGTATCGCAAGAACTGAAAAATAGCAAAGCGTAAAAGTGGAAATTCTAGATTTTTAGAACTGCAAGAAAAACCAAATAATCCATTATACTAGAACACAACAAAGATTTTTCTCTCGCAGACATCTGTCAACTAACAGATATATTAATTCGGCCCGCCCGCCATCTGTTGTGTTTGTTTAATTAAGTGAATCACCGCCGAGATAACAATGGACAAATCCAATTCTCGAGTAATTACTTATCTCGGAGAGAGCACGCGAAGATAATGACAATGTTCATTCATACGACAACGATAGTAGAAGAATACGGAACCGCGGATAACATAAATAGACTCGTACATAGCGTGGCATCTTACTTATTAACTATAAACTGAAAAATACAACAGGGCATATTAATGCTAGTGGATCAAGGTGGAGTGTCAGTATATTTATCAGAGCTGCAGGTGGCAGAAAGCGGAAAGCCGAGGATTCAGCTGAGTGCCGTGTCCTGGGACCTACGTCCAGCAATAAACTAGGATAGGATGGTTATAACGATGATGGATACTAGTGGTGGACTGAATGTTTAAATAAATAGAACGCATAACTTCTTCATAGAGATTTTAGCAGAACAGATATTCATTCTAAATAAAAGCATGAAAGGAGCATACGGAGTTTGTTGAAATTTAAATGTAGAGTAAGCACTAAGCAACCACAAAGTCACAAAATTTACTACCACTCGCGGTAGCTTGCGAAAATGTTATTCACCAAATTCTGGGAAAACGGGACCACAGCGTGTTGTTATTACTTATGAAGCTGCAAATTATACTAGATAGTTCTCATCTCTGAATTCTGCCAGCTTCCATCGAGGCTTTCGCATTACGAGGATAGCTCGTGTGAGGTTTATAGCCATTTCGTAGGCGGTGAAGTCATGCTGACATCATATCGCATTAAAATAAATACGATGTACCGCCGGCTAACATTGTTTTCCTTTTATCGATGGTGCTAAACGTGATAACACGACACATATCGTGTTTTCAGAGCCAGCATCGCATATTTTGAAGAATGGGATGAATTTATACGCATTGTGTCATATTAGTAATATTTATCAACGCTCACGTGTTAGCTTTATCAGGTGACTAGTTTTATCTTTATAAATCTCTTTCCCAAAATAACTTTGCTAAAATTGTAATCGGGAGCAGATATATTCAATTACGAATGCCGACATTTTCGTCGTAAAATAACAGTTCAAAAGAAAACTGACTTAAGGGCTCGGTTATATAAATAAGCCTGAATTGAAATGTTTCCAGTTGATTCAAATTTCACGACACAAGGAATTCCTCTGATAGATTCTTTGTCTTGTTGAGCAACAACAAATTATTTTGAAGAATTCGGTCGGCAAAATAGTCCACCCACCTCATTTAGCAAAACAAAGACTTTAAGAGAAAAGTTCTGAAAGCTTTCCCTTGTAAAATCCAAAGTTTTAAATTCAATTTTCTATTTCATCTAAGAGCTTTACTTTTTGGCGTCCACTTCTATCATATTGTAAGAATCCGACGGTGGAGGCAGATTCAAACGTCTCCCCTGAAAGGTTTATCCATTTATCGGAATCCCAACTAAACGAAATTAATTAGGGGCGCGTCGGATTACCTTACGAAAAACTGTCGACTTAAGGAGTCCCGAGAAAACGGAGAGCAAAAAATACTGCAAGAGAGCAAGGAATAATGAAGACCATTATTTACTGAGATACCGTAAGCGGATATTATAAGAAATTTCATTACGTGCGAAGGCCTAATTTCGTCATTGGAGAATTCGAAATGAACTTCTGATGAAACCTTTGTTCTTGACCAAATATTATTAAAGTAAAGAAAACACTAATTCTCTTTTACTTTGGAACAGGTAAATAGATTTTTCCCTGGCTCGAACGACAGTATGCGTGTCTTGAAAGTTGCATTGCAATCAATAAAAGTTTTTCATTTACATCAATCGTGTTAAAGCCTAGTTAGCCCTCGACGGAGCCGATTGTTTGCTTTTACTTTCAGCGAACTATTCCGTTTGAAAAGAAAATTATTACAGCATTCTTTTGTTTCCTTTTAATACCAACAAGTAACTTCACCAGTCAGTCAGTTAAATGAATTGCGTTTGTTTTCGTTTCTAATTTTAGTAATACGCGTATTTAGATAGTTTGTGTTAATTTAAAGAGTCTACAAATGTTTATAATCTACGCAGTACTCATGATGACATTGTGAATGGATCTCATTGAAACAGCGATGATTCTGGGTAACTCTGAAATAATGTTAATGTAGTTTTCAGCAGAAAATATGAGAGGTGAGTAGAAAGGTAAAGGTAGGAAGAATATTATTGAGTGCAGAGTTTATCTTATCTGTTATCAGTCCAATATTATGATCGGAACAGCCGCCTACGGGCAGGTGGCGAGTTATTGTGTTCTGGGAAAATACCTATGATAATACGCTGCGGCGATAGACGCCATGCCGTGGGGAGGCAGTGATGCAATTAATTTATTAATTGTGGCCTCGGCGTGGCCAGCACCAGCAGATTGCACACGGTAATGGTAAAGATTAGATGGTCAAGGTTGCGCTGACGTAAGCCCGTAACGGCACACGAACGAGTATGCGGAGAACCTCCCATCGCACAACGCATAACAATCCACCTGCATAGGTGAACAAAATATGTCAAAATGCAGCAACGGCAATGTTTTGATGGCTTTGTTTTGGTGCCGAGAGCCGTGACATGACATGTCGGTACTCGGTGTACACAACACGCGAGCGCTCGGCGGGCGCGAGGCGCGAGCCCCCACTCCTGCGGCTCGTGGAGCTCGGCTCGCCATTGTCGCGGGGCCGTCGTCGCAGCGCGCGGTTGTCGCTCACC
This sequence comes from Biston stratarius, assembly GCA_950106695.1. Lineage (NCBI taxonomy): Eukaryota > Metazoa > Arthropoda > Insecta > Lepidoptera > Geometridae > Biston > Biston stratarius. The sequence goes on along the minus strand of OX467106.1, from coordinate 43,267,014 downwards.
TTTTTAATGTGGAAGTGGTCGGGACGCAGCGTCTCCTGGATCTCCTGGTCGTGGCCGCGCGGCGCCGCCTGCACGGAGCTGCGGAACCCGTCCAGCACGCCCTTGAACGTGAACTTCTTCATCGCGGTGCGGAGTCGCGGGTCCTTTGTCCGAGCCGCTCGCGCCCCCGCGGCTACATCACAGCCGTCCGCGGCGGACAGCGAGCCGGTTTTGGCGGAAGGAAGGTCGGTCGCTCCCGCGTTTCGCGCGCCGCTACTGCGCAGGGCAGCCCGGGGCGACGCCGACGCCGACACGACACGCGCCCGCCACGCCGACGATCGACGAAAACTAGGCGAGGCACCGCCTTCGGAATGTACGGCAATGCGGCGTCGCGGTCGATCGATACCGGAGCCCGGGCACAGGCGCACTGGCGTCGCGCTGTCAGTCGCCGCCGCACACTGCACGCTGCACGGACCGGAAAGAGCGTGACGAGCACGATCGATCTACCCGCCCGAGCTTACGAAAGAGATGAACACATATTGCGCATGATGATACGTCTTGCGGAAGGTAAATTCACAGCTGATAATGGCGGTTGCCACGTTCCGCCGGTAGACGTCGCCACTAACAACAACAACAACAAGTTTGACGTTATTTTTTTTTTCTTCTTTTCAAACCGCAAATTTTGTTGTTGCATTCTTGAACACACATTTGAACAATGAAATTGTATCTTTTAATAAATCAAGACGAATAAGTCATATTCAATACGATTAAATTTACAAATATCATAATTATTACCTAGTATTAGCAAGCTTAGGTCATGATTAGTTCCGATTGACTTTCTAGTATGGCACTAATAGTGTACATCATAATGTAACGATTAATCTTATTTTGGAACTCCAAAATCTAAAAATTTAGGAAAATCGTTTGCAAAACAAACTCAATTCCCGAATATATTCCCTATGCAACTGGATTTATGGTGGTTTCGAGAAAATTATATCAGTTTTAAAGACAAAAAACTTAAGCACATAATTTATACATAAGCATCTTGACAATGAAGCAAGTAGCGTATATAATGTTTCAGGCAAAAATGTAGTACTGGTATGAGCCGGTGGAATATGAAAATTAATAAGCAATACCTTGGGTTTTCTGTAATTTATATAATTATGTATCAAAACTTATGCACATATCTATTTTTGAAACTAGTACATAAAATTTTGTATTTGGATCAAACTTAACGCTACCCGAATTATGAATAGGTACGTAAAATATTTTAGTTTTATATATTTTATCAATAAATTTGATTGATGGCATTTAATATTTAAACAAAACAACGTATAACGCGAGCGTGTATTACTCTCATTCTGTCTTAAGCACGTTTTAGGCTCCAACAACATTTTGAGCACAAGTATTTTGAGTCTATTACTTTATCTACATTTAGGCAATCGTTTACCATTGGTTCTGAGGAATAAATTAACTCTAACAATAAATCAAAGTACATCGATAGACCAAAAAAGCGTACAATAGTTAATGTGCTTATTTTATCAATGTATTTTTTACAGTTATACATTTTTAGTTGATTTACGAAAATCTGTTTTATGGTGTAGTTTGATTTTCTCGTCTAAACACTAGCAGTATCGATACTTGATGTACAAAATGTTACTAACTAATGTCGCTTCAATGAAGCCATCATAAATCTAAAGACATTACTGGGAGTAAAAATTGCACATAAATGACTTCATTGAATTTTAGGAATCTGGAGAATTTAAATGAAATAGATCATTACGTTATGATGTATGTAGACATAGTGTGTCTAAGTGCAAGTACTTGGCGCTGGCTTGATGCATAAAGTTCGACGCCAAAAGCTGGGTAAAATACTAAAATGTCAGTGGTTTTTTGGCACTGACAGTTTAATTTCTTGTAGCAGAACAGCTGATTTGTCTCAAACTAAAATTACTTTGGCTCGCTGTTTTTCGTGAAGTGTTTAAAATATATTGAATTACAGTAAGAACTATAGCAAGATGTCGTTTAAAATAGTAGTCAGAAGTTTCAGGACACTTAGCTACGTCGGTAGCTATAAAAAAATCAAAGACAACCCGTTCAAGTAAGTGAATAATGTTGATTACTCACAAACTTTACTTGGTATGTACTTATATATACTATATACCATGACCTCGAAGAGAACAAACTGTATGTTATTTTTCACATTACGTATGTTCCTATATGTACTCATTTTGCAACGTATGATTATTACACTCGTACTTATAGGGCTTAGTGAAGGCCTATAAGAAGTACAATAATCTTCAGTAAGTACCTACTTACAACTGATAAACAAAAAAAAAAAACCAAACCGGTTGATAAACAAATGCTTTATTATCTTTACTTAGTTATAGAAAAACAGTCTTCCAATATATTTTTTTTTGCATCATTTCTAATGATAAGCAACCAGTTATTTGGAATAATTATATTAACAAGACACACTGATATGGTACCTACTCTACATTTTCATAATACAATTTCACACACTCCAAGGAGAGATGTTACGAATTACATTGTCGTTTTAAAATACAGTCAATATTTATAGATTATACTGTGCAGCCGTCGTTGGTGCAGGTCTCACAGCCTATGTGCAACTCAAGCAGAAAGCAGAGATGAAAGAGATACTCCAACTAAAGAACTACATGGCAGAACCGATTACACCTCTAACAAAGCTCATGGAAAACCAGGATGATATGAAGTCACAGATGGAGATGCTGATCATGAGGATACAAGCAGAGTTTTGTCGCGCCTTGGAGGCTGAAGAAGATGAGGTAAAATATCATTGAATAAAAAAGCCTTTGATAGCAAGAGAACGGTGTCAGCAATTATTACAACAATTCTAATGTTTATGACTGGATGGATTTGAATCAACATAACATTAAACACAACAACACTAAATGATTTGAATACTTTAATTAAGGGTTTTACTTATAAATATTGGCTTAAGTTTTTTAAGTATTGGTAATGACAGGAATGGTACACTCCTTATGGTAAGAGATAATGCATGTCCATGACCATTGCAGAGATACACAGAATATTGAGTAAGAAAACAAAGTCCAGTGCATCGCTGCTTTGGTGCTCATTACTTTGAGACTTTCAATGGTCAGTCTCAACAGCCCAGTAATTTCGCTACCTGCAGTACCCATTAACTGGAACACAGTAATGTTTACACACTATTTCTTGGTGGCAGAAAATCTGGTACTGCAGTGGTACCTACCTAGACAACTTCCTGCAAAGGAGATCTACCACCAGGTAAAATTATATGATAAATATTTTGATCATTCCACATTAAATAAATGAAAAGGTATAAAAGTATACCTCTTACTTTAAAATCACTACATGTTATAAAACAAAGTCGTCCTCTGCGCTGTCTGTTCGCAATAAACTTAAAAACTACTAAAGTCACGTGAGTTTCACCAATAGATAGAGTGATTCATGAGAAAGGTTTAGGTATGTAATTTGTCAAGGTTTTGTGTAGTGCCTACATTGCACCCGTGTGACGCCGGGGCGGGTCGCTAGTATAACATAATTAAAGATGGGATCATTTACCAGGACTAAGGGTGTTAAAATTTTAATAAAAATTATTTGTTAATAATTAAAAGTACTATAAATATCAGAAGTTAGTACAAATAACATTAGAAAGCATTTTCAAAGAGCACTGTAATTTTCCAAAACACAAAATATAGCTATGTTGTTTTAATACCCCCTAACCCGTTTGTGCCTTCTCATGTATAAGATAGATTTTAGTGTGAAATTTTCCAATAATTTACTGAGTAATGTTTTGTTGTAGGCTTGGGAGGATGAGAAAACAGTGGATGATTTCGATTTTGACAATGATGTATTCATAAAATGGCCGGTATGCTTACTTATTGCATTTTATTTCCCAAAATTTCCTCAAACATTTGCTTTTTTCTCATTGTTTTTCAAATTTAATGCTTGCTTATAGTTAATAATGCTAGTCATAGAAAATGTTGCCATTACATCTTTTATTTATTAGTTAAATACTGTAATAATATAGGTATCTAGTGAAATTGTAATCATGGGTTCAATTTAGCACATTATTGGTTTTACCCGACTGCCAAGGAAGGGTTATGTTTTTCGCGCGTATCTTGAATGTGTGTTTTCTTTATTACCTCGTGTTTTCCAAACGGCCAAATGGTGTACGACAAATAAAGTATCGTTAGATTCGTCTCAATAACCCAAGTGTCCTTAGAGGGGCTTCAAAAAATTAAGATGGTCAAATTTTGGCGCGAAATAGTAATATGATAATAAAAATAACTAACCAAACCTATCAAGTAAGACATTTCAATAAAGGCAATTAAAAGAAGATTACAAAAATATATATAAGTTATATGTTTAAATTTAATTAGGAATAATTTTGTTTAGAAACTTTTTTCCTTTTACTATAGCTATTTTAATCACAGATTTTTGAAACACTTCAGCTTGTTTTATGTTGAATTGTCTTTAACAATAATTCATTTTTTAATTAATAATGTTCAGTTCATAAGAGGTCACCATCACAAATGTGACTAGAATCTTTTGACTAATACACACAGCCATTACAAAATGCAGAAACCATATGAGTGTCTAATATTAAATATGTATGTACATACAGACATACTTACTCACACTTTCACATTAATAATATCAGTGGAACATGATTTATTTTATATTTGTAAATTGTTCTAAAGATTTTACTAGATTCATTTTGTTTTCAATCAATAGTGTTACTTTGGTAAAACATTGACAGTTTCACTACACACAATTAACTAAGCCAAACAAAAAAAAAACTATTTTAAAATGTATGTTGTGTTAAACAAAATTGTGTGAATATTATATCAGTATCAGAATACAATATCCTTGCAGCAATATTCTATTAACATAGACAATCTTGTCGATTCCAGGAGGCAAAATTCAAAGTGGACCGATGGATGCGTAAGGAAGGCGGGGGAGGTATCACATGTGTACTGCAGGACGGTCGCGTGTTCGAGAAGGCGGGAGTCAATGTATCCGTTGTTTCGGGGACATTGCCTGCTGCGGCTGTTCAGCAAATGCGGAGCAGGTACCCTCCACACTGATTAAGAAGTTTGATGAGGCAGTAGATTGAATCGGGTGCCAAAATTGTATGGACTAAATCTATCTACAAAATGATAATAGACTATGCTGTTATTGAATCACAGATTATTAATATTTAATAAAAATGTCAAAGTCATGAAACGAACAAGACACTCTCCTGATGGTAAGAGATAATGCATGTCCATGATCATTGCAGTGATATACAGAACTTTGAATACCAAACCAGTCTAAGGTATCACTGTTTTGGCGCTCATTACTCAACAGCCCTGTAATTTCACTAGCTGCAGAGTACCCTTCAAAACGGAACACAGTAATGTTTACACACTACTGCTTGGCGGCAGAATATCTGTTACTGCAGTGGTACCTAACTACAAGTCCTCCTGCCAAGAAGATCTTCGACCAAGTAAAACAAAATATATTCACAAGCACCCAAATCTTACCGCGGCCCTCACAGCCCGCATTTTTGACTACAGCTCAACTGATGATAAGTGACGATGTGGTCGAAGATGGTAAACACATCTAGTCTGGTATGGAACTGGTTCTCAAGTGAGGCTGCGAGAACGAAGTTAGGTGCTTGGCGACAGATTTTCGACAATTAGGATGGTAGCTAGCCAGCCGCGTAGTATAAAGTATCATGCTAGCTAGCACGGACGGGCAGTGCTTGTGCAAAAATGCTTAGCATACTATCGGCCTGAGGGGGTATAGGAACTATCGACTCATAGATTTTAGTAACACTGAGTTAAAGGGCCCGTTATGTATTTCAGGGGTAAAAATCTAGAGAATTCGTCGCTGCCGTTTTTTGCAGCGGGAGTTAGTGCAGTCATCCACCCACGGAACCCTATGGTGCCCACTATACACTTCAACTACAGATACTTCGAGGTGCAAGACAAGGACGGTAAGGTTTTTTTATTATAAATAGGCTTGCGTTTGACCATAATCTCGCCTGATGTTAAGCGAAGACGCGGCCTATGGTTGACCACGCTTGCCTAGAAGAAATCGATTCACTCGCAATTGAGTCGACTAAGTGCAAAAGCGGCAATCTGTGCTTTTTTTTCTAAAAACGAGTTATGGACATGGCTTCACAGAAAATGTTGAATTATAACGTATTATTTAATCATTTTAAAACAAAACTGGCGTTTTGCCTTGAAAAATGATCATCAAAGTCAGAATAGTGCGATCAAATCTGCCATTTTGTCATACTTCGTTATCCAAGACGGCCATCTTAGGCCATTGACCAATCAGAAGTGAGAGTATTCAAGCTAGCTGTAACGGTCGGCAGAACATTTTAAGCTTTATATTTTAATGAATAAAGAGTGTTTTTTTTTAAATTAAACAAATGATATTACTAAAATATTTGAAACGAGAAACGGTAAATTACAAAATCATCAGTTTCAAATCCGGCATTCTACACATTCAAAGGTTTCAAATCTGGCATTCTTAAAAATTTGGAATCAAAGCTGGCAACCTGTAAAATTAAAATGCAATGTATCATATAAACATAAAAATATTATTTTCTTTTTTTTTTGGCAATAAATATGTATTATAAAAAATGTAGCTTTGTAAATCTTATAAACCTTATGAGCCATAGAAAGCAAATCGTTTTTTTTTTTTTTATTTGCCGAAAATTTACCAAAAGTTAGATTGCCACCTTTGAAATTAGTTGACTCAATTAACAAGAACTAAAAATAGTCACCTAACTAGTGCTAATCAATAAATCATATACAAACACGCGCGTCTACTTGACCCCTGCGATACTGGTTTCTCCTAGCGCAGGTTACTTTAGTACTATTTTACCCCTAATAAGCTTACAAAGTTTTAAGAAATAAACAGTTTGTATTTGGTTCCAAATCTTCCTATTCAGGTGTGAAGTGGTGGTTCGGCGGCGGAACTGACCTGACACCGTACTACCTGAACGAAGGTGACGCGGTGCACTTCCATCTGACGCTGAAGCACGCGTGTGACCAGCACGACAAGTCTTACTACTCCAGGTGAGTTACGAATTGCCACCCGATACATACCAATTATTGCTACCGATCACCATTTTACTTGTTAGAAATATGAAAAGTAATTAATCATAGAATTTTCGACAGTCTAGTTGGGAAACCCGCTGACTTCCAATGTGAAGGGGTCAAATCCCACGGCGCGCACCTCTGTCTATTCTAAGTTATGTGAAGTCTGCCAACTCGCACTTGACCGACGTGGTGCACTATGGCCTTACCCTTCTCACAGAGGACCGCGCCCACCAGTGGGACAGTTTTTTTATAAAAAAAAATTAAAAACCCCTACGCAATTAACTTAACATAACTAAGAAACACCGCAAGGAAACTGGCTTTCAAATGGAAAAAACCGCATCGAAATAGGTCCATCCGTTTGAAAGCTATTATGCTACAGACAGACACACACACAGAGACAGACAGACATCGACGTCAAACTTATAACACCCCTCTTTTTGCGTCGGGAGTTAAAAATAGGGCTGATTCGACACGACGATATACACCATTACTGGTAGGACAGATAGACGCATAAATCTGACAAAGATTTTTCTTGATTCCTCAGATTCAAGAAATGGTGCGACGATTATTTCCACATCCCGCACCGCGGCGAGCGGCGCGGCATTGGCGGCATTTTCTTCGACGACGTGGACGAGCCTAGCCAGGAGGCGGCGTTCGCGTTCGTCACCTCATGCGCGGAGGCCGTCATACCCAGCTATATACCGCTCGGTAACTATCTAGTTTTCGTTGTGGTAAATCTCCTTAGACCACCTGTGGTCGTCTAGGTAGTTACCACCGTAGTACCAAATATTCTACCGCCAAGTAGTAGTGTATAAACATTACTGTGTTCCGTTGTGAAGGGTACTGTAACTTGCAAGCCTCGTGCTTAGTTTTGGGTCCAATGTTTACCTGTTTAATACTCTGGATTGTAATGTCACTTCTAGTATTAAGTAAGTTCATTGTATTCTTTTCTCTGTATACTGTATTCCATTCTATGAAATTAATGTATCTTTAATTAGCAATACTACAGGGCTATTAAGACTAACCATCGAATGTTTCAAAGTAATGAGCGCTAAAGCAGCGATACACTGGTTTTTTTTTGCTACTTTTTAAGTTCTGGGTCCCACTGCAATGTTCATGGACAGGCGTTATCTCTTACCATCAGGAGAGGCTCTCGTTCGTCTCAATATTTTTACATAAAAAAATCCTTTCTTAACATATGCCTGTGACATTTCACATCGGCGTAAATATGACAGAGCACTGTAAGCGTTCGTTAACTTTGTGAAACTTTAATAAGGTCCCTGGTGATTATTACTGTGTCAATGTAAATCGAACTCATAACTGTTGTGAGTAATTATTATAAAAAAAGGTTTTTTTTTAAATTAAATATAAAAATATGTATTGTGAAAACGAGAACTCTCAATATCAGAAGAAAAAAAAAACACAGACTTAAGAGCTTATGCCACAAATGGCAGCCAATGCAATGAAATGAAACAATATACGTGTATATATATATATGATGGAAGGTGTCAAAACACATAAATATACTTATATAAATATAATAATATAGTAAACTACATATACTAACACTAAAAACAAACATAAACATATTGTATAAAAATAAATAACACAAAAAGAATAAGAATAAATAAGAATGATAATACAATGTATTAATATAAGTATGTGACCTGTAAGAAAATTTTACCAATTTTTGTCTATGATTGCCAGTAAAGAAACACAAAGACGCCGCATACGGCTACCACGAGCGTCAATGGCAGTTGCTCCGTCGCGGACGCTACGTGGAATTCAACCTCATGTACGACCGCGGCACCAAGTTCGGCCTCGCCACGCCCGAGGCGAGGTTCGAGTCCATACTCATGTCGCTGCCGCTCAATGCTGTAAGCACTCACTCCATTAACATTACAGATCATATTATACTGTAACGTCAAAGTTAGAAACGGGAACGCAGAAAAATCATACCACCACATTGTGTTACATTCCAGGTATTGTGTTTTATCAAGTGTTTATGTATAAAAACACTGTGGCAAGGTGATATATAGCATGGTGGTAGAGTACTTTCTAGTACTCGGCTGGATAACTACCACGCATCTAATTGAGAGCCAGTTCCATTTCAGCGAAGATGTGTTTACCATATTCGACCACACATCACTTAACAACAAGTTAGCTGTGGTCAAACACCTATCCTGTCAACCATAAAAAAAATATAGCAATCTAACAATAAGATAATAATTAATAAATATTTTTATTAGCTGCTAATTATACGAGTATGTTTTGTACAAAAATGAATATACTTAATTGAGTCTCGCACTCTCCTATATCCCACTAATCCTACTAATATTATAAATGTGAAAGTTTGGATGGATGGATGGATGTTTGTTACTCAATCACGCCAGAACGGCTGGACGGATCTGGATGAAATTTTGCATGTAGATACTTTAGGCCCTGGAATAAAACATTGGATACTTTTCATCATAATCCATCACTACGCGGGTTAAACCGCGGGGCGCAGCTAGTCTTCCATATAGTACAATAACTTTCTCTTGTTTTAGAAATGGGAATACATGAATACACCCAAAGAAAATTCCGAAGAGCTGAAACTGATGCAAGTCCTGAGAGAACCTAGAGACTGGCTTCAAATTGAATCGAAGGCGACAGCACGCTCTGCAGCTTAGTCGCGGCTGCCATATGCATACCATTTACCCACTTGAGGTGGAGCATTTATTCTAGTGAGGTTATGATAATTTAAACTATTCAAATTTTTAGATATGTATACTGTGTTAATAAAATTCTTTACATTTTATTTATTTTCTTTTGGTTGTAGTTATCATTTTATGAGAATAAATCATGGGTCACTTTAATCTAGAGAAGGTTGTAAACATTATATCGAAAAAGTTATTTAAGTGAGAAATGTTGTACTGTGTTTGGAACACAAATTCTATTTTATTATAAAATTTTATCAAACTGTAAATTGTTTTGTTTATGGTACACTGTTTGCTGATCCATGTTCACATGCATAATGTGAACCTACATATTTTGTTCTGATGTACTATAAAAGACACTTGTGGACACTGAATGTATTTATCACAGATTAATCAGTCAGATACTACTCCGAAGGGCCAATAAAGTTGGTAAGTGCATACTTGGTCCTGTACTCATTAATTCCAATGTGAGCAGTTTCACCCTCTACTTTGATAAGCTTATAAGCTAGTTAGATGCTTGCTTAAACGGCGATTTATCATGTGACCAGCCTGTAAAACCACACCGTCTCATAACAGTGAGCTTAAGTCAAATGTCAACCATAAAAAAAAGTTAAACACAATCAAATTTTTTTTTTTTTTTGGTAGAATTAATTTCATATTATGTAAAATAATTTACTGTTTAGTGTATTTTCGTGGGAACGTAGGATAACTTTGTCGCTGCATTGTACTAAATTAGCCCCCTGACCCGGCTTTGCACAGAGTCTTATCGAAAAGCATATTCGTGTTGCTTACAAAATTTCGTAAAGGTTTCAGATAATACCACGACTGGATTGGAACATAGATTGGACTTCACATTGACTTGCTGTGCGTGACTTAAACCTAAGACTGAACCCGTTAGACGTTAAAAGCAAATACTTAGTATTTAAACAATGATAGATTATTAAAACTACATAGTTAGTTGCCGATGAAGTAACAAAAAATAAATTAACTGTCAAAACGATACTGTCATTCTGTCATGTAACTTTTTTAGTTGTCAGTTCGGCTGGAGATGGTTGCAATGTTGTGAATTTTGTGAACGTGAATTTCTTTATTTTTATATTACACATATATCTGTTTACATGACGAATTTTATTGGTTTACACTAAAACTCGCGCGTCACCGTCCTCGTAACATATAACCCACTGACCGCTGTTAATATTACATTTGCTATGGTATTGTAATAAATATGTGGCCCGCGTAACGGAGGCTTCGTTTCCTACATTCCTTCGCCATAAATGTAATGTAACGTTGTTTCCTGTGTGATGTTATTGAGATTAGGGACCGAAGATGCCTTTCAAGTTGAAATTGAAGAAGACGCGACAGTATAACGTCGCGTCCAAGAGTCTATTCGTGATTAGCGTAGAACTGCTCGACGGTGGAGTCGCTGACTGCACACTTTCTGTGGACAGCTCTGGTCAAGAGTGCCTAGACAACGTGTGCCAACGGCAGGCTATTAATCAGCCAGAATTCTTCGGTCTTCGATATATCAACCGAAGTCAACAACCACGATGGGTACAACTCGACCGACCATTAAAACGTCAACTGGACAAGCATGCATCTTCCCACCAGCTCTACCTCCGTATCATGTACTACATCATATCAGGGACGAGTTTAATCACAGATGAAGTGACCCGGTACCATTACTTCCTCCAGCTCAAGAATGACTTGATAGAAGGTCGCATAATTTGTGATTTTCAGCAAGCAGTAGTGCTTGCCTCTTACAGTCGTCAAGCAGAATATGGAAACCATGATCGAGAGAGGCATACAGTGGAGTATTTGAAGAATTTACTGACATTTCCCAAGCAAATGCTCGATGGAGGGCAAATAATTGATGGTAGTACATTGGCAGAAACGGGAAGACTAGAGTGGTTGACTGAAAATGTAATTCAGCACCACATGGCCTTGCACAATATGTCTCAGGTAAGACTAATATTGCAAATTTGTTATCGATTATATAGTTAATTGTACTGTTCATCAATATTAAAATAACATTAAAACAAATACATGTAAATAGGTTCCTTCAAGATAAGTGTGTTCCATCCTAGACCACATTGTTGCTTAACATTAGGCATGATGTGGTCAAACGCAAACCTATACAGTATACACAATTAGGGGCATGCTATTAGTGTAAATAAATGAGTACAATTTCTCAAATAGCTTTATAGGTATATGAAATAGTGTTCATAATTTTCAGGACTTAACTATCAGAGATCAGTTTCTTATCATTTTGTTTATTTATTTCTGTTTTTTTTTTTATTATATTGATATCTACAGCAGTATCATAGGTAGTTATTTTTAGAGTAATAACAAAGGCCTATCTTTAAATGATTTTTGTATGGCTTATACATATATTTTATAATGAATCATTTCAACCTATACATGTGATAATTGTATCAGCAAAGTGTATTGCTATACTTATGACAATAGTTGTTGCAATAGATATCTGACCCCAGTCAATTATAAAAAATTTCAAATACCTAGAAAGTATTCCTTCCCCGAAACACTAGAAACAACATTCCTATATTTATAGTTAGTCAGAAGTTTATAATAAGTTGTGATAAAGGTATTGTTTATGAGATACTGTAATGAAGTTACCAAGTTCCTCTCTCTAATATCATTCAATATTTTTAATTGAGTCCTGACATTGTTTATTAATTTGCAATATGTCTTTTAAACATCTATTGTTACTCAACAATTAAGTTTCACAAATGAATGAGTGTGGAGCATGCAATGTGTCACTATCATAACAAACAATTATAAAACTTATGAGCTACAAAACTGGTTGAATGACATTATAATCAAGTTAGATTCCCATTGATGTTAAGAAATTAAAAAAAAAAAAATTTGTCTGTTGTTTTGTCTGACATAATTGTTGTTTTATTTGGAGGATTTGACCTCACATTCAAACGTCTATTAAACTAGTTTTGAATCTATTTGTCAAGGAAATAGCATTCTGGACTTACTAAAAAGCATGACTTCACACTAGATCCTTATCAAATTTGATCAAGATTATTTCAGTTATCTGCCCTCATCACATCCTCTGCTTTTTTGTTTCTGTACCCTCTCTGCCTTTCTATGGCAATTAGGATTAAAATCTCATATCCTAACTATTCTTGCCTGGCAAGATTGGAGGACAACTTAAGATGAATAAATCCAATTAAATTAGAACTGTGCAATTCTTTCACAAAGGAACTTTCAACATTACTTCAGTAGAGATAAATTGTACTTAGTAGGTATCTTAAAAAACTACTTATGTCTATTACACTATGCCATAGTACAAGCTTTGCTTGGTTTGAAGCTAGATGGCACTGTGTGACATGTCCTATGATATGTACTCAGACAGCGCCTGGAACAGGTTGCTGTAGATGATAGGACAATGAGGAACCTAGTCCATACTACTACAAACAGATATACAAAAAATATTAGAATGGGTAGAAAACTGTGGCGCACAACTAACTATTACAATAATGTAAAAGTGTATGTCAGGAACTAAACTTTGCATGTATGTGGTGTGCATGTTAATTATGTAACTGATTTGCTTACTGTATTTTTATCAAGGCGCCTCATGATAACTTTGGTTTTGAGCAAAAAAGGAGTAACATATTAAAATTTAACATTGGGGATTATTTTTCAATTTATTTTTTTAAAAAAAATCAGAGCAATACACAAAACTAGAGGATACATGATATATTTTTTATGTGATCATAATAATCTTACAGACTCCGCAATAGCCCTATAGACCTGCATCAAGAAGCAAGAAAGTAGAACTCCAAATTATTCCCAGAAATATTTAACTTGTCTTCTAGTTCTGTAAATAAAATATGCACCTAATTGCACACACTAGAAAGGTGTTTAATAGCTCTCTATATTTACATGTTATCAGTTACCTAATCATTAGTGTATCTACAAGATAAGGATGCTAGTTAATACAAGAACACACCCTGAGATGGCATGGCTTTATCTTGGTAAATATACTGCACCTTGGAAATTACATTCTTTTTATCACTGGAATGTAGAGGACACATTTAAGCCACACCCTTTGGCTGTGAATTAAAATTAAATTTAACACACGCTCCTGAGTCAATAGGTACTCGAATGGCACTAAGAAATTAATGTACTGGCTGCAATGGAAAAAGCATTTGAATTACAACTTTGCACAAACAATAATGTATCCATGCATTAAAAGAGAACATAAAACTAAAATTATCTTCTTATGTGAGCTGCTTTTAATATCAGACTGTTATATATTAGTCTACTGGCGAAAGAAGACTAGGATATTGTTCTGGCTCCTGGCTAGGTAGGCTCCTAATGAGTTCATCATCATCATCTCAGCCGTAGGACGTCCACTGCTGGACATAGCCCTCCCTCATAGGCCTAATGGGCTCGCCACCTCATAATCCATAAGCCATTTATTCAGACATAGTCATATTCATTTATTGATAACCAATGGTTACACATCACAATCATTAATTATAAGTCATAAACAAAACTTCAACATTTTCCTCACAATTGTACAATCCCCCTTATCAAGCCAGCCATAGGAAATAAATAAATTAACCAACGATTCAGCCTTTCAAAATTTATTGCAGGGATAATACCAAAACAAATGAGCCGCTAAACAAATAAATTTCCAGTGTAGTTTCCGCCTAAGAGAACTAAGAGCTACTAAAATGAGGTTACACTCAATTCCAGGCGCAAGCAGAAGAAGGTTTCATCACGACGTGCCAGCAGCTACGTGGCTACGGCCAGGAGATGTTCTCGGCACGGGACCAGGCCAACCAGAGTGACGTCACTATCGCCATCTCGCTCACCGGTATCCGAGTGCTCACGGAGACTAGTGACACCCCGCATTTTTACAGGTTATAATTTATTTTTAAATTTGATATTTAATGACATGAATAAATTATTTGATAATGAAACTCGGTTTTTACCTGTCTAGAGTATGTACATTAGTAGAATTTTCTGTACTCTCATATGTCCTACTCATCGTATGGGATATGGGAATGTGTTTAAGTACATGTCACAGTAAATCCAATATGGCGGATTTTATAACAAATAAATATGCATCTGAAAAACAAAATGTTTAAAATATGTTTGGTATCAAATGAAAAGGCTTAATGATTACTACTAAACCACATCAACTTTCGATAATAATAATAGTGTTAAGTATGATATGAGCGGGATATGAGTACAAAAAGATAAAAATAATGAACTGATCAGGTCTTTGCACTTGTAAATTTGACGAACGAGTCGCGTCCCTGATGGTAAGAGACAACGCATGTCTATGACCTAGCAGCGATACTCATAACTTTGATTAACAAAACAAAATCCGGAGCATCGCTGCTTTGGCACTGATTACTTAAATACTTTCGATGGTTAGTCTCGATAGCCCTGTAATTTAGCTAGCTTTAAAATAGAATACAGTAATGTTTACACACTACTGCGTGGCGGCAGAATATCTCGTACTGTGGTGGTACCTATCCAGACGACCTCCTGCTAAGGTGATCTACCACCGAATGAATATATTTGTGTAAAGTGAATTGTGCAATAATTGTTAATTAAGAATAATATTACTACAAAACTGAGTTAGTTCTTATTATTCCTCCTTTTTGAAAACTGTTAAAAAGTTTATCCCAACTCATCCGTTTTCCCCTCAGGTGGATGGATATAACGAACGTGATAAATCATAAACGTACGTTCAGCGTGGAATGCCACTCGCGAGCCGAGTCGAGCATGTTCACCCTGGCGAGCCCGGAGGACGGCAAGTACGTGTGGCGCGCGTGCGTGCTGCAGCACACGTTCTACATGCGGCACCAGCGCGCGCTCACCGACGCGCAGGCGCCGCTCACACACGTCACCGCATTCAAGGTGAGCCAAGCGACCATTACACTACTACTCCATTGAAAAGTTATATTTGGGGTTGTGTTTCTTAGACAACGGAATTTTATTTTTTAGTTGTGTAGGGGTCAAAACACGATATGGGTCATTCCATTATCGCGGGTGCAACATTTAGACACATGTTTTAGTTTCATGTAATTAAATAAAAAACATTTTTAATTTAATTAAACTTTGAAAGATTACATTTTAATATGTTCTTTTAATATTCGTTTACAAGAATTTTAAAATAATTTTTTTAAAGCCAGGAGGAAGGTCCAAATTGACATTGCGGGTGCAACAGATTTGGCCCAACCATTCCAGATCATAGACAAAAAACTTATAAATCTGTTAATTGTGATACATTTAATATATTATGCCTTTATATTTTGTAAGATGTTTGAGTAACCATGAACATATAATAAAAACTCTAAAGAAAACAAAAATAAACAATTAATTATTCACTTTTGACCGAATCGCGGGTGCAACATCAAATTATCGCGGGTGCAACCAGTCTAATTGAAGTGAACATAAACGTCAATTTAACTTATATAGGAACAAAATAAGAGATCAAACAATATTTATTACTTATTAGTACACTTTTTTTGCCGCTTATATTAATTATTTCTTTTCAAATACGTCAATATTCAAGGAAAATTCTATGAACTTATTATTTCCATCAGTTTTTTTCTCTGGCGCTTCCAATTTCGAGATAATATCTTCAAATTGCACGTCTGCTATGTCATTTACGATTTCTGTGAAACGTTTGCCATCAATCGTCGTCATAAATTGTACTCTAGTTTCTCCATCTTCATCCATATAACTCTGATCAAAAAAATTACACAATATCGTTATGTGGGGGTACATAACGATTTTAAATAATTTTTTTGCCGGTTTTGCATAAAAATTGTATACGAGCACATACAAACCAGCGCAAATATCTTTTGGTAAGACAGCAGCTTGGACAGTAGCAATTTCAGGATTTTTTTGCTTCTGGTGATAATTTTGAAGCTTGAAGAGACGTTGATGGAGTTTCGTCATTTATAAATTCATTGTCTGAATCTCTGTAAACATTAGAAACGCGCAATCTCTTTTTCAAGGGAATTAAGGATTCAGTCTGATACGATACTGAAGGCACAGATATACCAGGACACGGAATTTCTTTTCGTATTTTATGATTCGTAAGCGGTTTCTAATCGTCATCAGTCCAATCACTTTCTGTATCAATGGTGATTTTTGGCCATTTTTTTGCATCAGAGACTGACTTGATGTACTCAAATATTTTTTGCAGAAAGAGATGCACAGTTTTGAATCACGAGCCCTTTCCCGACGGAGGTGTTCGGCATTAAGCTCAGGATTTTCTTTTAATTTCAGCGTATATTTCTGCGAAGCAGTCTCCTTGTGTTAAAACATACAGAATATAATATAAAGACACATATTAAATGTATATAATCAATAGTATTAAGCGTATTATTAGTCAAGGCATATAAAAACAACAAAATATGTAATTAATCACACAAAAAGGTTAAGTGACAGAAAGTTGCACCCGCGATCTTAATGTCAGATCGCGGGTGCAACCAATTTAAGTTAACGTTTATTTCAACATAACAATCATTACACTCTTAAAAGCTATAAATTTAAGTTGAGTTTTGTCTTCTTCTTACTTTTACAAAGTTTCAAAATGTTAGCTCTTAATTTCTGTAAAAAAAGTAAACTTTCTTATCTTTTGTATCGCGGGTGCAACAAGTTAACAATGTATTCTAGCACTCAATAATGTTTTAATAAATAACAACATATACTTACATTTTTTGAAACAGAAAGATTTATGAATATTGTCACTTCAAGTTTAACGGGTAAAACATATCTTCAAACTGTCAGCAACAGCTATTTCGCATCAGTGTAGCTAGGTATGATTTTCAGTTTGTACCAACTCTTTGGATGGTAATATTTTCAAACGCTTAAAGAATTTAATATGGAGTAAAATTGAAAAAATTTAATATTTTAATATAAAATTTCGACTTTCTTCTTTGCACTATTCGCAAAAAAAACAACTAATAACGCGATTAAAAAATTAATGTCGGGAATCGTCTATAGCGGAATCGCCCATATACAAAATTATTATTAACTTTTCGTAAAATGATTAGAAAGAAAGTAATATCGATTAATAGCATTTATTTTCTCGAATTTCTGTACATTTTCGCTTATAACTTTTTTATTTAAGGTTCTACGACAAAAAGTTACTTTTTTTTTTTTTTTTTTTTTATTTAAATTTGGTACAATAACAATTAGCAAACCTAGATTCACAATTAAAACATAATAACAACAAATAATACATTATAAATTTGCTAACCCAAACATTGCACACATCATTGCTAAGATTGCTTGCTTAATACATCAAACTAGCGACAACAATTCTAATTAAAATAACATCCATTAAAATTTAGAGAACCATGCAATTAAGGCTGTTTTTAAAGTTGAATAGACTAAGATGAAAAATACCAAGCTCATCAGAACCACTACATAAATCATTATATGCCACACACATACGATGAAGAGGATTGTTACTGATAGTGATTGTTATGAGACCATTAGTTTACGAGATAAACCGTAAAAACCACTCCAACCCCCTTTTTCCAAGATGGCGGCCGTGGGACAAGGGTGGCGACCCCACAAACTTGGTTTTACCCTTACACTTAATAAAAAATAAAATTGCGTCCTCTAAGAAACGCAAGGTAAGGCCTAAAAAATGTAACATTTCAATGGACTATACCTGCGAAGCTAGATAGCGCCAGTTGATTTTTAAAATGCGCAAGAAACAACTGCTAGTCTTACACAACAACGCCTTCTGGTCGCCTGACGGATGGATCTGCATTGCCCAATTATGCAACACTGAACAAATATGCATATTGAATATTCCGGATTCAAGCCGAATTTTACATATTTATTATTGGTTTTATTTAATGATGATGAATTTAAATATTTTTGTTTTGTATATTTAATATTATTATTATTTTATTGGGACTACTATGGATATAATATTTCTGAAATACGTTTATTATTATTGCATAAACTACAGGTAGGTACAATTTTTTCACCAAAACCTGAATAGTATAAACAATATTAAACGAATTTGTAGTACATGTGTGGAAGCGCTGTTCCTCAGACTATAAGTAACTGTGTTTTCAAAGAAATAAAAAAATTACAATAATAAAATTAAAAGTATGTCGAACTTGACTGTGGCCAACTAGTGTGCAAGTGTTATAATAGTGGGCTCTAACATACCGATTTTCGATATTTATAATGATGTGGGTTATAAGGTTTGTCCCACCGATGTGTTATCAGCATAGTTGGTCATCCAGCCGCAAGATGCCGTCGCGGCTCGAACCTACACCAGATTGGCACATCACCTAGGTAGATAGCATAACAAGAGAGAGGCCTATACCCAGTAGTGGGATAAAGAAGACTGGGGATGATGATGATGATCACAATTTTCAATTCTTCTCAATTCGGTTGTACTTTTTTTAACGCTTGTTACCTCAAAACTCCGTCATTTATAAATCGATTTAGAAAGTTATATGTCATTGAAATTTCATCAAAATCGATTCAGTAGTTTGGTTTTAACAACTAGAAACATCATCCAAGTAAATTAAATTGCGTATTTTGCTTTACTGCGACTATTCAGTGGGGTTTACGGTTACTAGAATACTCCCAATGAACTACCTTCTTCATCAATCAGATGATGATAAAAAGCCGGAAGGCAGGCACCGGAACTCCGTAATAAAACAACGTAACCTACCCGCGTTCGGGCTTAGTTGAATGAAGTCGGTTTTTCATTTGTAAATACTATTGTTAAACGGAACATCCGTAGAGAATATTCCCGCATCTCGTAATTCACGTCGTGCGGATAGACTGCATGCTAAGCGATCATTAGCGAGACATCCGATGGAAAGTGATCCGTTACCGGCGCGTACTCTCACACTTATTCTTGTCATTCAACTTGAACACTAGTTACGAAACTAAACCGATCAATTCGATTCGCTTGAGTGGACTTCGTTTCTCTAATTCGCTAGAAACGGCATCATAATAAATAAATAAATATCCTAGGATATTTCATACAGCGCCATCTATCCCCAAAGCTTGTAGTATGGGAACCAGATAACTGTTTTTTTTTTTTTGTAATAACGTACAGAACACCCAGACGGAATAAATATTTATCTTCATCTGAATGTTTATCCTGGTGGGAATCGAATCGCCCTACAGCTCTTGAAGCAGATATTCTACTAAATGAGTTTACAGGGCAGTTAGGGTAATGGTAGACAAGAATCCTAATATATATATATATCTTGTTTAATTTTAACGACATTCACTTTTAAAAATAATAATAAATCTTCTCTAACCACAACCATCATCACTTAACATCAGGTGAGATGGCGGTCAAACGTAAGCCTATTTGTAATAACAAAAAAACAAATGAACTGTTTTTTGGCATTGGCACTTGGCGCAGTTGCCAGTATCAAGTACTTCAATATTTTCAAATATTTAAATAAATCAACCGAGCCTAAGTTAAAGTTATATAAAGAAGTCTAGATGGAATCCGGTCGTGCTCTAGTAAAGTATTGGTAATTTTATTACAAGCTTCGACGAAGTATTGCAAGCAACACAAAATCATGGCTTACCACATCTTATATTCATCCACCTATCATGCATCATTATAAATTATACATGTTTTATCACATAAAGCAGCTAGTTGTTATAATGGGTGTTTTTAAAGTTTTTTGTTGTTGTTGTTTTAGATATAAAATCTTCAGTTTGAACGATAAAGAGTTTATCAATCTACATGACTCACACTTAAGCTCGTTGTTCTTAAGCTCTCTTTTTGAATTAAATACATTTGAAAAACACAAGTTTTGTTAAGTATTGCAAAACGGCGACATGATTTTTTCGTCTTCACTCCAACTCTCTTACCCGATCGACGTCTTACCATCGATCTAGACGTTTGGTGCGTAGCTACTTGATCGGCTCTAAAAACTAAGGTTCTAAAATCTATGCTATAAGTCGTCGTTGCGCAAACGACTTTTTCTGAGATGTAGCCCCGGCCTTATGAACGTAACGTAGCAAATTATCCATATCTTGAACGGTGATCGACATTAGCTCGCGTGCGATGATGTACTATTTACTCTGTGGCAACTTTATCACTCGATCGAGGAAGTTGGGTGCGCTTCACTGCTAGTTGAGATCCGGTTAGCCTCAAATGAACTAAAGTAGCCTCCACCACTTTCTAAAACAAATGATCCGATGTCTCAAACCAAATGTATGTTGATTTTGTATTGTGATCCATGTAGATTGCATCTGATGTCTTAGAGTCAAACACTTGAGCCGCCTTATGAATTCTTAAATCCTGACCCAGGTGATAATGGGATGGGATTTATTCTCATACAGCTACGCGGTGACGAAACCCTTGAAAGGTCTTATGAATAGTTCTGCGAAGTGGCTGTACAAACTTATTTTGCTTTCGCTGATATCTTAAAAGATAAGCAGGACATTACTAGCTGCTAGTATAACACACTGAAGACAGAATTGAATCTATTTAGCGTAGAATTGGTAGTCTGAGGCGTAAATTTAAGGAATATTCAGTGAGTGTGGGACACATTTAAAATAAGTGTTAATCACACGCGAATAAATTAATTTGTAAACTGGTATTTCAATTTGTTCGTGAACAATATATTTGTCAATGTAATCACTGATAGAGCGAAACCGCTGGGGAACACGACGCCTCAGTTGAAAGGGATCTAACACAGAAAAGAAGACAAATAGAAGAGAAGAAGAGAATTAATTAAATTAAGAGCTTATAAATAAGTCTTGTGTGCATGCCTCAAGCATTCATGCTCACCATCGAAGGCTCGTTCTTGCGGCGGCGTCGTGTGTCGGGCGCTCTCTTCCCTCAGATATAGTTGAGGAGGGCGATGGCTGGCACATGCGGCATACTCGTGCTCGGGTGTTGCTTGCGCATCGCTGCTCTGCTCGCGCGTGTTTGCACACAAACTAGTAATAGACAACCTCACCTTTTTTCTCCCTGTATTGCGTATAGTGTAAGTTTATTTAAAGTTAAAAAGAATTGTGTCAAGTTGAAAAAGGTGACCACACAGTCACTGGGGAGTGTCTGTGGAGCTTAAATAAAAAAACGACAATACATTTGTCATACTTTACGTCTTATGACGTAGACGAGCCTGGCTTAGATCTAGTGGCGTGCTCGCAGCTGTTTTAGTCTCTTCGGCCATAAAAACTATAGTTGGAATATCCGATATAATTAAACGTGAGAAATCTCGTTTAACTTAAATAAAAACGTGGCAAAACCACGTCAGTTTCCATAGTAAAAATATACTTATATGTAGATAAAATGGGACTGTGCTGTTCACAGGAGCACGGGCTGTCGGAGAGTCGCGAGGAGCTGGACAGCCAGACGGCTGGCAGCATGGACCGCGGGCAGCCGCTGTCGGCGGCGCACCGCGCGCATTCCACCTCCTGTCTCGAACTGCACCACGACACGCCCAGGTCACTACTTCTAACGTACAACTATTCAGGATCTATGTTATTTTGTTGATTTATTATGATTTATGTTATAATATGTCGATTGTTGGTGTACAATAAAGTTGTATTCTATTCTATTATACAATTTTTAGCGCATCTCGAGTCCTGCTCCCTCAGTACCGTCCGGCCCCGGATTACGAGACTGCCGTCCAGCAGAAGTACCAGCAGCAGCGTGCGGAGGCTCAGCTCCGATACCAGAACCACCACCACGCGGTGCTCCCCGCCACCGCCAAGCCACTGGTGTACGGATCACATCCGGATATACACCGAGTCCACTATCCAGGTCACTATTATGCCAGATTCTATGACAACTCACATTTAAAAAAAGAATACTGAGTTGCCAAATCTTTTTAAAAATAGGAACAGACTTGCCAAATTCTTTCAATTTTACAATATTTGTTAGTTTCATTGTTCAACAGTTTGTAAGTAGCGAAACACACAAAGATAAACATAATTTGATGAAATTCCAGATGTAACACGACACACCATGCAAGGAGTCGCTGCCTCGGACGACTACACTTATGGACTTAAATACATGTCCAATAACTACCCCTTCGCGGTCAACCCTAACGTACAAACAGATATCAACCAAATGCAATACATTAACGTGTACAAACCTCCCCCACCCTACCCCTCTAATGGTCTAGCGTCGAATTCTACCCCGGACTTGGCCGTCGCGAGCCAAGCCCTCAACTACCATAGAGGCTATATCAATTCCCACGTGTCCGGATCTAGTCCAGACTTAGTATCAACGCGGACGGCGCTAAACCGCCAGTATTTAGGCTATATTAACAACCACGTGAACTATCCTAGGACCGTACTGCCGGGTACGCACGGCACTTACAACAACTTGCCTTCAGTCCTGGACCCCAAACCGCACATAATCATCGACCCTCATCACATATCTGATAACATTCAGAAGATGTACGATGAGAGAGGGAATATCATGTATTCTATGCCGATGCATAGAATGCCTTATCAACGACACTTGGTGTTGCCGCAACACAAGATGAACGATACGCAAGAACCGATATACGAGAACGTCCCGTTGCCGTGGCAGAACGACGGGAAAATCACGATGAGGAATCGTGCACAAAGTTTGACTACGACGGACGAGATCGCGAGGTTGAACGAAAGAAACGGCAACCAGCCGACTATGAACAACAACTGCGGAAATGTCAATCACCTCACCGTGCCGGGGTACCACGCTCAACTCGACAGCCGCAGTGCAGACGGGCATTATGTCAACGCTCAGATCCTAAAGGGCGTCCGCGAATCATCCGTACCGAAAGAACTGAACATATCAAATCGAAACAAGCCCGACGAATTCGAGAACATTCAACTGACAGTGGACAGGCTATCCCTGCACGACGAGAAAGACTACGACGAAACTCCGTACCAGAGTTTGTCCACCCATAAAGTGTCGAATAACAATACGATAAGCAAATCGAGTGATAACATAACGTCCATAAGCGTCCCAGATGTTCGGTCGAATACGTTAGATCGTTCGAACATGTCACAGAACACGGTCGACAGCGCTATATCTAGTTGTGTGATAAACTCTACGTACAGCAGTAGTATAGAAGATTCTAAGAATATAAGCAGCAAAGAGAAGAAGCGCAGAAGATGGGGCATGTTTATGGGTAGGGGGGCAAAAACGACGGAAGTGAAGAGTGCCACCCTAGGGCGGGATAAGGGCAAAGTTGCCGTCCAGCCCGCTAACAAGCATAGGTGGTCGACGGGACTGCCCAAGTTCCAACCTCTGCCGCCTAGTATCACCAAAGAGACAATGGTAAGTGCTTTCAGCCTCATTAGTAGTAAGTACTTCAGACATGCACTTCGCACGTTTCCATTTAACACATTTATTATCATAGTAATTCTCATAACAGATGTAAATAAATATGTCAACTGACTCATATTGACAGTAACTCAATACAAGTTGTATCTCACACGTGTTACGAAGGTTGCGTGGATTCAAACGGTGAATCATTGCTGGTGACTCTTGTTAGTCTGCGATGTATTTATAAACTAAATGTTATAGTTTGCATACTTTCTCCATTATACATTTGTTTTTGACTAAAATTTACGATATTACTCCTGAAGCAGTCATTCCGTCAAACGTATTGGAACGGTGCGAACAACATCGTGTCAAATAAACGCGCCAAACGAAATATAACAAATATTACACTGAAGCGTTCCCACATGTATGCAAATTATCGAGAGACCAAAATTTTGTAATTTCGGTAGAAAAATAAAAATCTTTTCGCTTAAATCTCGTGTACGGAAACTGCTACAAGAGCAGTGGAGGAACATAATTACTGTTACCTGTTTTTTTTTCTTTTCAGACTAACTCTGCTATTAGAACATAATTATTGTATATTTCGCTTTCTTTCTAGATTTTTCTGACACCTCTTATTTCAGCTTCAATTAATGAACAAAAGATTTGAGTATTCAAGAGATATTAATGAAATATTATGAGCTATTCATCCTCGTTTCTCATTCTCGGCTAAGCGCTCGAAGAGTCAACACGTCCTGAGCATGCCTCGTGTAGAGGCGACACGTGTCGGTAACTGGTTACTGCAGCGAAAAGAAGATAATTATACTTAATTAATTGTGGCTATTTTAACTACATATTTTTAATTTATTTAGATTTTAAGGTTATGACGGATTGTAGTTTTAGATATTAATTATATTATATTCAAATTAAATTAAATCCTCGTCACTTGTAACCAAAACGACTTTAAAGCGGAAATATACTAAAATATATCACTCGAATACTCAAAATAAACTTCCGCAAAGTAACGCCTGAATCAATAAAATAAAATATTTCATAGGAATGTATATAAGTAAAGGCATTCATGTAAGTATTTTTCCAACAGTGCCAAATCCTAGAACGCAAAATGTCAGACGAAGCTCTAGCGTTCGCGTTCGAGCAGATACCTAAAGGCCGGGAGGGGAGCACCGGGGAGATCCGCACGGCCCTCCTGCCGCAGTACTCGGCTGCGCACGGTCACAGTACGGAGCACCTACCTTACGAGGACAATAGAGTGAAGCTTCAGCCCACGCCGACCAACCCTCACGGTTACATTAACGCGTCAAATATTACAGTGAGTTGAAAATAAATAATATGGGGCGTTGACATTTTTAAGGCTTGGCTACTAATCCGAAATCCCCGAAAGGGCGACCCCCTTTCATTGTTTTCTTTGTTCTTACCTTTATGAATAACTTACTCTGCGCACGACGTCTTAACTTAAGGAAACGGGAAATCATTCAAAAAGCTCCATCTATTGATTTGACGCGTCACTACTCTAGTATGAAGTGGCAAACGTAAAGCCAAAAATAATCCGACACTACTGCTAATCATTTCTTAATTTACTAATTTCCTCCAAAGATAAACAGATCTAACGATCAATGTTTACGTATGATCAGATGACAGTGGGCAGTACACAGCGCTTCTACGTAATATGCGCGATGGGCGCGGGCGGCGGCGCGGGCGTGAAGGACCAGGCCGCGCGCCTGTGGGAGTGCGTCTGGCTAGCCGGCGCGCGGGTGCTCGCCTACGTGGGGGGCCCGCACGGGCCGACGTACCTGCCGCAAGTGCATACCACGCAGCATTATGGAGATGTGAGTATAAGCTGATCATTGTTTATGGACTTAACGTGTGGGAAATCATAGAATATTGTGATAAACATGATAAAGTTTTGGTGACGTCATCACGCGCGAGAAGCGTTGTATTATTTATCAAAAATTACACTTTGTGTAGTTTGGCACTGTGTTCTACAATATTTTTTTATATATTGTAATACATGACCCTGGCAGAATGCACAAAGTGCGATGCCAAAAATTAAGGTAAAATCAACTTCCAGTTGGAGGTGTCAGCATCGCAATGCGTACGCACATCGTGGGGCGCGTGCATGCGCGTGACGGCGCGGCGCGGGCGCTCCGCCCCGCGCGCGCTCTGCCACCTGCACTACACCAGGTGGCCGAACGACCAGACGCTGCCCGACGACGTCGACAGCTTCCTAGGTAACGATTACTATAGACAACAGACGACAAAATGTTTGAAGGGAATCTATACGTCAGAAGAGTCGGGAAGAGGTTTATATTTATACTCGTATTCGAAAAAAGGGAATCCCACTGTTAAACACACTGATGAAACCTGCTTAATTTTTTATTTTAGTATAAAAGTAATGAGACGAAGGAGACGCTCCACTAATGGTTAGAGATGAAGCATATCCATGAACATTGTAGCAAAACACAGAACTATAACTAGTAAAACAAATTCAGGGCATCGCTGCTTCGGCGCTCATTATCTCAACAGTCCTGTATTTTCACTAGCTGCAGTACCCTTCAATTCGGAACACCGTAATGTTTACACACTACTGCTTGGTAGTTAAATATCTGGTACTGCGGTGGTACCCACCTAGATGACCTGCTAAGGATATTTACCACCAATTAAATGTTAATGCTTAGTACGAAAACAAATATTTTATTGATAACACCAAAGTGTCAAGTAAAATTCCGTAATATCAGTTCAAATATGTCAACAACTCTGACTAGTAATATTATTTATTAAAATAATATAAGCCATTTCAGCATAGTATTATGTATAAAAATATCTCTTTGTGCAGGTTTCCTATCAGAATTAAACAGCCTGCGAGTGTCGTGGGCCGGCGGCGAGTCGGGGCCGGAGTCCCCGCTCGGGTCGAACGCGCCGCTCGTGATCGCATGTGCGCGCGGCGCGGGCCGCTCCGGCGCCGCGCTCGCCGCGCATCTGCTGCTCGACATACTCGACAACAACCAGGTAACACTAACGCCCTCGTCGCGTACAGCGACATCTAACGGCATGTTTCCACAACTACAGCGGACTGCCAATCAGCGACGAGAGCCTGCATCGCGCAAGCGAACTTTCTACTGCAAATCAATAATGTATCCACACATATCAGAGAGTGCAATAATAATGCACCTAGACATACTCTAGTTTTGGAATGTGATACAGATTAGTAAAATGTATATTGGATTGGAATTATTATAATTACATTAAAAATAAAAAATAAATTATTTGAAATAAGTATTTAGTAACTTATGTTCGTTCGCAGGAGTTGGACATCCCACGTACAATTAGTCTACTGCACCACCAGCGCGCCAACCTCATCCACAACGTCCACCAGTACCGGTTCTTGCACCAGCTGCTGCTCCATTACCTCAAGCACAACCGGCTCATATAACTCCAGTGTGAGTCAACTGACACTCCTAGCCTGTAGATGGCAGCACCATGGCCGCCACAAGAGACACGCTGCGGATACAAAAATAAACTTATCCTACCCGAAAGATTCACATTTACGCCACTAGATGGCAGAGCCGTCGTGTATGTTCTCTTTAAACTAGTCTCTCGTTGTGTTTCTGATTTAGAATTAATTGCAACGAACATGATCTGTCTCAGGAAGCTGTAGGAGGTAAAATTGGAGAAAATATTTTACTATAGAATCGGACGTGTATTTAGCACTTTTTTTAATATAATCGAGCTTACAAATTCTATTATCATCTATCTCAAGAAGTAAAAACTAATGCATGCGCGTGATTCTGTTTTGTTTGCCTTAAAATTAAGAATAATCTTCAAAAATTTCGTGAAGTGTGTCCAATACCTATAGTTTACAATCTATTCCTGTCTGTCTCCATAACCACTACTCGGAATTGTACAGCTTTTACTAAATATATTAACGATTTATAAAGTATAATAGAGGAATGTAAGCGTAGCTTGGTTGGTCTTTGACTTCATAACCGGCCTGAAATCTCATGAATTTCTACATTATATTACACAACTGCCCAAAAAAAGGAGTGTAATATTTTAAGGGTTCATGTATGTATGTATTCGAGTTTCTCTATTCCGCCATAACTTTTAAATGTCTGAACAGATTTGGATGCATTCGTGTTTTTTTATTCATTCAAATAACTCTTGTATTAATAAGAGACGCGCGGATCTAACAACAATGGACTAATAAAGGCAAAAAGAGATCAATGTATCTCTTTCTGTCGTGGGCCGCGCTGGTGGCCTGAAACAAATCCACAGTACTTGTTCAATTCCTAATCAGAATTTACAATATTGAATTGGCGTTGTTGATGTCGACGTTTCAACATTATAAGCCTCTTGTTTTTGCTCATATTCGGCTCAACTAATTAGAAACTAGTACAGTTATATGAATAAATTTCATTATTTATCAATACATATTAATATCCATTTCAAAAGTAATTTTTTTAAAATAATAAGTTATCATCAAGGTTTTTAATGTTATTTTATTTTTTTGCAATGACTCTTCAACGAGTCGTTCCCGTGAGGTCCAATGCTAATAAACCATTTTTAGGAAGGTTTGCAATCCTACACTAACCAATCATACATATGTAGATAGTAATATGAATGAAATTTAGAATCTAAATGTTACTTTTAATAAGATCCATTATCAAATTTATTTTTTAAATTGTTTACTAAAAACATCTAGCCTGAAATCCAAACTGGAATTGACAGTAGATAAGTCAAACAGCAAAAAAAAAACAAGTCTAGCCCCCATTTTATGGTAACTTGTCTGTGTTCAGTGATATTTAAATTCGTTATTTGTTAATTTGCATTATATGTACCAGCAGAAGGGTTAATCATAAAAATAAATTTATTTGGAAACATATGCAATTGGTATTTATATTTGAGATTTTATGTTGATTCAAATTAAAGATTTAGTAACATTATGTAATCTTCGTTATTGTTTGAAATTGTTGATTGCGCTGTAGATCATTTAATGGTAACTCTGCTTCGTGAGCTATAATGCCAGGACAAATATAGATCTTTGTTATATCTTATATGTATTATAAATATTTGTACTTACAGAAAAGAGAATAATAAGTACAATCAGTTATCTGGTTCCTGAAGCTTGGCTTAGTTTGGCTATACATGAATGTTGTCAAATAGCGATATAAGGATTCCTTTTTATATTTACACCTTTTTTATACTAAAAAAAGGAGTAATGTTTTCAGGGTTCATGTATGAGTATCTTTATTCCACCATAACTTTTAAATTTGTGAACAGATTTGGATGTATGGGATATTGTTTGAATCCTTACATCATCCAAAGTAACTCTGGCTATACATTTTTAAAAGAAATTGTTAATTAGTGGGTGGGTGTTGTTATTCTTAAAATGGAGTCTAGACTTGTCAAAATTATAAGTCGGGTATTCGACTGATAATATGTATTAAGAATAAGTTAATGAGATTCTCGTTCGACTGAGAGATGGAATCTACCCACGTCTAGTGATTGTATATTGTGTATTTAATTGTATTTTTATATCAATGTATTATAATTCATTGTTTGTTTTGATTGTATTTTTTGCAATTGTTACATATTTTTTTCCATTATTTTATATGCATGAAGTATTATTATTAGAGATGAGACGAGTCTCAAAACTTGTGCCTATACTGTAATCCCGCGTAGAATATTTTTTTTACATTTTTTTTCTTTAGGTATTAAGTGATAATTATGTGCCTTATTTCGGAGATTACCGCGATCTGATACAACTTGACATATCGTGTGCCTTTGTAGATTAGCGTTGTTTTAATAGTAATGTTTAACTTATAAAGTTGATGTCGTGAGGGAATGTACTCAAACTCGATGAGAGCTTTTCGGAGAGATAGAGAAAAGGATATATAGATGGCGCCACAAACGCAACTTGATAACTTTTTTGAGATACATCCACTAAAACAGGACTTCACAGTTTAATGAGGTGGAGTCAGCTCGTGACCACGGCTATTGGACATGGCCAAATATCGATGTGAATAAATAAAAAGTAAAATAAGTCACAGAAGTTAAAAAGATATTAACTTAAATGTTACGAATATTATTTTCATACAAAATTGTGCGATTCAGCGACATTGTATAAATTGAAGTTGTCGCCCTGATTTAGAGCATGGGTTCTCAGTGACGTAAGAGCGCCATCTAGTACACTTTACGAAAGATAGATCTGTGAAAAGCTCGCATTGATATAAACTTAATTTACCGCCGTTTGCTATATCAACTCGACATCCGACCTGAATATTGTGAAATAAAAATGCTTTCAGTGTTTTAAGCTATTGTAAACGAAATTAAACATTTTCGAAGATATTAATGTACATATACATATATTTCGAATCTTGGGTACATTTATAACCATATCCACTTTGCTCTATCATTCGTTATCTCTACATTCACTTCCCACACACGCGTGTCACCTTCCACACAGTTTATCCACACCTTTAGGACATCTCTACACAAACCAATTCTAATATTATTAGTCTATATGCTTTGCATATTACGCATGTTTTATATAATGAAAACAAACGTAGTTCTTTGTCCATCTTAGACAAATGCTTGTACCTATCACGTTGTAGTTTTGTGTAAGGTGTCAAAAATATATATTTGCATATATTATGTACTATTTTTCTACACAAAGAAACACTGTTCAGACGTGGTGTCGAGTCGGTAACGACGGCTATGGATCGAGTGCGTCGTGTTCATTTTACGTATGTCGTACCTATCTAGTCTAATGGCAGCTCCAATTGATGTATTTTAAGCTGTGTATTGTATATTCGTTTTAACTCAAAAATGAAAGCATGTGTATTTATTTTACTGAGTTTTATATGTAACATTTCGTACTAAAAGCTTTTGATAAATTAATTTTTCATTTATTTTGCAGTATTCTTAGTTGTGAATTTAAAGATGTTTTGTGAAGATTTGGAAACTTGTATTTGTTTTAAGCGAGTGATACTGTTGTCTGCCATGTACTGACAATAAAATCTAATCAATTATGTTTTGTTTTATTGCTGTACTTAGTTGTCGACTCGAAATAATGTTGGATTTCTTAGTTCGCGAAATGAAACAAATCAATGAATCGCTCTGTGG
Source organism: Biston stratarius (assembly GCA_950106695.1). Classification (NCBI taxonomy): domain Eukaryota; kingdom Metazoa; phylum Arthropoda; class Insecta; order Lepidoptera; family Geometridae; genus Biston; species Biston stratarius. The sequence continues at coordinate 43,235,791 of OX467106.1, read as the reverse complement.
AGTTCCGAAGTTATTATTATGCAAGTAGCTATGTGAAATAAAAAAAAAGTCGTTTTGGGGTGGTAAATAGCAAGTTAATACCTATACTGCATCAGCGAAATAAACAAACAGCCTTGGAAAAATACTTAAGTAGGTCTATCATTTGTCATGATGCAAAAAAATGAAAAACTGTATATCCGGGTTTCGTTCCCTAGATTCAAATACATTTATTTCCCCAGAAACATTGCCCTTCAATCGAGAACATTTATTATCTACTAAATTAAAACAGCAAATGCAGTCTATCAATTATATTTCAGTAAAAAAATTACACATTAACCTAACTAAAGAGTATTCACTAGGGTGGCGGGTAGTACGGCCTAGGCGGTGGCCCCGGCGGCGGCGGACCCCTGCCAGGCAGTGGGGGGAAGGGGTAATTTGGAGGGGGGACATTAACAGGAGGGAATCTAGAAGGAGCAGGAGGAGGTTCAGAATACACTAAAGATGGTGGGGGCCCTGACATAGGCAACCTCGGCGGAGGGGGAATATTCGGTGGAGGCGCTGAATACACAGGGGGATACGGCATGCCAGGGTAAGGGGGGTAGCTATACCGCATCGGTTCCAGTTTGGGGGGCTCGATCTTTATATCCGCGCCGTTTTTGACAGGAGTTACGACGGGCTTAGTGATGACAGGGGCGACAGGCGATACGGAAGCGGGCGGTGTAACCGACAGAGGCTTCTTCTCGTTTTTTGAAGCCTTTGGAGTGGAAGGGACCGGAGGGGAGTCCGCGCCCGATGCCTGCGTCTGCGGCGAGTACAGATCTAGTACCTGCGGACAAATGACATCACATAATTACAATGCAAACTCGTACAGTTAAATATTTACACGAAGAAGACTGACGCAGTTTTTAGTAAGACTGATAAAATACCTGGTGGCAAATATCCTCCAGTAGCTCCATGGTTATGTCCTCGACGAACATGTCCCACCAGGCAGTGTGTTTTGGCATTCGTCCATTCCAGTCCACCACCTCAAACTTGCTCAGTTTCCCGGCGAGGAACATCAGTGCTACTGCTATAACTTCCGGCTCCCATTGCAAACATAGTGTTGTGCATAAACTGTAAAACACAAACTTTACTTTGTTAATTGATTTGATATGTTGGCTTACTACTGAGGAGCTAAATATAAATATCTTAGAACATTTCACGTTAGCCCCAAACTAAGCAAACATTGTTCTTGGAAACCAAATAAATGATAGAACTAACATGTTTTTTTTTTGTAAATACATATTGACACTTCTGTGAACACATGAGATCATGTAAACATTTATTTTCACATAAATGTTAATTGTAATGTTGTGAAGCAGATATTCTACCAATGAGCTAGCAAGGCATTAACTCCATTAGTGTTAAGGTAGCATGTTACTTCATGATAGATCTTCTGCTATGGTGGGGTTCTATCTTAACTTCTTTTCGTTGACCATACTATACTAATTTAGTTAACCGGCAAAAGACCTCTGATAAGTCTTGGCATTTAAGGAAATAGGTAGAGCCAGGAACTGTCTGGAGGGATGCAGGGTATTCATTGATATTTTTAAATATGAATGGAAATAGTATCTGTAACTTTAGTGTTATCAATAAAATATTTGTATGTGATAAGTGACAATACACCATGAGAGAACTCCATCTAATCTTACACAAAGTTGTAATTCTAATGTCTTATGATGGATATGTATGAAAAATTAAACAAATAAGATATAGCTCTTTTTTCATTCAAGTCAAGAGTTATTGATTACTTTGAGAAAACCCAAATGTGTAGTTATTTAAGAACTCATTTTACATCACCTTCTTTTTTAAATAGTGTTGAAAAGGTAATACTAGAACATGCTTTTCGCATTTTTAATATTAGTGCAACTTTGTGACTGACCTATCGTTTACAAATGTCCACGCCATCTGTACCATCTTTTGAAGCTTCGCCTTGTCTCCTTTCAAGCACTTGGCATATTTTAATAAGTATCCGTAAGGGTGCTCCACTTGCAGGTCGAACTTGATAGTCTGGAGCAAAATTCGCTCCAAAGTCATCACTTCCTCCTTTGGATCCTCGCCGAAAGATGCAAACTTTTGCTCCGTGAGCAGCCCCTTTGCCACTTTTATTATATCTTTACACTTCTTTGGCGTCTCTTCCACCTTTCCCGCCAGAAACAGGCAGCAGCATGCTGTTATATACCTCGGGAATGTTCTGAATGTGTGGAACATGTAGAAACGATGGAAATAAACAACTCCAGTGGCAACAGTATTATAACCTAAATCCATCTTCGAGCCAGTGTCGATGATGAATCTCGCGCCTTCCTTCCTGTACCGATTTTCTGTGTCGTTGGAGATTCCATCGCGAAACGAGGGCGTATTCTGCAAGTCCTTCTTGTCGTAGTACCAATAAGGCATTTTTAAAGAAAGTTATTACGAAAATATTGTCACTAGACCGTCACAAACCTCCACCACCATTGAGTCTATACTGACAACTAAGAAAAGCTTGCTGATTACAAAATAACTCAATGTGCAAGGAATAACAGGCGACAAAATACCACTCTATTTGTTATGGTTACCAAAACGAATTTGACACATCTTGACATTTATTTTACAATTGCCAGAAACAAAAATAGGAACTATCATTTTTAACACAGATTTTTAAATAGGAAAGTAGCGCCATCTAGCATTGCCTGGCGAAAGTACTATATCATAAAAATATAAAAATTACTCCACCAGAAAACTTCTGAATAGAATGAGAATATCTGACAACGAAAAAGTTTTTTCTTTGATCCCATATGTACTTTTATTATTATCGGTGGATAATAGTAGAAATTTAAGTTAATTATAAAACAATTAACTAACTCAACTTGCATGCCTAAATACAAATTCACATAATAATAATAATAATAATAATATAACTCTTTATTATTCACACCAATTACAAACAATTATTACAACATAAACTTAACACTAGTGGAACAATTGGCGGCCTTATCGCTAAGAGCGATCTCTTCCAGGCAACCTTAGTATGGAGAGGATTTTACTAAGTTGAGGACGGGGTGTCTTGACAAGAGAATTAAAATTAAGTCAAAGCGTTTAAGCATTATATATAAAATACATACATATCATACATAACCTATCCATATCTAAAATATCAATACATATACATAATTATATACCTTACAGAATATATACTTATAGAGATACATAATATATACCCATAGACATACTTACATACGATACTATACATAAACATTAAACATATTATATACTAAGAGATAGCAGTTAGCGAATTGCAAAGTTATTTTAAGAAGTGCAGTTTAATACTATTCTTGAAAACCTCGAGAGACTGGGCCCTCTGTATTTCTACAGGAAGTTCATTCCACAATCTAACAGCTTTTACAGTGAAAGAGGAGTTATAGAAGGAGGTTTTATGCAAAGGGGTATTTAATGAAAGAAGATGTGCCGATCTCAATGAGCGTGCTTTGATGGAATCTCGAAAACTGAATCGTTCCCGAAGGTAGCATGGGAAAGAGGGGTTAAAAAGAGTGCTGTAAAGAAGGGACAGGATGTGAGCATCCCGGCGACGACGGATGGGGAGCCACTTGAGCTTAGCGCGAAATTCGGAGACGTGGTCGTATTTACGCAAGCCAAATATGAACCTTATGCAGTAATTTTGAAGGCGCTCAAGCTTATCCAGCAAGTTTTCTGTAAGGTCTAGATAGCAAACGTCAGCGTAGTCTAGGATTGGAAGTAAAAGGGATTGTACAAGTGCAATTTTTGTGGTATGAGGCAAAAAGTTACGCAACCTACGCAAGGAGCCCCCAGAAGCAAATATTTTACGACTTGTTTCAGCAAGCTGCGGACCCCAAGATAGATGACGATCAAAGGTTATGCCCAGATTTTTGACAGTATCGCTAAAAGGTATCGTTACCCCTTCAAAAACTACTTTTGGTAGTAAATCCCAATCTATATTACAGATAGTACGTGAGCTTCCTATAACGATGACTTGCGTTTTGGATGGGTTAACTTTCAAACCATACGATTTGCCCCATTCAGATATACAACGCAAGTCATCATTTACTGTATCTACGGCCTCGGAAAGCCACCCCAGCGGAGCTTGACAGTACAGCTGCAGATCATCAGCGTAGAGGTGGTAGGAAGAAGTGAGGAATAATAGTAGTGAAAGGAAATGTTATCGCTTATAACGACTATATAATCATCATTGATCAAAGAAGTTGCATAAGCATTAAAATAAGTGAATCGTGCAAAGTCAAAATGTAGTAAAATAATTCTTCGCGCCATTTCAAATTCGTAGTATATTTAGTAAACGTTGTACCCTCTTTAGTTTTTCTTGCACGAGTTTTTTTCGCAAAGGTGAAGCGACAGTGGATTTTACTTGCAAAATATATTTACGTCTCGTGTTAAATGAATGCATTGCTTCTCTCAGAACTAATTACCACAGTTGGGTTAATAAATGAGTTCTTGCATGGCACTGTGTTGTTATTGTAGCTCCCATTTGAAATTATTTTAAAAATTACAAGGCGCAGCCAATTCAATTTTCATAATATAGACTAGAAAAGATGCATTAAGGTTTAAGAAGCCGGAAAAAGTGAAAAATATACTTATAGTGCAAGAGAGATAAAGAAAATTATGGAGTCAATGTAGCAACCGCCACCGCCATTTTTATTTGATAAAGATTTGGCAAACGTAATGTCTGGAAATTTAAGTATTCATGGTCAAAATGGAAGAAATCATTTCTTATTTATTATAGTGCGTGTCAACTGGGTGAAAAAGACAAAATAGTTCAGGTAAACATTTTGCTACACATAATCGGAGAGCAGTGTCGCGATGTCTACGAACAGTTCCCGCCAGAAGTTAATATTACAGTGAAAAGATTACTGAAGAAATTTGACACATTTTTCACGCCTAAGAAGAATATAACAATAGAAAGATATCGTTTTTTCATTCGAAATCAGCACGAGCACGAAATTCTAGAACAATACTCATTTGAACTTAACAAATTAGCATCTTCCTGCGAGTTTAAAGACCTGAAAGATGAATTTGTGAGGGACAAATTGATATGTGGTTTGAAGGAAGAACCGCTGAGGGAGCGATTTCCACGCGAATACGATTTAACACTAACAAAAGCTTTAGAATTACGTGAGGATATTTGTAATGTCGCAGAGGTGTCCCGGTTGCAGCAGCAATTAAGGCGCGCGCGCACCTAGCGATCAGCCGCGAAACACACGAAAGGAACAGCGAACATGGTCGGGCGCGCGACAATAACTCGCGCCGCGGCCGCCACACGACACCACGATGACGTCCTCGAGAGAACTGCAGCGACAGGGTGTATACTCATGTGAATATTGCGGAAGTATACAATGTACATGTCAGAAATAAATTCAAGTGTCCGGCATTCGGCCAAAGATGCGTAAAGTTCAATCGCATGGACTCCATGGACCAATTCGCGACAGTGTGCCGCGTAGGTATACACCGTCTAGGAGGGCTCCATAGATCAGAAATAAAATCTGCATGGTAATAAAAGCCACTTTCATGTAATCTTTTGTACGATATCGCCAAAGGCCGAACCTTATCGTACTTGCTAATGTTCATCAAGCAAGTATATCTACACGACCAACGCGGTTCGTTGTTTAATGTATTTAATTATCATACTTACGTCACTACGTCAGTAACAAAATGGCGCTCAAGACGAGTGCAAGTCTTGTGCGTTTCAACTACTTACGGCGCGCTGTTAGAGTAAGTTTTAAAGTTATATTTGAGTTAATAATCTATTTTATTATGTATGTACTTATTAGAATTCAAATATTTTTTTAAAATACAGAACTGTATTTAAAAATGTTTACTTAATTTAAAAATGTCTAATCAGTACAATCACTGCTATTTGTTTTCGAAATGATATGACATGTTTTGTAAGCAATACAATTATAGAAAAATAATTCTTATGGCACTAAGAATAAGTTCGAAAATCAAGTTGCGATTTTTTAAAGATTTGTTTTACATGGGGTTGATTTCTGATAACTCAAGGTTAAAAAGTTGTTATATACTCAAAAACGTTTGCCGCCTGAATTAAAGCGTGGTTATGGAATGTGCGTTACTGTAAAAAATATATTAAATTCTGTAAAATTGGTAAGTTGATAGGAAAGTCGGGTTTGGCCCATTAATTAATGTTGTTTTATTAATTAACTAATTCGCACAAGACTAAAAATTTATGACATTACGTTTTCAGCTATTGTCAACTCACACAAAACCAGAAGTAACGCAAAATGGAAAAACGGCAGGGTTTCCAGGAGCAAAAGCTCCCTATGTTACAGAAATAAAATTTCTAAACGAAAACAGCTATGATCCCATCCCTATCTACCGAGTATTGGACAATAATGGAGAAATTATCGATAAAAGGGAGGAGCCTAACATCGATGGGGATACGTTGGTCCACATGTACAAAACCATGGTGCAACTAAGTCAAATGGATAAGATTCTATACGAGTCACAGAGGTATCTATAAAAAAACAAAACAAGACGGAAGAAAGCGAGTAGCCTAATCAAATTACAATAAAGTAATAATGAATTATTTTATATGCGAGTAGCCTAATCATTTTATATGTAAATAAGAAAATTGAAATTTTATTAAGGAAATAAATAAGGCTTTATTATTTATTTATTATTATTAATAATGAATTATGTATGTACGTCCCGTTTACATAAACTAATGCATGGAATGTTCTCTTTATTATTTACCGAAAAATAAATCGAGACCAAAAAATGTGCTCATATTACGAAATTCTCGAATAGGAATGCATACCTTTATACATAGATACCAATTAATATACTTTTGTGGTTTAGGTATTTTTAGTGGTTTTATTGTACTTTTATTATTGAATTCTAGCTTTGAAACCTGCTTTTCAGACAAGGGCGTATATCTTTCTACATGACCAACTATGGCGAAGAGGGTGTTCATGTCGGCAGTGCGGCTGCTCTTTCCCCTTCTGATCTCGTGTTCTCTCAGTACCGCGAGGTGGGCGTGTTCCTTTTTCGAGGAGTGACGGTCACCGAGCTGGTAAATCAGTGCTACGGGAACCACGAGGACCCCGGGAAGGGGCGCCAGATGCCGGTGCACTATGGGAGCAAACAGAGAAATCTCGTCACTATTTCTAGCCCTTTGTGTAAGTAAACCACACTGATATTATATTATATAACTTTTGGATGATGATACAATCATCACCGATTGAAACAACACTTTCGTTATGCCACCTAAAGATTTACTTCTTAGGTACGAAGTCGCGGACAAAGACGTTAGTACGTAACATTTTTTCATAAATGTATTATTTTCTAAGCCAGATATTCAATCATATAGTTTAAACAATATTTATTTATTTGGGAAATTCTATCTCAAATTTAATAAACTAACGTGCTGAGAAACGCATAAGCAACGACTCATTTGTTCAAAAAAGGCTACATATTAATAGTCTTGAACATCGCGGCGACTTCGTTTACGTGCGTAAATCTGTCAAATTAATATGCTGACTCCTTCGAAAATTATTAATTATTCTTTACTCCCTCAGCAACTCAAATGCCACAAGCAGTAGGTGCGGCATACGCCTTCAAACGGGTCCCGAACAATGATCGTTGCGTCATCTGCTACTTCGGCGACGGCGCTGCCTCGGAGGGCGACGCACACGCAGCATTTAATTTCGCCGCCACCCTCGATTGTCCTGTTATTATGTTTTGGTAAACTAATATTATTTTCATCATACTATTATATTTCTTTGTAGTTTCGGCAGCCAATTTCAGAGATTGTTTGGCTTCTAATCTGGAGGTCCTGTGGGCCTAGACAAAAAACATACGATATTCGATTACTATAATAGAAAAGTGCAATATATCGGGAGCTCATGCTAATCTGGTACATTTTTTACTTTTCTATTAGCGTTATCGCTAATCGCATATTACTATATTTTGTCTAGGCCCTCTGGGTCGGAATCGTTGGAATCCAACAGCACGCACTCCTGTCTGTTTTCTAAGTGCATGCACTTCAGACGGTGAAGAAGACATCCTGAGAAAACCCTTCATATTTGAAAGTTCTTTAAAAACGTAAGGAGTTGTGCGAAGTCTATCTACAAAAAAAAATTGCACTTAGCCTTCCCTTATCCAACCTTACCCTTTTTACAATGAGAAATGGCCCGCGCCCAGCAGTGAGACAGTTTATAAGAACAGGGCCGATTCAGAATTTTTATCGGCATCAAGAATACAAATTTAACTAAATTTATTTAAATTTAAATTTACACGTCATCTTTTGTCATTTTCAGCCGCAACAATGGCTACGCTATCTCAACTCCTACATCGGATCAGTACCGTGGGGACGGCATCGCAGCCCGAGGCCCGTCGCTAGGACTCCACACGGTGCGCGTGGACGGCACCGACGCCCTGGCTGTATATAACGCTGTAGCGAGAGCCCGCAAGCTCGCTGTCGGTAGCAACAAGCCTGTGCTTATTGAAGCTATGTCTTATAGGTAGATATAATATTGTTTTTAATTAGTGTAGGTAACGTGCGAGTGTAGCTTGTCTTCAGACAATAATTCTAATAATGGCTTCTCAAGAAAAACAAAGTTACATGAGGTCTGAGGAAACCTGACAAAGAATATTCTTCATTGAAGTTGTGGGCTCTTGTATTCCTGACCAATACGTATTTAAGCTGGTTAATATTATGAGATTAGATTATTCATGAGATCTTTCGATTCATTGACTAAGTATAGATAGCCGCTTTTTTATTTATTTAATAGAAATATTTATTGTTATTTAGAGTTGGCCACCACTCCACATCTGACGACAGCAGCGCTTACAGAGCTGTGGAAGAAATACAGAAATGGTCCACTGATGAAAGCCCTTTGCAGAAATTTAAGCTTTATCTAGAACAAAAAGGTAAATATGATTTTTATGCTACCTTTAGTGTATTTCCGCTTAAAAGTCGCTTTGGTTGCCACAACGACGAGGATTTAATGTCATTCGTATATAAATCTTAAAAATAATTTTTGATATTGATCTGAAATAAATGTAATATCTTAAACTAACATCTGAAATAAACTCAAAATTTAAAACTTAAATAAATTTCCAATATCTAATTAACTGCCAGTATTTTTACAGTCACAGTTTATTACAATCATGACATAAAACAAATTATTTATTCTGCCCATAGCATGGCTGTATGCGAATCTAAATTTTCAACTTTGACTATAATCAAATGCGCCTCACAGGTCACGAAATAATGGACGGTGTGGTATATCCGGCTTTTGAAAAGAATAGAACTAAATCAGTTGATCTGAATAAAGTTCTTCATATTTTTAATAATATAACGAAACAAAGAATTCAGCTCTTTGCAGGATGGATATTTAATTATTTTAGTCAATAATTATGTTTGAATATCATCGGCGAAATAATTTAAAATTGAATAAATTATGTACTCGTTTGCTTTTATTAACTAACTCCTAGACAATTACTTAGCTTATTAACTGTTTCACACATGTTTACAAATTAAGTAGAATAAAGACAGATTGAACAGATTACATCAAGGAAAATTTTTACTTCCTACCCGTAACCACAGCTACCCTTACCTTTAATTCAACGCTGGATACGGCCCTACAAGAACATTACATTTTCTTTATTACAAAAATGTGCTTTTCAATTTGATGAAATTGTCATTACCGTGTACAACGATGTTTCAGGATTATGGAACGAAGAGAACGATAAGGCGTGGACGAAGGAATCCAGAGATATTGTGGTGAAAACGATGCAAGAAGCGGAAAAAAAGAAACGGCCACATTGGAAGGAGATGTTAGAAGATGTTTATTACGATATGCCTCCTAGGATTCAGTAAGTATTGTAATTTCTGTGTGCCCTTAAATTATTAAAAATGTGCCCTTAAATGATTAAAAGTATTTGTAAAAAAGACCATTCTTATCATCTCCGAGAAACAGAATTCCTTGACATTCCGGCGCTCTTTGTAAATATTTTTATTTTAATAAATGTTTTGGTTTGATAAATATTAGAGCTGTAGAATTCCCTTTATTATAAGTATAAATGACATTTTCTCTTTCAGAAAGCAAATGCAGCAAATGGAAGAGCATTTAAAAAAATATCCGGAGCATTACCCGCTTGAACAATATCGCAATGAATAAAATTCCTACCTATCTTTTTTATTAGTAAAATTTATTAAAATTAATTAAATGTGGCTTCATTCCTATGAGTTTTTTTTAAAGTTATGTACGCTTTCCTCAGGCCTTAGATTAATGAGCATACTCTTAGGTCAATATGCCATTAGTCGATAAGCATTTTATGACTAGCTGTAATTGCTCAGTGTAATTGTTTATAAATCGATTAATCTTTGACTTTTCTGTTTTGACGTCGCCTTTGTGCATTTGCCAGTATCAAGTGTTTTGTTACAGAAGGGAATGAAAACACTCAGAGGGGATGACTATTTGTTTAATCCAAAAATCGAATAGGCAGAAAAATGGCTTGGCCTTTTAAGGACTACCCCCCTACCAAGGCAGGCTTGGCATGGCTGGCGGCAGGAAATGGCGTGGGCGTGTCTAACATGGCATGGCTTGGCTTCCGGTTGTCAGGTTAACGGGTGCTTCCGTTATAGTTTCTAGTATTTTAGGAAAATGTCATGGTCGATTCCAGTCTTGCCTTGTAGTGTTGTATCTGAGCTTGTCTTAGTAAAGTAGTAGTGACTTTCAAGAAAATTTTGAATGCAACGCGAATAGTCATGTTTCTTTACATAGTCTTTTTTATACTCTCGCGTGTAATTCGGTTCTGAATAGAACATCACTATTTCAGTTATGGAAAATAATTATTATAATGCACAACTTTTTTCGCATTCTCACCATATTGGTAATATCTAGTTCTAACTCACCTACAAAATATTTTAGTTATGAAACAACAATTGGTTGAGTATTGGCGGGAACGTGGAAAGAATCCTGTCGCACCATTGTATTTTTTCCAAAACTAGTGTTTTTCGAATGTTTATGGATAAAAATAGTGTTTATTTTATTCATAAACTGCCGAACAAGCGCGAGTGTGGGAAAGTGATATAGGTAGTATAGTGAAACATGATTTTTCGTGTTTGGAAGCAACATTGAAAACGCCATGGAAGCTTAATATAGTAAAGTCGCCACAACTTTAAAAATCATAACTGAGCATAACTGGACAAAGCATATACATAAATATAACAAATCATAACTGGATTTGACTGGCATGGACTGACTAAGACTGGACTTTGACTATAAAGAGAAAAAAAAAATGAAAACTGAAGACTGCACACAAAATACAGAAACTTTAAAACTGGCAGAATACACAAAGTGTGAAACTAAGAAGAAAGAGAAAAAAAAACAACAATTGGTTGTCAATGTCAATCAAATTTATATAAATATGTCAAAATAAATGATTATCAATGTGATCTGTCTGTACGTTATTTATGTACAAATTTTCTTTGCAGTATTTATCATATTTTGAAAAATAGGATCAAAGTAGCACAAAAAATATTATACCTGACGAAATCAAAATGACTCACATTCTAAAAACTGACGTCACTGCTGTGAAAATACACAAAAAACATATATTAGCCGGTATGTCGTTCAATTCAAGGTTATGTTAAGTATTGAGTTAATTTTATAAAAAATCCTTTTAAAATCTTTATTATTTTACTTTTAAGGAATCGGTAGCCTTGTTAATATTTTCGAGAAGGATTCTAGCACGTTTTCACAAAGATTGCTATGCTTGAACAGTCAAAAAATCTATGGATTTGTTGCTTCGGAAAGTGCCCTAAAAATAATTGTTTTTGGAGGCAAGCAGTTCACCCTAGTGAGTTCTACAGCGTCAGAGGATGATCTTGTAGTATACACAAGGCTTTTTGAACCGGTGGTGTGTAATGATTGGATACATTCTGTAGTTTGGATGGACCAAAATAAAGCAGCATTGCTGACAGCACATAATGTTGTTCAGGTAAATTATAAATAATTTTTGATTGAAATAATACTAATATATTATAATAATAATTAAAACTTAGAATTGAGATAAATTCAAATATATTAATTTTTCTTAAAAATTTCATAGATCTGGGATACTGCAAAACAAATTCTGCTATCTCAGAACTGCAGTAAAGATAACTCCATACTGTACAGTGGTCTACTGCTGTCTTTGAGCGGACAAATCCTTGTGATGGCTGGTACAGTCTTCTCTGAGGTAATCATGCATGTCAGTGGAGAGGATGAACCCATGCATAGGTTGATAGGACACAAAGTAAGTGGTTGTTAAATTGTAATATTTTTCACATACAAAAAAAACTCCTCATGATTTTTAGCATCAATATATGTACATAAATTATTAGCTATAAATTGATATTGGTTAATTTCCATCTTTGATAATCTAATTGTTCCAGTGAGATTGTAGCCATCTTTCTTTAAGAATAAAAGAGTATATTATTTTTGCATAGTAAAATATGTCTACTAGTAAATGTTATACTGTAGTTGTGTCTATATAAAAACCTTACTCACCTTGTCAAATTTAATCATCATATACATATGTAGATTTAAAAATCATGTTTACCATATTAAGTCAGCATATTTTTTACCTTGCCAAAATGTACCTTAAATTTTCTTGAAGACTAAAGAATGAACTGAACAATGAACTTTGTGTGTAACAATAAATTGCAAAACTGAAAGAACTTTTAGGTTTTCCAAGGGTTTTTTAACATAATATTGTCACAAGCTATAATATTTGGAAAATGCTTTATATATATTTATTTATTTTTATTTTCAGGGTGTGATCTTCTCAATATCCTGTGACCTGCATAAAGGCATAATTGTGACTACATCTGATGACAGATCCCTTAGAATTTGGGGAACAAATAGCATACCAGACAACCCTTGTGACACAATGCAATATTGGAGAGATTCAGATATAGTCTGTATGCACGAGTTATATGGACATACAGCAAGAGTCATGAGAAGTTGTATAAGTACAGATTACATTATCTCAGTAGGGGAAGACTCAGCTATATGCTTTTGGAATTTAGATGGGAGCTTAGCAAAAAAGATTGTCAGTCATCAGAATGGTTGTGTATGGTCCGTAGACGCAGATGACAAGGTTGTAGTGACAGGTGGAGGAGATGGGGCTGTCAAGGCCCATCCTGTCTCCCTGGCAATGCAATATTGTGACAAAGATGCTGTAGAAATCACAATTGAAACTCCAAAGAAAATAAACTTCACAGCGAGGAGAAACTTAGTTATCTTAAATGAAGATGAACTTGTCTATTACAATGTTGAAGAAAGAACAAAATTAGTTCAAAAACTTCACCATCAATCTACATACAAACTGATGAGCATATCATCTTGCAAGCAAATTATAGCCGTTGCAGATATGAACGGAAAATTGGATATTTTCAGTGAAAACTGTAAAGAGACAGCTTGCCTTGTAAATGTAATTGATACAAATCTACCTGTGAATAAAATTTTATCAATGCAATGGGCAGGGAATAGGTATTTAGTGTTATGCTTAGATAGTGGTGCTATAATTGTTTTAGCAGCAAAAGGATCCAACGCTGAAACATATGCAGAATTTTTACTGCCGAATTGTAAAGAAAGATGGTTGACCGCCTCTGCTGTAAGCATGAAAGATTTATTCGTACTGGGCGATAGGTGTGGAAATGTCCATATTTATGTTAAAGGACAAAAAAACCCTATAAAATCTTTCAATAAAGTACATGGGAGGTATGGCCCCACTTCAATTACAATCAAAGATTCTGTAATTATTACAACAGGAAGAGATGGAACTATAAAATACTTCAACTTAGACAATAATATGGCAAAGTTCATGTGCAGTAAAGACATCGAATTTAAATGGCTCGAAAAGTTTTTGGATAAAGATGAAAACATAGTTTGTGGATTTTATGAGAGGGATTTTGTTGTTTACAATATAAAATCTAACTCAAAGTTACTAGATATGCCTTGTGGTGGCGGACATAGATCGTGGGACGCCGTCAAATATTTCGAAAAACTTGATAATAATTATGAAGAATTCATCAAATTGGTTTATTTAAAAAACTCTGAGATAAACATTGTTAAATTCCAATTGAGCAAAATTGTCTCTAAGAATATTGTAAACGGTTCCCACTCAAAGGAAATCAATTGTTTGAAAATCTATAAAAGTAAGGGAGCATCTGCGATTTTTGTATTTTCTGGTGGAGAAGACACCACTATGAGAGTGTCATCTGTCGATTCAAGCTTTAAATTTGAAGATTTGGCTGTGTTTAAGCAATTATCTAGCATAAGGACATTAAAAATATGCATGATGACTAATAATAGCTTTTTAATTATATCGGCCGGAGGCAGAGCCCAACTATGTGTCAAAATTGTCACATTCCTTCAAACAAATGATGAAATTAAAATAAAAACTGAAGAAATCGTAGATTACATGATAAAAGGAACAGACAAAGAAAGGAAAGGCAATCTGAACTGGAGAAATTGTTCTGTTGATTTCGATCCAGAAACAAGAATAATGGATGTTGATTATTTGAGAATACAAGATGATAAGATAAGAATATTTGCAGGTTGCTCGGACGCCACGCTGAGAATTTTCACTCTTCTGACTTACAAAGACAAAGTGTCATTTGATTTAACTAGTGAACAGAAATATCACAAAACATGCATTTTAAAAACTACCTGCCTGAATTTTATGAATAGAAATATTCTTGTAACGTGTTCAACTAAAGGCGAAGTTGCTTTCTGGGATGTGACTGATTTGACTGGTATTTTGGAACCATTTTTTGTAACAAAAGCAAATAAATCAGGGATTAACAGTTTCGCCTTTGCAATTCCTGCACATGACAGATTACTGATAGCAACAGGGGGAGACGATAATGCGATGCACTTGCTTTTACTCTCGGCCGACCAAGCTGAGCTGATCTCTTTGAAAGTTCTAGATTCAAAGATATTTGACAAACATCACAGTTCAGAGATAACTGGTATCCATTTAGTGGATAATTTTATCTTATCAACATCAATAGATCAGAGAATAACTCTGTTCGAGTGGAGTGTGATGCATGATGTAATCGGATGCATATTTTTATCACAAACCTACAGCGATGTGGCTGACATACAGGGGATGGATGTTATCACTCACTCTAGGTAAGATTGGTCATTTTTCTTATAGATTGTTGGTCTTTGGTGCCATAGGTAGAGAGGTCATTATTCACTATCCCTTTTTCCGTATGCTGATTATTTGCACTACAGTGGCATATATGTAATTAAGTCTGTAGATGGAATATTCGAGGCCTTCAAGGCAAGATTGTCCAGTAGTGGGATGTTGGTGAAGTTGTATTTGTAGAATCTAAGTATTATTTTGACATAATGATGTTGTATTATGATTTGTAACTTTTGATCTCATAATTAACATGATTTCGGGACCGAAGCCCCTGGTACCAATTCGGAATTATGTACAGCTTTTGTAGTTCTGGGTACCGCCAAAATGGTCTTTGGCAGACGTTATCTCTTTCTATCAGGAGAGCGTCTTATGCGTTATTACTTCTTACGAAGAATTAAATAGCGTATGTCAGAGGTTCTCAATCTTATTTCATCTACCGCCCACTTTGAAAATCAATCATTTTTCAGCATTTTTTTGCTTTACCACATCTTAAAAACCACAATAACATTCATTACTTTAGTTAATTTCTTGCCGTATGTGAATCCACCAAGTTACACGGGGCCTCTAAGCTCCAATGATACGTATGACCTCAATTATAATTAATTTTTCCAGCTCTTCAATAACTTTATGCGTATTCGGTAAAGGAATGGAAATCATAGAAATACAGACTCAATAATCATCGCGACATACTTGCTGGACGCTACGTGTGAAGGCAACTACTTCTTGAAAGGCAAGTCTTATTCCAGTTAATTGAACTTAAAGAACAATTTTATAGAAGACAGTCGCTGGCGGCAGTAACTGGTATACAACTAAAAATGTTGGTTGGTTAGGAAGACTGTATCACTACGAAGACGAAACTTTTGCCCCAAGCAATCCTGGACTTGTTGGAATGGTCAAGTGTTGTCTGTATAATTATTTGTTACTACAGAAAAATTGTTCTCAACAACTTTTGGCGACAATATTTTAACATTATACGAAAATGTGGTCGCGCGCGCGTTGTACTCTGCTTTGACTCCTTGAAGAAGGGCACCGGATTTGACCAAAACTATAGTTAGGGGTTCCGACGTAATTAAGTATAACAAAAAATATTATGATTGTAAAATTGTACAAAGTTTTTAGACAATTGTGTTTCGTTCTTAATCAAAGTCTACATAATAGTTATCAATGCCATGGCCATGCCACATCACCTGTTATTTAACTCGAGATAGGGAGGTGTCACAGAATTATTTGTTATCTCAGATTCTTGAAACGGTGGGCCTTATCTCTCCGGTAGCTATCAATACACTTACTTCGACAGTTTTTAATCTGACTGGAGTATTTGGAGCAAAGACGTAAAATAGGGAATTAATAAAAACTACGAAATTTTAACAGATACAGTAGTACTATGTCACATGGCTATACATGTTTCTGATAATGATTGTTATAATTTAGATTATTTAATTACAAATAACAATAAGCGTAAAGATAACGTTTATATGACTATTTTCTGACGTCAAAATCTTTATATTAATCAACCTATCGCGGTCCACTGCTGGACATGTGTAGGTCGCTCCTTAGGCACGCTACTCGACCCCATCTTTCGTTTCTAGACATTGCGACTTTCTTATTCTTGCGTATACATATATATAGTACCTGGAAGACCGAGCTTTACTCGCCTGAAAACACGGATAAAACGACGTTTTCTAAAAATAAAACCTAGCTAGATCGATTTATCGCCCCCGAAACCCCCTGAAATACTAAATTTCATGAAAATCGTTGGAGCCGTTTCCGAGATTCTGATTATACAAATACATATATACATGAATTGCTCGTTTAAAGGTATTAGATAGATTAGATATATAAATCTCGTGTCACGGTGTTTGTGGTCGCCACGCCAATATAAGTCTAGTCAAGTATAAGTTTATGTCAATCCCGTAAATTTTTACTTATCATTAGCGTTATCGCTAATCGAATGTTACTTTGTCTAGGTCCTCAGGAATCGGCAAACGTACGTGATTGACATAAGCTGTCGATGTTTCACGTGGCAGCTTATGTCAATCAATGTTCCTTTGACTAGGCCTTCTGGTCCCTACTATAGAATACGTTTTAATTCAGCAACAGTTATGACTTGAGCCACTAGCTAGCCAATACGCTGAGGTACGTCGGTGCTTTTTGGACCCTTTTGTTATCTGGCGAATTACTTCAATCTGGACACGATCCCTTAATATAAGGCAGTTGAAGTTTTGAGTTACAAAGTACAAATATACAGTTATCTGTGTATTTATAGTTTCTCGACCGACTTTGAACTTGCAGACTACTGTAATTGAGGGCGTCCTCGTCGTCACCGTAAACCATGTCAGGCAGAATAAAACCACCATCGAAAGTCTGAAAGTAATTAACGTTAAAGCAACGATGCCTTGGACTTTGTTTTGTTACTCAAAGTTATTATAGCTGCAATGGGCATGCGTTATCTCATACCATCAGGAAAGCGTCTCGTTCATCTTATTACTTTTAAATAAAAAATATAAAACTAAGAATCAAATCTGCGAACACGCGTCAAGCTCCTAGACACATCTTAAAGTTTCTTAGCGAAACATTTTTTTTAATAGCTTAGCTAAAACATAAACAATATTTTATTGACAACATCAAAGTCACAAGTCATATTCCAAATCATCTCAAAAATAACATTAAGATAAGACCGTCACTTGTGGCACTCGCTCAGAAGGTTGTTTTCTGTACATTGTTTCTTTTTATTTCTGGTGAAAAACAATAAAGAGTTTCTTTTCATTGAAAATGTCACAAGAGTGGGAGTTACACCATCAATTATCTTTGTTTCGTTTAGCGAACTGTACTTTGACTGTGCTTTTCCCATCCCTAGAGAAAAGAACGTCCGAGCGTGATCTTGAATTATTATCCAATGTAAGCGTTGTAATTACCGTCCCCACAACTCGTACCTTCCTGCAATGCATGGTGGTAGAGCTCTAGTACTCGGCTGGCTAGCTACCACCCTCAAGTTGAAAATCTGCTGCCAAGTACCTAACGGTGAGTTCCAGCAGCCTCACTGGAGAGGCACATCCATTCCTGTCTAGGTGTGTTTACCACCTTCGACCACACCGTCACTTAAAATCAGGTGAGCTGTGCTCAAACACCTCATCTGTCAACCATTAAAAAAAAGAATATTTTCTGTATCATCACGCTAGATTGACGCGATTATTTGAGTTGAAGTGGATAAGCCTTATTCCCAGTTTCCCATGAGAAATGGCGAGATCGCAGATTCCTGGCCCCTCCCGCAGCCTGATTGCAGATATCACCGCGTCTCCATCGGCCGCGATTAGATTAGATACGACGGTATATAACATACAGTCGGAGGATGCTAAGTTGATTGTCGCCTTTCGCTGAGGTGTTTACTGTGATATTTTATTTTTTATTTTACATCTGTTTTTATAATTTTCACAGTAAGTAGCATTTTATTAAGTTTTCATCCGAGTTTCTTCAGGAACTTGTTTTATCGCCGGTGTTAAGTTTAAAAAAAGCAATTGAGAACATCTTCCTTTTTTGAAGTCGGTTAAAAATAGGCAGCCATGGGGACTACTAACAGAAGTGAACTCTTAAAACTCGCGACATTAGCATGTCGGTGACGCGAACCTATAAGTTTTGCCCTTACCAAAAATAGCTCAACGCGGCTAAAGAAGTTTTCACTTCAAAAATCAATTGCAATAAATTATTTTGTATTTTTGTAATAGGCAGAGAAAATAAAAATAAAACAAAGTGGTAATTAAAGTTTGTACTAGTTAAATTTTATGCAATAAATTTAATTGAAATTGAAATTATTACTCGTACAGTTACAGTTATGTTATTATAGGGTCATGTTATTGTTTAATAACAGAAAAATAATAACTTTGCGCGTAATCGTGGAACGGTGTCCGTAAACTGGCAAATAATAATAAAGTCTCAGTAAAAATTTAAGTCTAGTTGCCTATTTTAAATCCATGATTGTTAGTATGGATCTTTGTCTTGTTGTTTGTACAACAAGCTTAATTTTAATAAGAAAAATAAAACAATGATTTTTTTTCTAAAAATTTTGCTAATATCACTTGGGAATACGTAAGGATTCTAACGATACCCCATACATCAATATCTGTTAAAGAATCCTTAAATTATTATGGAATAAAGACACTCGCATACAACATGAAACACAAAAACACTCCTTTTTTTGGCAGTCATTTAAAAAAAGCGTAGAATTCTTTAAATTATTGTAAATGGCCAAACTTAAAATAAAAAAAAACTCATTTGACAGCATAGGTCACAGTGTGCATAGCAGTTCCCACAGCCATAACTTACGCGATAGTTACTACGAATTCTATTTCCTTGTTAACGTACCAGTACATTCGAGTATGGGCTGATGGCCTTGGTAATGTACAAAATAAAGATCTTCTAATTGCCTGGCGGCGCTGCCAGACGGCGAATCTAACAGCATTACAGCTGTAGTTTAGATTCTAGTGTTGAAAAATACTCGTGCCATGTGTTTCTCATTTTTATGGGAATTATTGCCGTTTAGAGTAGGCCTTTTGCGACGTAGAAAGGTAAATAAATTATAGTTAAAATACGCTTTTATCGAAGCCGAATTAAAATGTAGAAAACGTCACTACGCGGATGATTAACCTGTAAAGCCGGTTATTTGATTAACCTTCGAAACAAAAAAATTACTTTTTAGCCGTGGTAGAATATCTGCTTCAAGAGCAGGGCGTGGGTTCGATTCCCACTAAGGACACACATTTATGTAACGATAAATGTTTGTTCTGTGTCTGGGTGTTCTGTATGTAGGTATTATAAGTATGCAATTATTCTATCAGTAAACTGGTTTCCATAGTACAAGCTTTGCTTAGTTTGTGGCTAGATGGCGCTGTGTGAAATGTCCAACGATAAATATTTATTAGATATATACAAGTGGGCTAAGCGAAGCTAACAAAAACGTGTATAGGTCGTTAGTAGGTACATTGCGCCGGCTAAGTCCTGAAATTGCCTGTTTTCCTTATATTATCTACTGAGGTTATAGTTTGGCAGGTTGCGGTAATACTAGAGATTTAGTAGTAGTTACTTAGTTAACAGCGGTGACATGGAAGGATAGATATGTACGTTCTGAGTAGTGTTTAATGATTTTGAATGAAACCGTAAAAAATCGACAAGTTTGGAGCGATCGTTAGCGAGTGACGTACTTGTCCTTAAGTAGGCGTTCCATTATAAACCGTTACATATTAGAATTTACATTTAAATGAGAAGCTACTTGTGAAATGTTGTTTTCGAATAATCTTACTGGTAGAGTACTTTCTAGTACTCGGCTGGCTAGCTACCACCCTCAAGTTGAAAATCTGCCGCCAAGCATCTAACGGTGTGTTCCGGCAGCCTCACTTGAGAGCCAGTTCCATTCCAGGCTAGGTGTGCTTTACCATCTTCGACCACACCGTCACTTAACATCAGGTGAGTTGTGGTCAAACACCAAGCCTGCCAGCTATAAAAAAAAAAAAAAAAAAAAAAAAACTTGGTATTGTTATCACGTAACATCCCATTATATTAATAATGTTTTATGAATCAGAAAGTTTGTAGTATTTGTGTGTAAATACCTATCTATGTAAATTCTTCACTTTTTTTTATGGTTGTCAGGCTAGATGTTTGACCACAGCTCACCTGATGCTAAGTGTAAGTGTGGTCGAAGATGGTAAACACACCTAGCCTGGGATGAAACTGGCTCTCACACCGTTAGTTAGGTGGTTGGCGCCAGATCTTCAACTTGAATGTGGTAATTAGCCAGTCGACTATTATAAAGTATCCTACCACCATGCTATGGTTTCCTCGCGATATGCCTTTACCGGCAGCCCAAGCTTATTGTTGGAGTTTGAACCCACGCCCTTCAACGTGTGAACCGACCACGGTAACCACTGAGCTATCATCACTACAAATTTGTTTGACAAAACAAATAGTTAAAGAACCGGCCAAGTGCGAGTCGGGCTTGCGCACGAAGGGTTCCGTACCATTATCTATGAAAAAGGCAAAAAAAATCGCGTTTGTTGTATGGGAGCCCCCCTTAAATATTTATTTTATTTTGTTTTTAGTATTTGTCGTTATAGCGCCAACAGAAATACATAATTTGTGAAAACTTCAACTGTGCAGCTATCGCGGTTCTTGAGATACAGCCTGGTGACAGACAGACGAACGGACAGACAGGCAGGCGTCTTAGTAATAGGGTCCCGTTTTCACCCTTTGGGTACGGAACCCCAAAACTCTACTCTATAAAATCTATGCTAGCTGTGATTATGTTATGTTTCGATAGATGGCGCCAGTAGTAGAGCCAGTGACAGAGCCCGTGTGGCTCGGCGAAGGCCCGCACTGGGACTCCGCCGAGCAGGCGCTCTACTTCGTCAGCATATTCGACAAGAGCGTCCATCGGTATGATCCCGCCACTGGGAAACATACGTACTCTAAGTTAGGTAAGTAATATTTTTTTATTGACATGTTTGTATACTTTGACATTTTGTTTTTATGTAATTAGTGTTCTAAAACTCTTAAATGATATAATGTAATGATATTACAGAATTGACTTGTAATTTATCAATAAAATATTTGTATTTGGTTGTTGTCCCCGCTAGATGGCACCACTAATACATTGAAAAAGTTCGAACACCCGTGACCAAATGTATGGAGAAACTGATTGATCAGAATCAAAATTTGTTACTTATATGCCACTAAAGTTGCGACCATAGTTTTCAGTCCTGTGCTTAGTAAGTGTTTATAACCTAAGTTGTAAGCCTTAATGTCAGATTAAGTTGTAAATGTGTCACCCAGATACCTCTATTATTGTATAATGAACTTGTAATGGTGCAAATTAACACGGGGTAAATAAGTGACGTAGGAGCATTAAATATTAACTAATTAGTAAAATGTAATTCAGTATATTGTGTTATATTTCAGATGGCATGCCTACATTTATAATCCCAATAGAGGGCAAGCCGGGTCGGTTCGTGGTGGGCCTGAACAGGACCGTCCAAGAAATAGAGTGGGACGGCCGGCAGGACAGCGCTCGCGCGCTCCGGACGGTGGCGGAGGTCGACCACGAGAACCCTAATAACAGGTTCAATGACGCCAAGGCAGACCCCAGGGGAAGACTTTTCGCGGGTCAGTCTCAATCATATATAATGATATTTATTTCATATTTTTTATAATGGTTGACGCGTTTGGTGTTTGACCACAGCTCACCTGATTTTAATTGATCGGTGTGGTCGAAGATGGTATACGTACCTAGCCTGGAATGTAACTAGCTCTCAAGCGAGGCTGCCGGAACACACCGTTAGATGCTTGTCGGCAGATTTTTAACTTGTACTGGTAGCTAGCCACCCGAGTACTAGAAACCTACCACCATACCATGGTTTCCTCACGATGATCAGCTCATTGTTAGGGTTTGAACCCAAACCCTTAGGCGTGCGAACCAACCGCGCTAACCACTGAGCTATAATTGCTACAAAATATCGTACAAATGACAAACAATAATCGCTACAAATAACTTAGATACGGACACATATATGTATGTATACACACACAGACATTTTCGCATTTATAATTTTAGTGAGATAGTGATTTGTAAGTTTCCATAACAATGAAATATTAAATTTTCACCCTTTCCACCATGCGAGTGGCTTGCTCACGTAAATGGCTGACCCAATCTTTAAAAAACATTTATCAATGTACTTACGTCAATCTCTTAGAACATCAGCTAAGATAAAATTATTTGTATGTAAAGATTGTATCGGCGAAGCACGATTATTTTATCCCATATCTATCGATTGCGGGCTAGATTTATTATCATTGATGTAAGAAATGAGTAAACAAGTTTTAATGGATCAAAAATAGTTATCACTCAATTTATTACCAGTAATTTATGTACCGTTGATTAGTATTTCGGTCATGAACTGCTGGCAGCCTCGGATCTAGGGGGGGCAAACCGAGACGCCTGCCCTGGGCGCCAGCTTCAGAGGGCGCCAAAATCATAATATAAGTACCTAATATATTTGAAAAGCAAACTTGTCACCCGACTGCTAAGGAAGGGTTATATTTTTCGCGCGTATCTTGTATGTATGTATGTAAATTTCTTCCATACCGGCGAATGGATTACGACAGTTAAGATATCGTTAGATTCGTCTCAATAACCCAAGTGTCCTTAGAGGGTGGTTTTTAAAGTAAGATGGTGGATTTTTGGTGCAAAATAATATGAGGTTAGTTAAAAAAAAAACCCCAAACTAATCAAGTAGGGTATCTACATAAAGGCAATTAAAAGAAGATTACAAAAATATATATGTTTATATTAAATAAAAAATAATAAATCTAAAACAAGCACAAGCAACTAGGACAAGGAGTCCAACTAGGTAGGTCCAACTTCAAGAAAGAGGTCAGTCGTCGAATCCAACTCGGCTGGGCAGCGTTCGGAATACTGCGCAACGTTTTTTCGTCTAAATTACCTCAGTGCCTCAAATCGAAAGTCTTCGACCAGTGTGTGTTACCGGTGATGACTTATGGTGCTGAAACGTGGTCTCTGACTATGTGCCTTCTTGATAAGCTCAAAGTCGCACAACGAGCTATAGAGAGGGCTATGCTTGGAGTTTCCCTACGAGATCGATCAGGAATGAGGAGATCCGTAGACGAACCAAAGTAACCGACATAGCCCAACGGATTAGCAAATTGAAGTGGCAGTGGGCAGGGCTCATAGCACGCAGAACTGATGGCCGATGGGGCTGCAAACTTCTGGAGTGGAGACCGCGGACCGGCAAGCGCAGCGTAGGACGACCACCCACAAGATGGACAGACGACTTCATAAAGACCGCAGGAACGCGCTGGATGCGAGCCGCTTCCAACCGGTCTTTATGGAAGTCAATGAGGGAGGCCTATGTCCAGCAGTGGACGTCCTACGGCTGAAATGATGATGATGAAATCTAAAAAGTTTTTTGCCTTTAATTATAGCTATTTTAATCGCAGTCAGGTTATAGATTTTTAAACTCTTCAGCTTATTTCACAAATCACCTAGCATCCTGTACACGTTGTTTTATCGCTACTTTGGAATTCATAACATCGAATATTCGATG
The DNA here is from genome assembly GCA_950106695.1 of Biston stratarius. Lineage (NCBI taxonomy): Eukaryota > Metazoa > Arthropoda > Insecta > Lepidoptera > Geometridae > Biston > Biston stratarius. The sequence goes on along the minus strand of OX467106.1, from coordinate 43,211,471 downwards.
TTGAGTTTCATTAGTCCAATGACTTGTTAACAAAACATGTTCTTTAAAGGTACGATGGGCCACGAGTACGAGCCAGGCAAGTTTCACCTAAAGAAAGGCTCCCTGTACCGTATCGACGCGGACGGGTCGAAGCACAAGCTGGCTTCGAACATAGACATATCCAACGGCCTCTGCTGGGACGTGGCAGAGGGCGCCTTCTACTTCGCAGACTCGTTCGAATACACCGTGCGGCGATACGACTACGATATCGAAACCGGCGACATCTGTGAGTACATTCCACGTTTGATTTACGAATGCAAGTTTTTTTTTGTTTTTTTTTTGGCATCGCACTTTGTCATTTTATCAATGTGAAGTAGTTAATATTTTCAAGTGTTTCAAATAAGTTTAAGTAACAAAAAGTAAATCATGGTCAAGTTTAATCTATCCCCTAGCAATGTAATGGTGATCTTATGTTTCTTTGGAGTTTTGGTAACTACACGATAAAACATGTGTGCTACATTATATCACTTGCCCGCCTTTATGCTTATAATTCAGGTCTAAGAGATTACTTGTAAAACATAAATACTGGACAAAAAAAACTTTAAAAAAAACAATGAGTCGACATTACTTGGTGATAGATCTTTTTACCAGGAAGGAGGGCCAATAGGTTCCGGTTTGAAGGATATCTATCGAAATTTAAAAAAAACGGTTCATACGGTAAAGTTAGAATGCCGGGGGGCTTGGCTGTCTGTGGCCAAGAACCACCGGGCAAAGTCAAGTATAAACACTAGTTATTCTACTGACCACTATATTTAGGCACGATACTGTATCTACTCCCAAGTGTATCGGGTAGAAAAACAACTTGTAAAAAGTGTTTTGAATGTGACAAATATATTTCTGATTGTATAATTTGCAGCGAACCCACGGACAGTATTCGCGTACGCCGACCATGGCTTACCTGGCATCGTGGACGGCATGACCATCGACACCGACGGAAACCTCTGGATTGCCAACTTTGACGGCAGCCAGGTGAGATACCATTCATTTGAGAAATATGGGGTTAAATTAGTCAATTATGGGGAAAAGTAGTTCTATAAGAGGTTTTTATTTTATAGCCGAGTTAGTATATAGTTTTTATCAGGTGAGCTACCCTAGCTCACCGGATGTTAAGTGATGGTGTGGTCGAAGATGGTAAACACACCTAGCCTGGAATGGAACTGGCTCTCAAGTGAGGCTGCCGGGACACACCGTTAGATGCTTGGCGACAGATTTTCAACTTGTGTGTGGTAGCTAGCCACCTGAGCACTAGAAAGTACCCTACCACCATGCTACAGTTTCCTCACGATGTTTTCATTCACCGACAGCTCAAGATCATTGTTAGGGTTTAAACCCACACCCTTCGGCGTGCGAACCAACCGCGCTAACCACTGAGTTACAAGGTTATATTCGTATATAAGGTGCAACAATTATTTTTACGATTTCTATAATCTTCTACAAGATTTTAATAGTTTAGGTGGGACATCGGGCGATCCCGAATCCAGAAGACCCCGATTCGAGTCCAGATTTTTTTTTTCAAGTTCCTTAAAAAACCGAGCAAAGCTCAAAGGTCATCGAGGTACTTGCTATTTAATAGTAAAGTTGTGCTATTCCAGCTGCTGAAGATAGACCCTCGCGCTGGGAAGCTCCTCCAGAAGGTCCCCATCCCCGCGCTGCAGACCACGTCGGCGACGTTCGGCGGCGCCGCGCTCGACGAGCTGTACGTGACCTCAGCCGCCATGAACCGCGGGGAGGAGCAGAAGCCGCCCTGCGGCGCCACCTTCCGCGTCACCGGCCTCGGCGTCAAGGGCCGGGACAATGTTAGCGTTCGCCTTCATTAATAAACGAGTGTTACACTACTCTGTGTTTAGATTCTTCTTGCTTCTTCCGAATCAGCCCTGTTGTTATACACTATGCCACGGCTGGGCGCGGGCCTCTTCTCATTGAGAAGAGGCCCGAGTAAAAGTAAAAATATCAAACCTAAAATACCAAATGGCTACCAAATAGTCAACACCTTAGAGTCCGTCTGCTACGCCTATCTTAGCCAGAGACAGGTGAGTAACTATATTATATATGTGGGTATTATGGGAATTAGATAACGGATATTGATATTTTACTTGGTGGTATATCTCTTTACCAGGAAGTCGTCTAGGTAGGTACCACTGTAGTATCAGATATTCGGCGCCAAGCTGTAGTGTGTAAACATTATTGGGTTCCGGTTTGAAGGGTACTGCAGCGAAATTACAGAGCTGTTGAGACTAACCATCAAAATGAATGAGCGCCAAAGTAGCGATGCCCTGGACTTTGTTTTGCTACTCAAAGTTATTTTCAAAGTTTTTTTTTGTTTTTGGGAACCTTGTTATCCCACGCATCACTAAAACTGTTAACTTCGTTCATGCTCACGTTACCTACCTGTGTGTAGTGTGAGTATAAATATTAACGTCCGTACCATAGAAAGAGCAATATCTATCTATCTATATCTTTAAACGAGCAATTCTTGTATATATATATATATTCTGAATCTCTGACAACGTTTTTTGTGAAATTTAGTATGCAGGGGGTTTCGAGGGAGATAAATCGATCTAGCTAAGGTTTCATTTTTAGAAAACGTCGTTTTATTCGTGTTTTCAGCCGAGCAAAGCTCGGTCGTCCAGGTACTTATATTTAAATATAACTATTTACTTGTGCCGTCACCTGAAAAAGCCATCGTATGGCTATATTACATTCTCAGCAACCTATTTTTGACTTAGGGAGAACTTTATCATGATTTTATAGAAAGCAATACAAAAACATGAGTATTTACGCTAAGTCTCCGTTGTTTGCTTCTTTAGTTACATCGAAATGCTTTCAATTTTCTTTTTATATCTCTCCATATTATGTACTTAGGTATTTTATTTTACGATATATTGATTATTGACAAGTCGTGCTCCGTCGATTTATTCACCATGCAGGGACAAAACTTTGTAGCGTTTAATGGTATCAAAGGTCATCGCGTTGCAGGGATGGAAATCCTTAGTGCTTAGGACTTGCGACTCAAGTGTAGATATAACTCCCTTTTAACATATAACGCTCACCTTAACAGTTCGCGTTCCCATCCCATTCCAACCATTTTCTGCTACTAAAAAATTCAAATTCTTTATTGGTAACATCTCTGCTCATTGTTAGATTTACTAATCAAATTAATGTACAGATTACTCTATTCAACTTTTAGTGTTTAGTCATAATTATAATGTTCATTTAATTTGATTAGGTATGCCTAATTTGATGGTGTAATAATATTCACAAATATTAGCCTAATAAGTTATGTAGTAATTTGTAAGAAAAACATAAGTACAGAAATATAATATCATTCATTAATTAAGATACTTATCTAATTTTATATAAATTAACAATAGTATACCTAGGTAACATTGCACAACAATCTAAATAGTTTCATAATTACTTCATTTTCGGTTATTAGAAGTAAATAAAAATCATTCTTAATTTGCATATTTTTATTTAAATAGGCACTTATCTAACAAAACAATAAGAAGCAATATAAATAGATAACATGAGTCGCCTTGCCTAACAAATCAAATCGATACTTCGGGGAAGAAAGGTCGTAAAGGCCTAAATTTATATTTATAAATTTAGATGAAGAAAAAACGTTTGTTTTTTTCATTTTGAAACTTTAAATATATAGATCGATAGAGCGTAAAATTCTGAACAAAACTTCATGAAGTCATTTTCGTCAAAAGTGACTTTTACGAACTTTCTTTCCCGAAGTATGTTTTATTTTAATGTAAATTGGTTGTGATTTTATTGCTCAGTATACTTACACTAGAAAATAAACATAAGCACGTGTAGCGCCATACATTAAGAATTCGAAATTAAAAACATTGGGATGACTTTTTTGGCGTAGAGGTGTGGCATCGAAACAACTTTAAAAACATACCTATGCAAACCGAGGGGTATTTTGACGCTTCATTTTGTGTTCATAAAATTATGTAGATATTGCATTGATTTTGATATGCACCACTCACAGGAAGAACTAAAGTGAAAGAAGCTGAGTGGCACCTCCAGTGGTCCAGTTCATTCGAGCTATCCTACCAACCAAGATACATATCATAGGTACAGCTAGATTTAAAGCTTAAAGTTAACATTGGGGTGTCCTTGGACCCCTAGTCCGGTGACCATATAGGTGGCGCCACTCGGCGGTAGCTGTTCCTCTCCTCCGATAGTCATGCTCGCAGTGGTCACGAACAGCACGTCGTAGTTGGGGCCACCGAACGTCACCGAAGTCACTTGTTTAGCCGGAATGGGTATCTTCTCTAGAAGTTTTCCGGTTCGTGGATTGACTTTAAGGACGCAAGAGCCGTTAAATACGGCTATCCAGAGATTGCCATCGGTGTCGACGGTGGTACCGTCAGGGAAACCTTGCAGGTTGTTCTTACGAAGGTCGAATATGTGGGTTGGGTTGGCTGGAAAAGATAATATTGATAAAATAAATACTAAGTGTAAGAGCATGGCTTGCCTTATGGCTCGTTCCATTCCAGGCGAGGCGTGCTTTACCATCTTCGACCACACCGTCACTTACCATCATGAGAGCTGAGGTCGAACACCTAGCTTGTCAATAAAAAAAATATTACATTAGCCTAGAAAAAAAACATAATGTTCAACCCCAGTATCGGTCGCCAGCTTACCCAGCGAGGTGGCAGCCCTGCCACGTTCATAACTTCAAGTATTTTTTCTCTTTCCATGTTAAAAGAATACAACACCAAATACTCACAGATATCCCCAGTCTCCACATCGTAATTGTATCTCCGCACTTTACCCTCCGGTGAGTCGGTGTAGTAAAATGCCTTCTCCCGCAAGTCCCACGCCAGCCCGTTGGAGATGCCGATCTTCTCCGCAACGCGTTCTATCTTATCTCCACGAGAGGAATCTATGCGATAAAGAGATCCTTTCTCTTCACGGAACACGCCTGGGGGATCTTCTAAACCCATTGTACCTACACACAAAAAATGTGGTAAAGAAAAACAAAGTAATTCGGGTATCTGCTCTGCTTCTACTTAGTGATGCAAAGAGTAACTATGTATAGTTCGAGACTACTACCTACAGTACTATACCAGACAAACCATACATGGTTCTATACTAACTAAGACTAACTATACATAGTTTAAGACTACCCTAGTAGGTGTACTTAAAAAACTACTACTAGAGTAAAGTTTTTTTCTTTTGGTGCGAAATACGGCGCGTTTAATATAATGGTGCGTTTTATTTTTAAAAACTTATTCAAAATGACAAGATCAACTAACACAGGATAACTCCATCGCGTGCTTCAGAAGCAAGCTAAGATCTTGGCTTCAAGAGACCTTGTTTTATGAGTTTGACGATCATTTAAAAATAAGTAATTATGATTTTAGTTCTGACCTAACACGTATCTTCATTTCATTGTTTATACTTACTTACTCATTTATAATGCCTTTTTGTGGTGTGTCAATTAGGTATTAAAGTAAGTTTAAAAGTACATTTAGAGACTGTACATTCGAGAAATACGTATAAATACGAAAAAACAAAGCACCGTCCCATTTTGCGTAAACAATAGTTTACGTATGTGAATATTTCTTCGCTGACCCACATGTAGAAACTAATTCTCTGGTGAGAATAATATTAGGTACTCGACTGACCCGCAAACAGTCTGCCCCTAGGGTCCGCCTTGCCGTCATTGATCCTGTTGGTCGGCTCATGCTGGTCCACCTCCCCCAACTCTCGCAGCACGCGCGGCGTGCTACCATCCTTGCCGTCCCACTCTACCACGACGAACTTGCGTTCCAACCCCACCACGAACTGGTTCGGCTGGCCTTCCACCGGGACTATAAAGCCTGGACGGCCATCTGAAAAAATATTTTACAAAACCTGTTTTTTATGTAATTTTTTTTTTTAAAGTAATGATAAGTTTGAAGTCGTTATAAACATAAAACATGTTATTGAGTGTCGTGTAGGCAAGTGACATAATGGGGTGAAACTTGTCCTTTCGTGTTGTTTTCAATTTGTTTTCAGTTTCTTTTAAAAACTTAACTAATGTATTAGGCCATTAACCCAATAAAGGAACCTATAAATACAATACACTGAACGTAACCGAGACTTACTTTATATGACATTGGCTTAATTTACCATTAAACTCTTGAAGACTTCGAAATTTATTTATTTAATTATATTACTCAAAACATAAGAGACCTTGGCTTCAAGAGACCTTGTTTTATTACTTTGAAGATTATTTAAAAGTAAGGAATTATTTGATTACTTATATATAATTATATTTTTTATTGATATTTAATTATATTGACATGACATATTTTATATTTGACATATTATTATTTATTGACATTTCATTTTATTGACATGTGTTATGATTTTGATCTTTAACGTTATTTTTAAATATGAATGTAACTTTGGTGTTATCAATAAAATATATTATGTGTTTTTGATACAGACTTATTTAGTAACAAAAGTAGGATCGTACTGAACTACATCCCTAAATATGTGTAAACACCAGTAGAGCAGTAGATACTGGTTTAATAGAATTACTTAGAATCTAAGTTAATATAATATATTGAATACTTGACATTGGCAGAATGCACAAAGTGGCACATGCAGGTAATCAAGAAGAATAGTTGTTTTCTCTCACCCAGTGTTGCCTTGGTATGATCCCCGGTGGCGGGCACGTACTTGTGTATTGTCTTTTCGTTGATGCTGACAAAGAACAGAGCTTGCTGGCGGCTGTCCCAGTGCGGGCCTTCGCCGAGCACCAGGGGGTCAGTGATCTTCTGCACTTTGTACGACATCTTCGAGGAATCTGCCTTTAACCAATAATCATGTCAACCAGAACTTAGTATGTCTATTGGTATGTACTATTGAGGCATCGATCGACGCTGCACGGACTCTGTGCACCGGGATATACTTGAAGAGTTTTGGCTTACAAGGAGATTAATACATAGGTACTTAACAATAGCCGTACTTATATCTAAATTACGTGTGCCTTTACGGCGAGTATTAGCGAGGTTCAGCATCTTAGTTGGGATACCGTCTGGATTCCAATCTGGAGCTCCTGAGTTTGCAACCCACGACACGAACCTGTTTTTCTTTAGTTATATGCGTATTGCCGATTACTTCAAACGGAAAAGGAAAATATCGTGAGAAAAACTTCATGTCTGGGAGTTCTTAAAATAAAGTTTTCGAAGACGTGTGAAGTCTGCCAACTCGCACTTGGCCAGCGTGGTGGACTACGGCCTTACCCTTCTCACAATGAGAAGAGACCCACACCCAGCAGTGGGCTAGTTTGAAAAAGGCTAACTTGGATAGGGCGATCAGTCCAGCCCCAGTTGACGTTGCAATATTTGACACGTGACAGCCATCACTAAGCATATTTCAGGGAAGAGGGCCGTCACCGCAAGAAGGAGCCTTTTGGCTAGTGTGTGCACCTGCCATACATACTATAGTACCTACCTTATAGCGAGCTAAGCGCCACATTCTCTTGATAATGTTCGCACCCTTATCATTGTCGCGAATATCGTTTTTAGTAAAATTGAAAAAGCGCTCTACCATTTTGACATACAGTAGGAAATAGGGAACTTTGACGCCTTTGCACTCTGTCAACTATACGTATAGCTATGTATTACGCACTGATTAATATTATAATTAGGCACTTAGCTCGATTCAGAATGGTATCTGCCTCGACGGACAACAACGGCCAACTAAAAATTAAAATTATCTGAAAATAAACTTTTCTATGAGCATTGCAGGAGGCCACTGTTAAAAAGGTACCTAGCTAATTAAAATGTTTCTCAAACTTAATCGTTAATTAAAATTCGTCCGACTGTGAAATGTAATTCTATAATACGTTTCTATTTCATTATAGTCAGATACCTAAATATAATATAGCTGGGTAGGTACTTATCTATTATATTGTGATTTATGAAACTTTTCAGGCTAAAAATTACCTACAATAAACATTTTTTAATGGATGACAGGTTAGGTGTTTGACCACGCCTCACGTGTTGTTGTGTGATCGAAGATGGTAAACACAACTAGCTTGAATGAATGAATAACTCTATATTGTACACACTTAATATTACATAATACAGAAGAAATAAACTGGTTAATAGGTGTAACAACTGGCGACCTTATCGCTAAAAGCTTATCGCTTGGAATGGGAACTGACTTTCAAATGAGGCTGACGGAACCCACCGTTACTCATTGGCGGCAGATTTAAACTAGAGAACTCGAGGATGGACTTTCTAGTACTTGTCAAGTACTAGAAAGTACCCTACCACCCATTGTTACCTCAAGATGCTTTCCTGTACCAGCAGCTCAAGCTCATCGCCAACATGCCATGTCTTAAGTATCTATGTCTATAATACGTATTTTATACAGCAAATTCATGTGTAAAAAGTAATAAGAATACCTACCTAGTCATTTCCTAAATTCCTACACATTGATGCCTCGGTACTTGGCAGAAATTGGCACCACAACAGTGAGTGTACAATTTATTTAATATCTACTCATTACGTACTTTTGCTCAAACTATGGTACATTACAGGCGCACAAAACTTATCTGCACATAAACAAAAACTAACGATAAGATTAAGAGGTTGAAACGATATATATAAATACCTTTTCAGCTGGACGCTGCCCCGCGACTGGAGTCTTATAGTCATTATTGAGTATTTATATAGACAGGTGGCTATCAAGAGACGCTTTATTTATTGTTCTGATGGTTCTAGTACAAGCGGCGTATTGATAGGAACAGATAACCGCTTTCAAGGCTACGTTTAGAATAACCAACTTATTTCTGATGTTGGTCCATTGATGGTACTACAATTTTTTTAAGAGCGATTGCAAACATTGTGGAATGCGAATGTGGCTCCCTGGTTCGTTTTAGCTAAATTGGTCGCTTTGTATAGGACATACTTAACCTAACCTTTTCTCAATGAACACTGTTTGAATGGGAAATGCTGTTCTATAAAACGGTTATTTTTTAAAAAACGCTCGATAATGTTTCTCCAATATCTTGAATAAATGAATTAATAGTAAACAAACAAAACACTGAATATTACCTAATCGATAAGTGCAGTTCTTTTTTCGTATCAATTACTATTCAATAACTTTTATTGTATTAGTTAAAATGATTCAAATAGAACATTTAACTAGACAAAAAAATATAATGACATTTTATGTTAGGTTATGTTTGTATGTACCTACCTGTTGTCAACAGATCGAGTCCCCGCGAATGACTGCGCTTGCGCCGGTCATTGACATAACAACCAAGCACACCTCATAACAATCTACCAACTGGCGGAAGTTATCAAACAAAACTGCGGCTTCATGCGGATACGAGCCTACTCAGTGGCGGATCGATTTCCCACGTATAGGCTGTAATATGTTTTTCGCTCGCGTCAATTGTCAGTTCCTAGATTATTTTTACAATCCAAAAATTAGTTATTAAAATTCCACAACAAATAATTTTTGGGTTACTTAGTTAATAACACACGGTTAACAATGGCGGCACATAAAAAAAACATTTGGAACAAAACACTTTATCTTTGCAATATTTATTTATTGAGTTATACCCAACTTGAAGTAGCTTCTCTGCACTTGCATCCCCCTGGCTAATTGTAAGTGACAATTGTAGTAAGCATAATGTATTATCTATAACTGTAAACTGTAACCTAATATGAAAAGAAAGATCCACAAAAAAAAATGCCTTGCCGAGTTTCTTGCCGGAGTCTTCTCAGTTGAAGTGTAATTACGAGCCGGTGGTAGATTCAAACATGTAACTTAACGTTCTTGAAGTGCCTTACCGGGGCCTAAACTGAATAAATGCCTTTTGATTTTGAGTGAAATATATTAGATCCCCAAATCTGCCGCCCTAGACTCGAGCCTACTCAGCCTGCTGGTAAATCCGTACGTGGATTAATTCGATTAAAACTCCACTGCGCTGGTTCGCAGTATTATTTGCGACAGGCAGAAACTCTTGTAATGATTATTTTTTCAGACATTTATTATTTATCCTCAGTGGGAATCGAACCCATGGTCTCTAACTCCTGAAGCAGGTACACTACCAAATAAGCTAACAGAGCAGTCGTTGAAAACACTATGGACCCGGGTTCGATCCTACATCCTCAGGAATGTGATACACAGGGCCTAGACGAAGTAACAATGGATATTCGAAAACTAGAAAATTCCAAAAATATACGGTATTGACATATACCTACGTGACATATCGACAGCATTATGTCAATTTCATACATTTTTTACTTTTCTATTGGCATTATCCCTAATCGAATGTTACTTCATCTACCCTCGGGCCATGTCCTAACCATATCAAATAAAACACAATTGGAAAATCAGTTGACTTTTAATTGATGAATTTTGAAAAAATCATACACAAATAATGTCTCAAAGACGGCTGCTCCTAACTTCGAGCTGTACAACCGTTACATTTATCCGTATTCACAACACAGTGTTTGTTTTTAATTGTAAAATGATATGACGCGAGACAATTTTGTTCTTTGGCAGTAATTAGTATCATTTTTATACTCAATGATTTGACTGCCACTCTAATGGACACACATTAATTGGCACGACACCGACACTACGAACTATACTATCAAACAAAAATATAATATATACTACGCCCTCTGCGTATCTGACGAGACAAAAGTAACTGACGGGTATTACTTAAACAAAACTACCCGCTAAGATAATCGCTACATAAAATATAAACTAAACGTAAATTAGTAATCCCTAGGTGATTAAAAACTAATACTGTAACATCAACAACTTTTCACATACATACACGAAGAGTACACTTACACATCTTTTTTTGTAATTTTTTCATTAATTTTTACTATAACAATATTCTGTATAAACAATAAAGAAATCATATGTTATTGTTATGACTACAAATACGTATCTTAAGTATGATGCGGGTATAAATGGATCAAAAATCCATGGGCGGAGTAAAGAAGAGTAGAAGGGGGGTGTGTACGTAACTTAGTCGAGTTAAGTTGTATCACACGCGGGCTATGGCGGATTCACTGTTTTTCAAAGTAATTCTGGCCTTCGCACATCGTTTTGACTTGAAAACGAACAAAGAAAATTGTCGACTCACTTCGCTTCCGGCTCTGCATCGGTAGGAATAGAGCTTAAAATGTCATTTTCCGTTAAACATTTTATCTTGCCAGAGATCTCTCTAAAAAAATATTGAATAGGAAAATGAAAAGTTGAAACCCGTATCATCTGAATACAAGGTATAAGGTATCACTTTATAAGGGCATGTATAATTGATTGATTCAGGCGTTACTTTTAAGTTCATTTTGAGTATTCAAGTCGTTTTGGTTATAGCAGTGACGAGGATTTAATTTGAATATCAAAAGGATTTAAATCCTAGTCACTGTTGGTATCAAAACGACTTTTCAGCGGAAATACACTGTTAATATAACTCTTGAATACTCGAGAGCATGTCTTATTCGCGGAGGAATATCACTCCTCGGTACACTACGTGAAAAGACGAGACACGTCACAACGTTGTTTTTAGTTGCATCGGTGTGCGAAAGCCATAATAGTCAGTAGTCCGCCCATGTCGGTCTCATATCCTGGTACATTCACAAAGCTTTCGAGATTATATCCTTATCACAGCCAACGATTTATATAAACATTCCAAAAATATCCTCTTTAATTTCGAGTCACACAATTGTTATTTATTTTAATTAATGCCCTTAGCATACGGTCGCGCCTTCGCAATATAAGTAATAGTCGTTACGAGATGGTAAAAATCGACACTGAAGAAGATTATCATTAGAATTTCAGCACATAATTATGAGGCGATATTTTTTTTTTCTTTCGCGAATGATTAATTTGCGAACGCGCGTGTGCTAAGGACGCAAAAATGTTAAGCGGTTTAATCAACGTCATTGAAAAATCTTAGTGATTATTTAAGTCTAGCCTCTGTTAAGATATAAATGCTTCTTACTTATGTTATTAAAGAGAGGACTAGACGGCGTGCTGTGCTTGGAATTCAACTTCCTCATGTAACCTAGAGCCGGCCAAAATAAAAATAAAAAGGCGCTTATTTCGGTACAAGACGACTTTAAAATATATCCATACAAAAAATATAATACTAGCCAAGCACCCAGGTAACGTCTAATCGTCAGTTTTACAGTGAGATCAAGTCATGGATACCTTTACAGTAAACATGTCATCCATACGTAATACTTTGTAATGTGCTTTATAAGAGATTCAAAACACCAAGAGTGCTTCGTAAGCGTGAGATCCGCGGCTAATACAAACATACGCACGTGCGTGTCGCGAGCGGGCCGATACTTAACTAACTAAAATTAAGCAGAGGCGCGCCGTGACGGCGGCGCCCCGCGTTACCTAAATGGAACCCTTAGCTCGAGACGTAAAACTATAATATTACATAGGCTTACAATTTACAGGTCATCTTACATTTAAGGGAATGATTCGCACCTAACGCCCACTAAATGCCGAGCCGTATGATTATTTGAAACCCTGTTCTACCTTATAAAATTTTGCAGCACCGATGAACACGAACGGGTAAAATATCGAGTTTTATTTTTAATGAAAATCAGTCGGATTGATCACAGATGGTGCGCAACTGACTGTCGGGATTTAACTGTCATCGAAATGTTATCATGTATGCACTGAACCGTTACTCTCCCTTCGTCCGATCCTTCGCGTTCAACCTTATTCAGTATACCTATTATTAAGTACAAATGACAACGTAAAATTTACATTTTTGACAAAAAAATTGTCGCCTACATATAGTTATATGTTTAGTTGTAAATAAATAACAACGCGCCATGTTGCGTGCGGTCCACGCATTACATGAACAAATGAAAGGTCGAGTGGTCCCGAAACCGACAACATTACACTTCCTTAGAGGACTCGAGAAATTACTAAAAACAGCTCGTTAAAAACTAACTACATAATCTTTGAAAATGTTACGTACAAAATATCTAAAGCCGGTCACACACATGCGCACAAAAAACTCAACTCAACCAAGCGTACAATATGACACATATTTTTTTTTATGACACTATTTACAGAAATGTATGATATTTACGTCTGGCCCTTGTCATTAATTGACAGGTCAGGCTTAAGTTATTCATTTGTAAAAACCAAGATTTGCATTTTTAAGGTACATATAAAAAACTAAATCCCATTTAACTAATTTCCAGTTCGATGTTTTCAATGTGTATTTGAGCCAATGTGAGTGACCGGAGTGAATAGAGTGTGTATTTAAATAATGGACGTTTTTCGTTCTTATGATTGTAACGGACCTACACACAACACGGCTTCCAAAAATACTCCAAAGTAACCGACATCACATTTGTCTTTTAACTGAAAATAAGTAACAAATCACTAATCAATATAATCCTGGAATATCATTTCCTAGAATTCATACTAGTTATTGAAACTATTATAAATTGACACAGTTCAGTAAATAGGAGAATGTGACGCGTTCTACGCGGGTAAGTGTGCGTCCATCTTAAACGGAATCAATCGCAAAGTACACAACAAAAAAATATCTAATTTTGTCGTTTGAAATTGTGTTTTTTCTATGCTGTTTAGTGCAATGGTAAAGTTGACGGTTTTAACGTGTCGGAAACTATTAAGAGAAATTGTTAAGCAAACCTATTATGATACAGCGTTTACTCTAGTTAGATATTATGTTCGATGTAAGTAAATACCCTGAAACTCTTCATAAAGACTTTCGAAAAACACTACATGCTTATTCGTTAAACTCAAATGTGATGTCAAGTTAACTGGGAACAGTATCTAAATGCACCTGGCTCACAAACGGGAGAGAGGTACACCCGTCGTGTCACCCTTCGATCAAAGATCGAGGGCCTGGATAGTATAGCGACATGGTCTGAGATTTGCCTCTTTACACATAATACAATCGAGTAGAGACTAGTGTTTAATTTACTACAAAATAACAATGGAATGGAATACGTATAAGTGACGTCATATTGTGCTATTAGAGCAATTCTTGTCTATCATTAATTTAAAATAATTACAATTTATGAACACATTATTTTCGATGATCTGCCTTTTTTATGCGTCATCTACCCTATTATACGACCTTTAAAGACATGAAAGTATTGGCGAATCTCGGACTATATCTTAAGTGTTATTTGTCATTCAAGATACATTGATACAATGTACATCTAAAATAATACTCCATACAAATACATTTAGAACGTGATGCAATTGTACATTAAAGTATCAAGTGTTTTATGTGAAAATGTATTTTGTGAATTGTGAATTTGTTATGCAAATTCAAATTGTAAAAACTATTCAAAACTATTCAGAGATATGTATATAATTTTCGAGAGCAATTTAAATATTACTCCGAATGTATGGATGAAATTAAACTGAACATTTAAGTTTTTTCTTAGCTTTCAGTTCTTTTTAGATGCGTTAATATTTGAATATTTAATGCTAGAATTTTGTTGTAGTAGAACTATTTTATTGAGACACAATTAAACAAAGTGACTGATAAATACGAATATAAGAGTTAATAATAATTAAATAACGGTGTTCATTATGTAAAACCAACCAATTCAAATTTCGTGTAAACCAATATATATATTCATCATAATTCTATGATGTGAATTTAAAGACCTTTGTAAGTTTAAAAAATTAATTGTGATATAAATGCTAAATATAAGTGTTGCATAATATTTTTTATGTTTTGTTTAATTTTGTGCAAATTATATATTGAGACGGCAAGAGCTTCCGTTTTAGAGCAAAGCTCTTTTAAGTTTTTGTTATATTTATAATAATGTTCATTGAACGTTCATCATATAAATGAACATACATAAATAGGTTTTAATAGACCGAAGACAGATCTGCGAGTGTGAGAGTTAATAGTTAACTTCCACTCGACACTAAAGTGCAAACAAAGAGATGAGATCCTAAGGGCCTCGATTGTAAAGTAGCTTTAAGTTAATACATGCTTGAAATACATCAGCTAGAAAAGGACAGAAAATTTTAAGCATTGATTCACTTTTAGCAACTATTATAATTAAGGCCCTAATTATTTTAGTTACGATTCGTTGAAATATGCTAAATTTGGTTTATAATAATTATAATTTTGACAAAGACAGGCGCCAGAAATGTCTATTGTCTAAGAATCAGCTCAGATGTGTATAATCATTTTAATATCTAAGATATTTTTCTGTCCTCCGAAAATTCAAACAGTATGATCATAGACTTACTATATTTTTAATACCGGTTCAATTTCAATGAAATTTTGCAAATTACTAAAGAATACACACACAAAGAAACAAAATACAAGCATGTGGAAATTAATGCCATATCAAGAAACAATAATAGTAAATCACATGATCACACATAAAAACATTTTGGAACCATATTGTTGTAAAGGTTCAAACCAGCATGAATTAATTACTCAAAAGCATTTAATGCCGTGAAGTTGAATTGTAAATTTCTTTATTTCAAGTATGTCGCTTGAAATTATATAAAGGACTGATATTTTCATATCGCTTTTTATTAAAGAAAATAAAAAGTCTATTAAGCTTCTCAGATTTGAACACATAGATAATTATATATGCAACTTAATCATAACTAGACCGTGCAAAAAAATTATAACATATTAGATATTATAATACCGACTGCTAATAAAGTTTTTGTCTCGTAATTTTGTTTCAGACATGTGCTTGAATTATTCAAAAAAATTTATAAAATGGAATTATGTATCTATTTTTGTTCTGCAGTAATTTTTAATGTTTTATTTTATTCTGATTCAATTTAAAAAGGCACGACTGCAATACAATAGGTCTAAAGAGGTGTTATATACTTTGAATTGAGTCGGCATCTATTAATCTAAATTTGCACCATGTACCAAAGCATTTAAAAAAACGGTGCCAGCACCACAGTAGTACCTGGAATAACTGCGAAAGTTCATAGTAGTAGCATTTGAAACAAGAATTGATGTCGATTTCATTTTACTATGTTAAGAAAGATAAGATAAGCGATGCAAAATCTGTTTAAGTCCTGTTAAATTTTGTTCTGATTGATTTAGTTTATCGCTTAAGGAAATCATTGTTCTTATAATTATTATGAACAATTTGTGGAAAAACTTAGGCAGCGAAGAAAAACACGCTACTAGTTTCAACTTCACGGCATATTTGAAGAGTTTGTGCTGTTGAGTTCGCACAGAGCTGGTATTCTATAGAGATGCCCAAGACTCGGGACTGCTACATGTACAAACTGAGTTTAGTTTTACATACATTACATAGTAAGGTGACATTTTAGTAAAATATGTCTGTTTATATGCTTACTAAAGGTAAAAATACAAAAACGTATTAAGTTATACATACAGTACTCGAGCGCAGTCTTGGATTCTCTTTACAGGTTACGCGAAACGGTAGTACTAAGCCAGAAGGAGGTCATGTACAACTTACATTACGGGAATAATCCTAAAAAAAAATCAGCTTTTCAAAGGAAAATGCCAGTCGCATATTACAAAACGTATGGAACAGCTGTTTACATAATAATGAGTAAAATCTCTGCTTAGCACACTGCACGTTTATTACCCTATAGAATATCATATCTGCGACTGAGGAGTGTTGTTCACTTATGTTCGGGCGCGTGGTGGTGCAGCGTGGGGGGCGCGGGCGGCAGGTGAGGGGGGTAGAGCGGCGCGGGGGGGTAGTACGGCGCGTACTCGCCTGTCTCCTCGTAGTTCACGTAGCCCATCCCGCCCATCATGCCCATCATGGCTGGAAATAAACATGGCAATTATTAAACGAAAAAGATGATGCAGGATGTCGTCTAGGTAGGTACCACCGCAGTACTAGATATTCTGCCGCCAAGCAGTAGTGTGTATACATTACTGTGTTAATACTGCAGGTAGCAAAATTACAGAGCTGTTGATAACCATCGTCTACAAACAAACAAAGCTACTCAAAGTTCTATGTATCGCTGCAATGGTCATGGATATACATTATTTCTTTCCTCCAGGAGAGCCTTGCTGTGAATAGAAATAGGCACTTGCTCAGTCTCAAAATATTTAGAACAAAAAGAGTTTTTTATATCAATACTAGCTGACTCGGCAAACGAAGTTTTGCGAAAAAAAATTGATGTTGGCCTCAGACCTAAAATTTCATACAAATCGGTCTAGCCGTTTCGGAGGAGTTTGTTAAAAAACACCGCGACACGAGAATATTATATATAAGAAGATTTGTAAAAATTTTATGCACTGTCTATTCTGGGGCATGTTTGCCGAGAAGAAATCCAAAGCCAGATTGTACGACGAAAACTTCTTAGAATAATTGGTGTCAAGTCCAACGCGTTGTACAGTGCCTAGGACTTGCGACCCAGGGACCTCTTTAAAAGCGTATTTAAGCTTGAAAAATATGACATTTAAAAATAACTTTTTAAACAAATTTTGACTTTTAAAATACCCCTTCTCTCTTCTAAGCGTTACACGTTACACTAAACATTTAACTCTTTCTTGAATCAACTCGTGACTACTGCTATTGCATCACGACCGAAACAAACACAACTAATTTCATAGTGTGTTGTGCGCGATCAAGACCCGGTAAGACACAAGACAATTGAGAAAATATCTTTTGATTTAGTTAAAAAAACTGTTTTGTTAACTCACCGGGGTCGTTGGAATCGAGGGCGTAGTACTGCATGGGGTACAAGGGCGGCGGGTAGGAGATGTAGGGCATGGACATCAGGCCGGCGTCCACCATGCACTCGCCCCCGCCGTCGCCGTACGGCACCGGCCCTGCGCGCACCTCGTGCGAGTTGCGCCTAAAAAAAAAACACATTCAACATGGTTTTTTTTCCTTTCTTCTTGGCATCGCACTCTGTGCATTAATTTTTCAGCTTCTTTATCTTTACAAAGTCCAGTCTTGGTCAAGTCTAATATGTATCAGTCAAATCCAGTCATGACATAGTAAAGTAGTGGTGATTTTACTATAAGCTTCGATGGAGTTTTAAAGCAACACAAAAAGTTATGTTTCACCGTATTATAGCACTTTCCTACACTCGCGCTTGTAATTCGGTACTTTATGAATAGAACACCACTATTTTTATACATAAACACTCGAAAAAACACTAGTTTTAGAAAAATATACAATTCACACGGCTCTTTCCGCGTTCCCGCCAAAACTCCACTCAACATGGTTACTTGTTACTAAGTATCTTTCGTAAATGTTTTAATTTTTTTAAAGTTTTTATATTGATAATTGTTTTCATAGATGGAAAGGTCTAACCACAAAGACAGTCTTACTTGTCTGCATTCAGTTCAGAAGATTAGCACTGCAATATTTAGAGCACTAAAGTGTGGGTTTGATTCGATCATAACAAAAAAAAGTAGGATCCCTCTTTAACGAATCATGGCTTACCTGTTGTTAGGTCCCTTGTTGGCCATATTGTTGTTGTTATGGCCTTTGTTCTGGTTGTGGTTAGAGTTTTGGTTGCCGTCTTGGTTGCCACGCTTGTTGAATCTTGAATATGTAATAACATGGATATATTATTAAAATGCAAAACCACACAACACTTTATTCATTAAACTAATTATTTGTAATAATTAAAATGAAATAGCAACACAGTATTGTATAGGTTTCAAAAACATACACAACTCATGTACATATTTAAATTCGAGCTTACGGGCAACACTCAGGTTATTATTAACCAATTGCACTAAAGAACAGGGTTATGATTGTATGACCATCAACAATCATGTATGATTGTATGATCATCATTGTATGATCAGGGTTATGATTGCTTTCTAAATTACCAGGTGTAGAAATATGAAACCGGAATTTTCCTATAGACGGTGCTAGGCAGCAGTTTAGGGTATGCAGCTGACGAAGATTTTCAACACACAACAACCCAAGTTCCATATGGGTATATTTTTCTACAACCTTTGAACATGAAAGAAAAACCACAGAACATGTTTTGTGCCTACGCTTTGAGGACAGCATTGGTTTTCTGTTATTATTTGAAGAAAACGAATGCAGAATCTCATCAAAGCATGTTGAAGCTTACGGTGAACATGCATTATTATGTTATATATTATATTAAATGAGTTCCACATGAAGTGAATGAAACTCGGCAAGTAAAAATCCGGTTCCATACTTGTACAACAGTGTACTTATCATATTGTGACAAATTGGGTGTTGATCGAGTCTTAGCAATATGCTTGCCGTAAGTGATATGATGTCATAGTAAATTCAATATGGCACATTTCATAATCTAAATTTATAATTCAATATTTTTTAAATTTTGCTTGTTACAGAATCTCATGACAAAACAAACTTTGATGATTTAAAATAGGATTGTTATTGCAATAACGAAATATTTACTTTGATTTTTAAAGTTAAATGAGTACACTAATATTAAATAGAATATGTACATTATTTTTAAGATAGTTAAAATAAAAATTGTATTTTTTTTTTTGGATCATACCTATTTGGTGTTGAATCAAAGTGCTCAATGACCATGCGTGTGTAGTACCTGGGGCCGAGTAGCGAGCGCTGTCCGTTGCCCTTGCCCTGCAGCTGCGACTTGTCGGGCGGCGCGTGCGGCTTGTGCCGCTCCATCGGCGCCGCGCACCCGCGCTCGTTCAGGGACATCTGTTGCATGTCCTGGGTACGATACGTCCATGTTAACCTCATCTTATAAATATGTAGCGATGATAGCTCAATGGTTAGCGCGGTCGGTTCGCATGCCGAATGGCGTGGGTTCTAACCCCAACAATGAGATTGAGCCCATCTTCGGCCACACCGTTGCTTAACATCAGGTGAGCTGTGATTAAACACCTAGACTGTCTGCCATAATAAAAAAAACAGTTTCCATGATAAAACAATAAAGTGTAAAATAAAGCATAAAACAATAATGTAGGGCGTGTTACCTGCGCGATGTCCCTCGGCGGGTAGGGCCGCGGCGGCGGCGGGCCGTAGGCAGCCCACATGCAATCAACTCCCAAGTTGAAATAATACCGCAGCGTCGGGAGATCTACACACAAACAAATAGAAATTTAAATTATTCAATCCTTCGATCACTCTATGATGACTTAGTTTGAGATGCCTAATGTTAAGCAAAGACGTGGTCTTGGATGAACATCCTTGTCTTATTTCAGTAATTCTGTTTGAATGTAAACACAGAATTGTTGATTAAGTTAACGTTAAGTTACTTTTCTAACCGTTCATGGGCAAGTCGGATCCGTTAGGCTGGATGCTCTTGAAGACGTGCGGATTCACGTGTTGCGGTAGGGGCGGTAGTGGTGGTGGCAGTGGGGGAGGCATCCACACCACCCCGCCCAGCGCCTTGCCGCCCCCGTAGTACGGCGCGTAGCCCAGCGGGCTCATGCCGCCACCAGCGCCCATGTTCATTGCGCCCATGTTCACACCAGGACCTGGGGATATAAATAGTTGTTACAAACCGGACAAACATATTTTAAATTTTGAATTTAGGATCACGGAGTAGTCGTAATCTGCGTTGTACGTTAGTCGTTAATCGCAGCATGATGAGCTGATAATGTGGAGAAACATGTTTTTTCTACAACTATGCAAAACCTAGTACAGCCACGTCTTTCCTAAGACTCGATTGTGACTTACTTAGCAAAAAGTCCAGGGCATCGCCACTTTGGCGCACATTACTTTGAGACTGGATCTTAGTCTCAACAGCCCTATAATTTCGCTAGCTGCAGTATACCTTTCAAACCGGAACACAGTAATTACTGTATGGCGGCAGAATATCTGGTACTGTGTTGGTACCTACCTAGACGACCTAAGATTTACCACCAAGTAAATACATTATGGAAGTGTAGTAAGCAATCAACGCGAAAGTAAAAAAGAGAAGCTAGTCGAGAGTCCATCTGAGTTCTGATATGATTAATAATAATATTTATTACATTAATTCCACATAAAAGATACATTTTTTAATTTTGTACAAGCTATTAGACTGGTAGACTGTTGCCGAACTAGAATGAATGTCTAAGGTCTATGAAGGTTTAACGCCATAATGTTTGACGAAGATGTGTGGTGCTAACCCGCACTCGATCACCGTGGTGTTACCCTTGTGTGGACTTGCCCTTCTCGCAATGAGAAGAGCCCCGTTCCCAGCTGTGGGACAGCTTCTACAAGCTGGGCTGATTCTGAATCGGCGTGGGTTTTTTACCGTATTGTGGGATCGCGGCGTTGGAGGCGGGCGTGGAGGCGCGCGCGGCGGGCGACGCCACGCCGGCGTGTCCCGCCGGACCCATGTCGCCGTTACCTCCGCCCTGGAACAATACGCTTAGCTTACTTACCTTGCATAGCACATATGCACAGATCTATTAACACCAAGCCATTCTTTTCATTCATTCATTTTTATCATACTTGCTATGAAATGGCTCACAATATTTGTCCACTGAACAATAATCGCTTTATACAACGTGTGACTTGTGAGTGAGCCGTCTGGTGTGAAATGCCATAGATCATAAACAAAGAACATAATCTCTACTACAGATAATCTCATCATCATTGTAATCAGCCAATCGTAGACCACTGCTTGACATAGGCCTCTCCTAAGAGAGTATTAGATAACCAGAGATATGTATATCACAACAGATAACTAACAGGATTAAAGTTTATAAAATAATGTGCATTAGAGGTATGTGTAATCCGAAAAAACAGAAAAATAAATAAAATGTGAGAAATGTTTTATATGTATGCGAAGAACGAATGCAACGAAAAAAGAAAATATGTGTACCGAACCCCACTAATAGAATGAGGGGGAAAAGTTGATGGTGGGTAGTAGTACCTGATTGAGCTGGTTGTGGTGGTTGTTCTCAGGCGGCGGCGGCGGCGGCGGGCCACCGTTGGGCGCAGAGTGTGCGAGCTCATGGGGCGGAGCGCCCGCGGCCGGCCGGCAGTCCACCATCAGGGGGAGCGTTTCTACTTCAACCTGACACAAACACGAACATTTCACTAATGACTATGTAACAACACTATATAAGAATGCATCCACACCTTTTCGACACAAAAGTCTAGTGATTACATAATAAAAAAAAAATATTATTTGCCTTTTATAACAAGGAAAATGATTATCATAATAATTGCAATAGTGTTTTTTTTTTTATAATATACACATAATGTATTTTTAATACCACAGTTATAAGTAGTAATCAAAAACGGGTGCGGTGTAATAAATTTTAAATATAAAAATATAGCAGTCTCAAAAAATAAATTGGTCAAACTCAATATTTACTTGCAACTGTTGAGGAACTTCACCGTCCATCTCTCAGCTCGTCCGCATTGAGTAACTTTACTATCACCAGAGGTGACAATAGGTACTACTCAATATCAGCTTCTCAAGATTTTGATATAGTTTTATAAGGAAGTGAAGCTTATATAGTCGTGTCGATAACTGAATGCATCATTAGTGTTCTTAAGTATTGAAAGATATGGAGCACATTCTCTTACTTTGTACGTAATTTTTATGGCACAATTAGGACTGTAGGTTAATTACTAACAGGTTTTATATCAATTTAGGCAAACCACACAGATAAGGTGGGTGATACAACTGCCCTATGAGCTGTTGAACTTCGTCTATACCTATTGTCTTTCCTACATTTTTAATGGACTTTGATATTCGTAATAATAGATAGTTGGTTCTAATGTTTATTGAATACGTAATTTTCTTTCTCCCTGCTTCCTAATGATTATGTCTTGTTATTATCATTGTACTGCATTGCTAAGAAATCATATATACGCATATAAATATGCTTGTTGTACTTAATGGTTCAAAGGTCATATCATCAACAACCTTGCATAGTCCACTGCTGGGAATAGGCCTCTCCCAGGTCACGCCACTCGGCCCGATCTTCGGCTTTTCGCTTTCAGCTACTGCCAGCTGTCTTACGTATATCGTCACTCCATCTAGTCTCAGGGCGTCCCACACTACGTTTAATGATTCGCGGTCTCCACTCTAGAACACGTCTACTCCAACGGTTGTCGGTTGCCACTTCATCTTGCTAATACACTGAGCTATGCCGGTGACTTTTGTTCTGTGGCGAATTACTTCCTTCCGGATATGATCCCTTAGAGAAACACTGAGCAAAGTTCTTTCCATAGCTCGTTGATCGACTTTAAACGTGTGAACCGTTCCAACTGTGAGTTTCCATGTTTCGGCGCCGTATATCATAACGCACTGGTTGAAAACTTTCGTTTTGGGACTGTGGGATAGGTGACGAGAAGACTCGACGTAGTTTTCTAAAAGCTTCCCATCCCAACTGTATTCTTCTTTTGGCCTCACTCTCGAAATTAATTCTACCTAGTTCCAGCGTCTGCCCCAGGTAGATTTACTTTTGAACAATCCCAAGAGCGAAACCTTAAAGGGGACTGGTCCCGGAACGTGCTCGTTGCACATGACCTTGGTTTTTTCCAAGTTCATCCGGAGACCGATGCGTTGAGAAGAATCAGCTAAGCTACTCAGCATCCATTTTAGGTCCTCCAGCCAGGGGCCTGCCTATATAATCATCCAATTGCCATTTTGTGGCAATTTTGTATTCAATGGGGAATGGGGGTCCTTTATATCCTCGGGGTCTGGGCTGCAGCCTAAAAAGCCCTTATATAGATCCGATTAACGTACTACTGCTTGGCGGCAGAATATGTAGTACTGCGGTGGTACCTACCTAGACGACTTTCCGCTAAGATCTACCACCGAGTAAAACTCTTTAGCCTTCTGCACAATCTGCCGCATGGTATGAATGTAGTCTATGGTACTGTACCCGCTTCGAATATCAGCCTGTTCTGGAGGCTGAAACTCGTCGAGCCTTCGCGAAGACGGTTTGTGATTACCTACTCTAGAAAACAGCTTATAGACATGACTTAGAAGAGAGATCGGTCGGTAATTTTTAAAAAGGGTTTGATCTCCTTTTTTGAAAAACAACGACCACGCTCATTTGCCATGCTTGTGGAGTTCTGCCGGTAAAAAGGACGGTATTAAACGGTTCGATTCCCGCTAAGGACAAACATTTTATGGTATAAGCAAGTGTTTGTTCAGTGTCTGGGTGTTCTGTATGTATTATAAGAATGTATTTACAAAAAAAAAAAGTATTTTTGTATTCTTGTTATCTGACTTCCATCACACAAGCTCTGCTTTGTTTGGGGTCAGATGGCGCTGTGTGTAATGTGCCCTACAATATTTATTTATTTGAGTAGTCAATTTTAGAATCTATACATTTATTATTTACGTTTATTTAATAACCACTAGACCGTTCCGTCACCAAATCGACATTACCGGCACACTTCCAGCACTGTCGCGCGCGCGCCCTTGCCTGCTATGCATAAACTTGTCAACAAAACCGTGATTAACCGAACTAAGGACAATATTTATGAATCATTATTTAATATTTTACCGAATTTTTAAAAAACAAATCAATTATCACAAAAAAATTACAAAGAATCGCGAACCAGCTATTGCTTCCAAGCGCGTACAATTTTGAGTTTGATTTCATTAATGATATACCACTTCAAACACTAATAAATTAACTTAATCCTATAGCAATGATCCTCAACATAATTTAAATATATCACAATTGTTAAAATATTTAATATATTAAAAAACTAACGATATATTGCCGGACCAAAGTATGCCACCGCACATACCAACAAAGCTTCAAAATGTTTATAATAAAATATTACTTCGACAACGACATCTTTGTATTTTCTAGTACATTTTTTGATACACTATCGATATACCTATATTTTGATTTAAAAGTATTCGCTTCAAAAGTATTTCGCTAGGTGCCACTATTCTCAATTATTTGAAACGAGAGTGCTTGGATACTGTATTGTTCACGGGCGTTTGACCGGAATTTCAATCTGGATACTACTGTATCCGCGGACGGCCTATTGTTTAACGTTGCAGACTAAAGTAGACATTGAAGAGATGACATAAATGATTATCATTAACTATTTTCGTAAATTGTGTACAAGACAGTTTTTTTTTGGATGTCAATCTAGGTTTATTGATCACAGCTCACCTGACAAGTGATGTTGTGGTCAAAGATGGTAAGCATGCTTGCCTGAAATAGAACTGGCCCTCAATAGCGGCAGCCGGAACACACTATTACATGCTTGGTGGCGGATTACAACTTAAGCATGCCAGCTGAGAACTAGAAAATACCCTACCACCAAATCGATAAATAAATTCACCCAATATCTATTGTTTCACATCTTTGCAGTTCATATTTATATTGTAATAAATGGGTTTCTTCACGCTGCCATTGTCAGTATATGTTTCATAATTATACTATAGCATTTTTTTAACTTACATATTTGAATGTATTTTCTGCAAAAAATCATTTTGTATTGTTTTCATGGATAATAACCAAATTAATTTTTAACCTGTTAGTAACTTACACTTCTACAGTTTAAAATATCTAATGACTCTTTATAGCTACTATTAAAAATTAATACTCACCATGTCCTAAAATATGTGCTAAGTATTAAACTAAAACTACTGTGAATGGTACACCTTTATAGCTACGATATGGTAGGTAGGCAAGAGTATACAAGTTTTATAAGCATTGCCAATTGTGGTAACTATATAATTATGTTGGGGGACAAAGGGACACACAATCTTTAGATGTATGAAGCCCTTCATTGAGTTTAAGCTTAGTAAGCTAAACAAGCATTGTTTACTGATATTTGGTGAAGTATTTTAAAATAGAACAGTCTTAAGCCTTTGAATGTATTTACACCTTTAGCAGAAATATTATAGGAGTACCAAATAAAGGATTAATAAAAGTCGTTAAAGAAAAATCAAAATGTACACACCACAACATCTTACAGCATTCATGTTCTAATCTCATAATGAATATCGATTTATTTTGTCAACTGTTAAAAAGAGTGAAGAACTGTTAAATAAAAATAAAAAATTAGAATGCTATAAATAGATGTGGGATGCCCCCTAACCTCATCTTTATTCATAAACAAAGAACCTCAATTTGAAATGCTTATAAAACAACCAAAACCATTTCTACTCCTAGCTACAGAACTAACAGGCATTGGCTCAAAGTTCACAAAGTCCAAGTGCTGGTAGGATGTCAGATCAATGTTATTCTTGTCATCTGCTTGTTCCTCGTTCATGTCATTCCAAGATATCTTAGGAGACAGCTTTGGAGGACTTATTTCAGAAGTTTTCTCTTCGGTTTTGGTCTTGCGTTTGTTTAATCCTTGCTTCCTGGTGATACTGCCTGCTAGAGTGCACCAAGTGTATAAGAGAGTGAACATTGATAGATTTAGGAGAATGAGTGCAATGAGTGAAGAAGTAAAGAGTAAAAGTAATTCAAATTTGTGTCTACTCTCTTGATTATTTCCTATAACTATGTATATCACACCTGTAATATTGAATGATAATGTTTTTTTACTAGTGAAGTATAATCATACAATGTACTAGCTGTTAATTTAGTTTAGAGTAAGAAAATTGTACATAGTATAGAAAGGTGAATTCATAAGTGCCACTCTTGTATGAAACTAAGCAAAAAAACGAAGTGCACCTATTTGCTGCAACATTTGACTGAGAGTCAGGATCTGAGAGTGGGCACGGGAGTATCTGTATGGAGGCGCCCAAGGCCTCGCCTCATTCACGGGCAGGGGCTCCAGCTGCTCATAATTGACAATCCGCTTCTCTCCAAGCTCCTCAATAAAGACTAAGCATGGCCCACCATCCGGCCGCATCTCCTGAATATGACATCGATATGGCACTGACTGCTCTACTTGAAGCTTCACCAAGCATTTCACACCCACTTGCAAGGTAGTCCCGTCTGAATACCTAGCTCCATATCTGAGCTCTGTAACACCAACAGTAGTTATAGCATTGGCATAAATGTTGCATAATTACAAAGGAATGTTGTAG
The DNA here is from genome assembly GCA_950106695.1 of Biston stratarius. Taxonomy (NCBI): domain Eukaryota; kingdom Metazoa; phylum Arthropoda; class Insecta; order Lepidoptera; family Geometridae; genus Biston; species Biston stratarius. The sequence goes on along the minus strand of OX467106.1, from coordinate 43,184,495 downwards.
TACCTCGTCTCAATTCACTCCAAACATCAAACTCAATATTTCGGTAAATATCAGGATCCAAAGCTTTAGCCACCTTGTAAGGAAATGGAGTGATACCATTATCAAGTAAGTCCTTCGCACTGTTGACATTCAAGCAGTTCATGCAGACATTTTCCAACTGAATAAGGCTGCGATTGAATACAAAAATGCTTAGAGACTCTTTTAGTAGACTTGCTCTTTCCAAGTCCTCAGTATGGTGCTTGCATTTTAGTGCAACAGCATTATTATTGTTGTCCTTACTGTCTTCAGTAGTCTCAATGAAAATCTTAGCTCTTTCTTTCTGTTTCTTGCGGCGTTCAACATTTTCTGACATAAAGTATTCAATGTGGTTGGTTGGTGCTTTGTCATGAAGCATTTTGTCAACAGCATAAGACAGATCCTTCAATTGATATACTCCGTCATACAATATTTCATACACCAGTGCTATAAAATATGGTTGATAAAAAGAGTAACTGGTTTCAATAATATAAATAGTCTTTGTTAATATGAACTCAAATTTAACTAACAAATCTATATTAAAATACAGTAAGAAGTTAGTAGAGAAAAGAGATAGAGATGTTTTGAAACATATTCTTTAGTAAAAGTTAATGGCACATTTTGAATACAATAAAATTTACTTACACTGGCAAAAAGAAGATGTATTTATGAAGTCTTTGGTGTAAACTACATCAAAATGCTTGGTGTCAGATGAATAGAACAAATATATAGAGTTCCCGTAACCATTGCATATCTTGGTTTGTGGGCCTTTGTTGGCTTCGAATATGACAAAATCGCGTCTGTAAGGTAGGGAATGCTTTAAACATTTATTTTATGTTATTGTTCAATAAATAAAAAGTCTAATATTTGAATGTTATATAGGTACCAAAGTTATATTTCAGCGGCAGAAAAGCAAAGGGTAAAGGGCGAAATAATTTCTTACCTATACAAGTGGCTCATAGCTGATATCTCAACTAGTCCACCACTTTCAGATGGATTAGACATCTCTTTCAGATAATTCTCAAATGGACAAGTCAACGACTATAACATAACATAAAAATTAAATTATTATGAAATTAATTATGGCAAAATGCTAGCTTTTCGTCAAATGATAATAAAATACTACCACTTCAAAAAGATGCTTTTTCTTAGCCATGAACCGGACGCATTCCATGCGGACCTTGTGATAGTATCGCTGTGTGTTGTACACAATTTCAGATACGGCGCGAAATAGGCAACTTGCGTCCCTAGCAGTATGTTTCCGGAAGAATCCCATGTCGTCGAGCCATCTATCAGGCTCCGATGTCCGTTTATGGATTTTCCACGGACCGCGACAACGGATCGGAGATGACATTGCTAACAATCTGCAGGTAGGTAAACAAAAACAAATGACGCCTCTCACCCTCACTTTGCATTTGTAGTATTACGGCTATAATTCACATCTATTAAATCACTGACGCAAGGCAATCACGGGATCTATTCCTAATTCACAAAATCACAAACCATATCGTAGCTTTAGGGTAAAATGCAAATGGTTGTTTTGCTGTGATTTGCAATTAAACACGTGCAAAACTGAAAATATTTCTATGACGCCGGACTATGAATCTAACACTTACCAAAATAGTATTTCCCAACTGTTAGCATCGGTGTTCAGCTTTGTGCTGCAATGCGAGTTTATTTATTTTATTTCAAGAAGAAAAATTATAAAGAAAATTGCACGTGCCAAACGCAAACCGTCATACCGTCAAAGCCGGCGGGAAGCTAAAATTCTCAAAATGGCATTTTAACTTTTTTATTATTTGATCAACATAAAAATGGGTCTGTACTGAGCATAATATTTATGATTACCTTATTCTTTCATCACAAGACTGTATCGTTTTGTCTTTTTTCCTTTCATATACTATGCTAAGAATATACAAGTGTAGTGGAACGCAATACAAATACAAAGAAGATAATAATAGACCGTTTGTCCATGGATCGAAAAAGGATAACAGACCTTTTCACCATAGACAACAAGAAGTGCAAATTTCTGTCTACACAGCTTATTATTGCTGCAAGTTCTCGGTACAATGAGGATCAGTAGAGTTATAGCAAATTCAATAGAACTAATTATAAAAAACGTGATCTGAGTAAAAAACACACAACACAACTATAAATAATCATGGCAACTCATAACTTGTACAGAATTACACTAAATTCTTTTTTTTTTAAATATTTATGGTCTAGCTACAGATGCCTTTGAACCATGTCTCTATTTGGAATTACAGCACTTCACTTTTATATATTTAGTTGTATCAGTTTTTGCAATAAACATCTATTGTTACAGTCAAAGTCCAGTTTTGGTCAAGTCCAGTCGTTACCAGTCAAATCAAGTCATGCCTTAGTAAAGTAGTGGCGACTTTACTATAAGCTTCTGGATGGAGTTTTGGAAGCAACACGAAAAGTCATGCTTACCCACATTATATCACTTTCCCACACTCGCTCTTGTAATTCGGCACTTTATGAATAAAACGTCACTATTTATAAGCATAAACACTAGTTTTGGAAGAAAAAAAAGCAATGGAACGATACGAGTTTTTTTTTTATAGCTGACAGGCTTGGTGTTTGACCACAACTCATCTGATCTTAAGTGACGGTGTAGTCGAAGATGGTAAAGCACACCTAGCCTGGAATTACCGTGTTCCCGCCAAAACTCCACGACAACCCTAAATAACCTAAATTCTTTCTGTTGTTTATATAGTGAGTTACAAACGTTTATAAAGGTAATAATGTAAAAGTAGGAGTTTTAACGGGAACTCAGAAAAAAGTCGTGTCGCTCCAATGTATTTTTTATTTTTTCTAAAGTTGTATTTCTTTTATTGTTTATGTAAAGTAGTCACTTTACCACACGCTTAGATGGAGGTTAAGCAGTAACACGAAAAGTCAAATTTCACCACAGCTCAATTTCCCACACTTGCACACGTAATTCGGCACTTAGTGAACAAAACACCACACAAGTTTTGGAAAATAATATATTACGGCGGCATTTCCGCCAAAACTCATGTTATGAAGTTAAATTAAAAATTAAATTTATTGATTGAGATAAAAACGACTATTATAATCAATTATATCTATCTCTTGTATATCCCTATATCAATTATTTTATTCAGGACACATTCATCTCACCTGAAAAAGTAGTGCATCCTTAGTTATCTGTGCTTCTGCCGGTACCTATGCCGGCATTTTGATTGGACAGAATATAAAATAATTTAATTTCCAATTCCTTTTTCCTTTCAATCCTTTTTTTTAATGATTATAACAGGTTCTTTTAATTAGAACATGTATTGCATGAAGCTATAGGTAAAGAATGTATTGTCATGTATGTCTTTGCTACCCCTAATAAAATTCTGCGGCCTATCCGGTTACCGGCCACTTCCCTTTATGTACGATTATTCTTCGGGTTCCACACGACCACGAAGTGTTCCCTTAATAATAATCTGTGAATGGTTTGAATGTTCTTCGTTTTTGGCAAAGCACCATTTTACATTTAGCTGTGTCAATTTAAGTATTTAAAATAAAAAGAAAAAGTCACACTACGTAATTTAAGGTCGAGTCCAATCATGCCCTAGTAAAGTAATGGTGAATGGGGAAGCTTTTTTTTATGGCTGACAAGCTAGGTGTTTGACCACAGCTCATCTGATGTTAAATTTTGGGGGTATGTATTAGCATCCCTCGCGTCGATAAATTAAATGAACGTGCTTCTTTGTGTAGTGTTTATTTCACACCGAATCGATCTCTCCTCTATTCACAACCGCCTCTTGTTTTTCTACTAATTCTCCCTCTGGTTGAAGTTTATGGCGTAGACATTTCTTGCCTTTATTGACAGCTAGGGGGAGGTGATATGAATACTAGCTGCGCCCCGTGGTATTAAACGTTGTTCCCATGTGAACACTACATTTTTTTCTATATAAAAGTATGTCTATGTGTTAATGCAGGGTGTCAGCTTCCTTCATACCAAATTTCATCAAAATTGGTCCAGCCATTTGAGCGTGGAGAAGTAACAAACACACTTACAAACTTTCGCCTTTATAATATAATATTAGTGCGATTGTTTCTTTTTTATTTCGAAAGTGTAAAAAATGCATACTTACGCGTAAGTTCACGCATAAAATTTATATCACTCTTAAAAATATACGTTTATCCATGATAGTCCACAGCATCATAATCACTGCTGGATTGAAATCTATGGTTCGTTTGTGCGAACAATAAATAATGGTCCAAATATTTATTTATAAAGGAAGAAATAAAATACAAAAAATACTTTAATCAATCTATATTTATAAAAAAGCACCGTCTGAAAAACGTACAAAATTCCGATAAAATTGTTTATTGGCATCTATAGAAGGCATATTATAAAAATTGAAAAAAAAAACGATTATATTACCGTTGTAAATGTTATAAAAATTACTATTGTTCACATCATAAACACAAACTATTGCTTTTTTTTTATCAGACCAAAGACTTAACCATTAGTGGTTGAGCAAGTAATATTACGTTTACAATACTACTATTTCGATGACATACAATTCTAAGTTATTATTTATCAGAAACGGATACAAATTATTAGTATTTTTTTTTTAATTTAAGGCCAAATCAGACTCTGTAACTACACTCCTAATAAATGATTGTTAAAATTGGCATCGTTAGCAATGATGCACGATAAATCTTTAAAAAGAACGCAAGCCTGATTGTAACAAGCTGAAGTTAATACAATATGGGAGTGCAGCGACTAACATTCTAAAATAAAAATCAGTACTGAATATTAATACTTAACTCACATCGATATAAATTAATAAAATGCTCATAAAATACACTTAAATATACATCGTACCGTTAAAAGTGACATAGAAAATTTCGTTCCTATAAAACTAATGATAAGGGCCGTTCGCGTCCTCGCCTTCTTCAGTATTGTAGAAACGCTGGCAAACAAACCCATGCTTAACTTACGTCGAGGTTAAAATACGGCGATACTAGCGATATACGGTAGTGGGTACTTGAAGCTCAGGCCGTCTTTTCCTGCTCGATGACGTCCTTGGTCGGCAGGGGGTTCTTTTCGCAGGTCTCAGTGTGCTTCAACTTGGTCGGGTCGAAGTTTTCGATGCCGTTCAAAAACTTATTCTTCTCCTTCTCCGCTTCGATGGCTAAATTAAAAAGGTTCATGTTAATAGTTAAATCGTTTCATAGAAAGAAATCAGATTTGACATTTTTATGTTTTTATTCAGTTTTTTTTTTTTTTATAAAAGTCATGAGACGAACGAGACCCTGTCCTGAACTTTGAGTAACAAAACAAAGTTCAGGACATCGCTGTTTTGACGCTTATTAGTTTGAGACTTTTGATGGTTAGTCTCAATAGCCCTGCAATTTACTTAGCTACAGTATCATTCAAAACGGAACACAGTAATGTTTAGACACTACTGCTTGGCGGCTGAATATCTGGTACTTCGGTGGCACCTTCCTAGAGGATTTCTTGCTAAGTAAAGGAGATCTACCATCAATGATTTACATACATGAACAAAAAACTAGAAAATATACCTGCAACCTGCAACTGCCTGTTGGATGTAAGTACGATTACAGTGAAACTTTTTAATTGAAAAATTTATTCCTTCTCAAGATCTTGAAATTTAGCTTTGATATGTGCATGGAATTAGTTCAAATTAAACGATATTCTATGATGAAGTTGACTGTCAATATTTGAAACTATTTAGATTTTTTTATTCTATTTTATTAAGTGTATTAATACTTAGTATATTTAGTTTAATATTATCTGAATGTCTGGATAATTTAAATGTAGGTACCATTTCAGATTTTTTGGGTTAACGTTGATTTATGAGTGAAGTTGCTTAATTAATAGAACTCATTGCCGGCTTCTTTGTATCTATGAACCACAATTTGGGCGTTTTAAGTGACTATATTTCTCCTGGATCACAATCCTCTATCCTCGGCCGCACCGTCGCTTTCCATCAGGCGAGTTAGTGGGCAAACATAGATCTATTAAATATAAAAAAAAAATACGACGAAATGAGTAGATGCTGTATTATAAAACCAGTTAAAATCACGTTTACAAACTTAAGCAGGGCAAACTAAAGCAAGACAAACCTTCGATGGGTGGTAACGTGTTCTTTTCTTCTGTGGTCGCGTGTTTCATCTGCGCTTTATCGAAATGCTCGACGCCGTCCAAGAGGTTTTGGTGCGCCTTCTCTGCTGCTACAACTATAGCAAAGCAAAACCGTGCACGGCATAACATATTGATAAGCATATTTTTTAATTGTTTTACATAACTTAATGTAAAGGCAAAATAATTAAACATGCTTTAGTTTAATTTAGTGCTCTGTGTGTGCATTTAAAGAAAGCGTGTCAAGATCGTTGACTGACGAAATAACACGATAGGTTAATCCAGTCATTAAAACGGAATACAAAAACAATTTGGTGCGAGTTTATATCTCACGACAATGAAGTCGCGTCTAGAAAGTATCACACGACAACATTCGGTAGAGATATACGTGCAGCATATAAATAAAAATATACTCGGTTAAGTAAGTACGATACACATGCATAAATAAATTAATTTAAGGGTTCTAGAAACGGTTACCAAATATAGCGCGTTTCAAACCTGTTTTTTTGTAAATCAATACGCACCATCTTTGTCAGGAAGGGGGTTCTTTTCCTGCGTTTCTGTGTGCTTCAACCTGGTAGCGTCGAATTTTTCAATACCATCGAACAAAGACTTTTGAGTTTTCTCCGTGGCGACATCTGCAAAACATAATTCAAACTCCTTAAAATCAGTTCGCAATCACACAGTAATAAACAGTACACAATACACACGTCGACAATGGCTAAACAAACATGCTCGTTATTATTTTAGTGGCATCAAATAACAAAGTTAGCCTGCAGTATTCACATCAACAAGTGCCAACAGCGTATTTAACTTATGTATACTTTTGTTGTTATTGTAAAGCTTAAGTAAAGGATGGAGAAGTTCAAGTGATGTGTGACTGTTATGAGGAAAAATGGAATCAAAGCAGCCACGTCACTCAGACTATCTGCTCCGCTTTCAGCGAATTGAACTGGAACATTAGTAATATCGCTTCACCACACAATACCTAGCGCGTTCGGAAGTACATTTTTTTCGATGGTTTCTGTTTTCCTCAGTGAGGATGTTTGGAATTGTTCTACACCTTGCAGAAGAGCGTTGTGTTGTTTTTCTTGCGCTACATCTGATAACATTTGTAAATCAGACAAATTTTAAAGTAATGAGTTTGACATCTTTACAGTGGCGGATTGACACTTTTCCCAAGCATAGGCTGTACTTTAGCTGCCCATATTATTTGTCAGGTTTTAGATTATTTTTACAATCAAACAAATTACTTAAAATTGCACAACAATAGTTTTTGGGTGTAGTAAGTACATGTTAAACAAACAATATCAACACATGAAATTGAAATCGATAAAATTGTTCGATTTATCATTTTTTATCTTTTGAAGTGTTCAAAAAGAAAAACATTTGAATCAAAACAATTTTTCTGTGCAAGATTTTTTTATTCCGTTATATCCAACTAATACTAAATACCAATAGGCATACAAACCACGTAGTTTGCAGCCCCCAATTAATAATCGGCCATCACTATCTATGGGTGGGTATCCATTCGTACAAGTGTGAAATATATTTTTCGAAATATAAATCTGCCGCCCTAGACCCAAGCCTACTCAGCTTGTCGGTGTATCCGCCACTGCATCTTTAGAGTAATGAAGAATGTATAATTTACCTTCAGCGGAGGGCAGCACAATTTTCTCATTGGTGTCTACGTCGCGAAGGCAGCTGGTGTTGAAACCTTCAAGCTGGCTCTTCAGGTCCACTGCCACTTTCGGCAGGTCCTTCAGGGCAGGAGTGTCGCTGACTGAGCAGGCCATTGTTTAATCTGAAGAAAAAAAACACCATCGGTAACAATAGCTTTCTAGCGTTTTGATCTACGGTAGGACATACTTTAGGATAGTAGTCAGTGAGTCTTCGGACTTTGAATCGTTTTAATTTAATATGAATACAGTATCTATTTAATATAAACACATTTTTGAAGTGTTAAACTTCTTTAACCGTAGCGATTTTTTTTTTGGTAGGGTCAAACTTATGGTTTCGCGTCACAAACTGCTTTCAAAGTTTTCACTAATATCGGCCGTTCATTACTGCATTTTTTTTTTAAATAAATTGCTATAGAAATGTCTTATTCCTTTGTATTTTTGATGTGAATACGTCTTTAAATTTACTTCCATAGTGGGAGACAATTAAGAAAACAGATGATAACACAAATCACAACAAACAATACAGTTGCAATTTCATTATTGCAGCTACATATTACCGTTTTCATGAAAAATTTAATTACACAACTCTATGTATAGCTAATGGATCAAAAAGGACTTATTAGTGTTCAAAAATGTACCTACATGTGGCCGTGTGTTTATTTCTTCTGTATTATCTAATTTTAAGTGTGTACAATAAAAAGTTATTCATTTATTCATACACGACACCACCCCGATTTTATTTCCTATTTAATAAGTAATCCGTATCTTCCCTCACTAATCGCAATCCTTTTAATGCACACAGTAATTAACAACTACGTATTTGAACTTACTCATCCAGCGTCTGGTACTTCTAAGACATGGAACAAGTCGAGCATACTTTGCATGCCGCTCGCTTTCAATCTAATCTCTGTTGATTGTCTCTTAATGCGTAGGCATTAGGCTGCTGAACAGACGCCAGACATTATACGAGCAAATGGACTGTAAACACATTAACTAACCACTCCCATTGAAGCATCCGAACAAAGAGGCTTGCAGCTTTGTTGACTATTGATATATGACTAATGACCTGTTTGTAACTTTGGTGTTATCAATAAAAGATTTGTATTGAACTTAGCTTGCACTGTTTGGTTGTAGGTCCTACATCCAATCAAATATATTTACACCCTACACTGTAGGATGTATATGTATTAATACTTATGTAAACAAGTGATAAATTGGTATAAGAATGAAGTTTCTACGTACTTTGTTTCGATAACTGTCAGGGTGATGTCATTAGCCCGTTTATCAAACAAAGGGTCAACACTAAAGTACATTCGATTATTTGTAATTAATATTATAATCACAGATAATTTCAATTTAAGTCGAGAGTTAATCGCTCTTCTAGGCAAGCGTGCTTCATCTTAGATCGCATCATCACATAACATCAGATAAGATGGCGGTCGAACGCAAGCCTATTTATGTACAATAAAAAAGACACACTAGCTGAATGGCCGATTCTTCGTACCCGGTGTTCAATTGAAGCGCCACCTACCGGGTCCAATTCTAAGCCATCCAGGGACTCAAAAACATTTTAAAAATATCATTAAAATCGCTACAGCCGTTTTCAAGTTTTACGAGACTTACCCAGCAAAATTAATTTATATAATTAATGATTTTAGGAAGTGTTTTCCGGGCACTAATGTAGAAAAAATAATGTGCTAATAAGTTACGAGTAAGTACAATACATGGACCACAAAGTCAATGAAGCGTTCAACTCGTAAACTTGTATAACTGTTATCTGTGGCGGGAGTTTGAACAGTTTCTTGTGGGAGAGTTCTATAATATAGATGTGTCTAACTTTCACACAATTTATAACATAGTTCAATTGTTCGTAAGAATGCTAATTTGTTCGACCTTACCTACTAACTCGCTTGTTTTACTCTTTTTAAAACAAGAAACATTACAGTAAAAGAAACACGTTAGCGCAAGGAAATACCCTATCTCTATTCAGTATCATATTCTGCGTGTTATATACTGGGTAATTTTAAATGAGGCTTTCTACTGCTTGAAATTTTTGCTATAATTTTTGACATTCAACATTTTGCCCTACTAAGTACAAAATATTTACCTAGTAGAATTTTAAAATACTACATGTGTTCTCGACCCCAAGACTCTTGTCTGTTCACTAATCATAATTATTTTTCAAACATGTGTTTTTTCGAGTTTACCATAGCCAGTAGAAACTTTTTAAATCGATCATAGACCAGAACAATGTTTTTCAAAACCAACTTTGCCGGCCATTTATTCAATTTCAGCCAGTACGTGCGCTATAGGAATATTAAACTCACAAGGCATTGTTGTCGAGGTCCTCGATGCATGTGTATAAAATTACAGATTAAAGATACATCCTGCCAATCGAAAGGGATACAGAAACCTTTGGTGTTACGAAGCATACAGTTTAATACTCTGCGAAATAATTACTGATTTAAATTTGTAGCTTAATGCTAGTTTCGGTCTGAATACGCCATTTAGCCCGAAACACCTAAGCCCAGCAGTGGACATCGATAGGCTTATGATGAGACAAGTAAAGTTCGTCAGAGCTCACAGAGATATCTCGAAAAAAACAAAAAGTTTTATATATACGTAACTATTTTTAAATTGGTTGATTCATTACTTCATATTGTACTTTATGATTAACAAGAAATGTTAATCATTCAATTATAATTAATATTCAGTTAAAGGTCTCAATCAGTATAGTGTTACTATCAGAAAATTTATAACACGTAGGTACATAATTAATATAAAAATAAAATGAATACCAACAAATTGTCATTAATTAATGCGTTTTATTGTTGCGTTTTAGTAATGCACCGTAGATAAAACAAAATGTATACAAATATGAGGATACACAAAAAACTTTTAATGAACTGGTATCGTCATTTATTTTGTCAGAAAAATCGATAGTGACTCCGCAAATCAATTCTATTTTAGATAATTTGACATAGGCGTGATCAAGCCATCAAAGATATAGGTTAGGTTCTCTAATACAAGTCTATTTTAGATAACTAAGCTTCTCTTAGTTACCTTTTCATTGACACGACTAGGCGTGATCTAGGCATCGAAGATATAGACTAGGTTCGCTAGGATTTATTAGTTTAAACTTGCTTTTGAGAATGAATAAAAACATTACTCATTAGCATAATATCAAAGGAAACCATAATAGGCATAGAAATTACGTCCACCCAGAATGTAAAGTAAACGTGCATAATATTTACATTTTAACACCGTCATGTTATTGAGAATTTTCTTTGTTAACTGTATGTATAGTAGTCCAGGTGGTGATGTTGTAATGCTGTCAGATTATTAGGTAAGTATACGCTGTGGTTATTTACTCGTATACATTTGACTGATTTTTACATAAGAATCGTTAGAATGTACCCATGTCTTAATAGATCGTCATCTCTGAGAGATTAATGAAGGTTATGGTTTGCAATAAAGTCAAAAAAGTCAGTTGATTTTGTAGCGATAATAGCTCAGTGGTTAAAAAACTGACATAAAAATGGTTATCATTTAGGTTTATATAATATAATATACAAAACAATTTAAATAAGAAAACAATAATAAATAATAACAATAACAATAAATAATTTTAATTTAATAAGAAAACAAATTTAAAATTATCTGGTATTACTTATGCCAAAGTAAAACATATGAAACCCAAAATAACGATCAACTCAATGTTCAATTCAAAATAAAATACTATGCCAAACTTATACAATGTCAATGTGGTTAGTTGATACAGCGAAGGGCGTGGATTCAAAAAATTCGCTACACTGAGATGGAGCTGCCGGTAAAGGAAACCATAGCGTGGTGGTAGGGTATTTTCTAGTACTCGGCTGGTTAGCTACCACCCTCAAGTTGAAAATCTACCGCCAAGCATCTCTAACGGTGTGTTCTGTCAACTTCACTTGAGAGCCAGTATCATTCCAGGCCAGGTGTGTTCACCATCTTCGACCACACCGTCACTTAACATCAGGTGAGATGTGTTCAAACGCCTGTCAATCAGTAAAAAAAGAAGACTGATGGAAAGAGTTAAATTTTAAAGACCAAACCAGTGAATCAACTAGAAATAAAATATTTAGTTATGTACATTCATATAACTGTTAGTCTGTCAGTACGTGGCAGATATTTATTCCGAAAGCTACTTTCTATGTACAAGTATCATTTACCATATAAGGGGATCAATTTATCTTCATACCCAAGATCTCAGCATCTAGAATATGCAATGACTCACGTTTTTAAATCCGCTACTGATTTGGCATTAGTTCCAGCCACTGGTTTAGTACTAAACTAAATTACGCTTCTTAAAATTCCGAGTTGGCATGTAGGAGCACCTGATATAGAATCTAGATTGATGTGGAATGTATTAAATTCGCGGTTAGGCGTTGGCGTATCTAGTTGCAAGACGCGGTTTGCCAAACGGAGCATGTTAGAATGAGCAAACTTTAAATGGTAAGTCTTCATATAAGAGTAGGTACCAAACAAGAAAAATTGCTCGAGGTTTTTTACATTAGAGATACATTAAATAGGTACAAATATTAATATGACTGTTTAATTAAAGCAACAACTTTTTTTTATATGACGAATTAATTAGACGTTACGGTAAGAGATACCGTTTGCTTGAAAAATGGCAGATTTTTATCAACCAGCATAATTTTATTTCGTATTATATAATAGCAACCCCTTACTCTTGATAGTAAAGTTAAAACACATGAGCTAAAAAAGAAAAAAAGAAACTATTTTTACTTAGTACAAATTTAAAACCTGACGATTGCTGTAATGCTCAGAACAAAACGAAGACCAAGGGATCGCTGCTTTAATGCTCGTTAACCTAACTCATAACAATATTCGTAGGTTAATTGTATAATAAAATTTGAGTTATTAGAATCTGTTTATCTCTATACTCTACAAGTTTCCTATATTTCGCTTTTTATTACCTCTACTTGGTTCCACTGCAACGAAGAGGCATCCAAGGAAAGATATATTTCCTATCATCCCTTTCAAACCATATATACAGAACAAAAGTGTATCTTTCTACACGATCGACGATGACGAGAATCCAAACACTTGTAGCTTTGAATTATACGTATGATGTCTTCTTTTTAGAAAACAAAATAAATATAATCTTTAAATGACGACATTTTCATACATTTAAGAATTAGTCTAAGCATGCGTCACGTTATTATGATTCATACAAACGAGCGAAACCGCACAAAACGAACGAAGGGCGAGGTGACCGAGTTTCATCGCATTCGTCAAAAGGATATGATTCATTCACGGCACTTACATTTCTTAAAAAAACAATAGCCGAGAGATTAGCTATGTATTCGTAGAAGTTATGGCATCGTCCTCAAAGATCATTGTTTCCAATTCTCATGTGTTTAAAACACAATATGCGATCAAAGCCATAAATGCTGTTCATATCGTAGTCACATAGACACAGCCGTGTCTGACCATCTGTTGGATCTAAAATCAACGTCCTATTGTAGATTGAAGCAATAACGGTGCCCGGCTTGACATGGCGCCTTTCCAAATCCTTATAAGGTAAAGTGGAGAACGAGTTGTACGTAAAACGTCTCGTAATTCATGACAACTTATAAAATATAAAAATATGGCCGCATGCACACCATATGGTGGGTCACGTTACAAAATGTCAAGCTGAAGTCCTTGCTACCGAAATACATACAAGTTGATGTAAAGTATAGACATAATATGTGTAAGTATATATAGTTAACAGTATTTTATTATACAAGTAAGTAATCTAGATGTGTTTTCAAGTAAACAGTTTAAGGCCAGCGTTTTCACGCATAATTTAATTATGCGATCCAATATTGACAGTACATTTTCACGTAAGTATTATTCGGATGCTCTCTTGGGTGATAGTTAAATCGTCTGGGATATCGTCACGTGCAGACTGCGTACAGTTATCGTTATGCAAAATAAAGCGAATCGACGGAATAACGTGCATAAAAATTGGCGAGCGAAAAATAATATTGAAGAATCGATCGCGATGTCGGCTGTTTTGGAGGGGAGCGTACAGTGAACCGAGTGACTCACTCGCGGCGCGTCATGTACAACGTAGAAAGTTTTAAACTTATTAAAATTTCACCGTAAGCAAAACTCGGCAGTGCAGACTGATGAACAACATTGTTACTTAAGTAAACTTTAACGTTTGTTGCCATGCATTAAAAAAAAATTGCTTACCTATCTCCAGCCAGTTGTATTAAATATTATAACATTTGTATAGTAGGAATTATATCTAGTTCTTGGCTAACATATAAGTATATAAATATTATTTAACACACACAACGCTTTCTAGACTCGAACTGAGCAAAATATGTACTGACAAAAAAAAAGTTATCTGGTTTCTATACCAAATAACTTACAAATACCTAATACATTATTTAAATACGTACTTATAATAAGATAAAATTAAAACAGAATAAACATCAAAATTTGCCACATAAATATCTGTCTTGGGTTGGAATCGAACCCACTATGTCAATGAAGTAGGTAAGTACCAATTTTATCTTCACCAATATAACAAATTTAAAAGGGTATTGACTCGTCGAATTGTATTTCGCTCTCGCCAAAACAATGAAACAAGTCGTACTTACAAGATCAATGACAAACATTAGATTTTTTATCAAAAAAAAATACGAAAAATACTTTTACATTTATTATGGGGCTACCAACTACCCGAAGATCTCTTTCTGTGGAATCTATTCACGTTGTGAAGCACAGAATATGAAACTTATTTATGTGTGGATAAATTGTATGCATATGCATCTAAAAATGAAACTGCTTATATTACGCAAGAGACCAAAAAAGAGAATAATATTTGTAATAAGTGCATAATAATATTAATGCACTAATAAGCACACTAATAATATTCATCTAATGATATTTAATTAGTCTAACCATAATGGACGTTGAAGCATATTCAATAAAGCACGTGAAGAAAGCCCAGACATGACAGTTCATTGAACACGAAATAGCATTAGACTGGATCAATAACGGAACAGACAAGGACATTCGCTGGAGATATTTCCAACAAGTAACTTAACACTTAAGTCGGACGGAAGAGATAGAAAAGACCGAAAAGGGATTATTGCTAAAAATGTCGCTTTAGATTCTTGGACGTAGATAAAGAGATGAATATTTAAGTTCAGAAATAAAATAAAAATTAATCAGTGGCACAAAGTTCAACTAACTCGTTAACTTAATTAGTTTTAAACTTTCTGACGAGACTCGCCGACAGCCACAGTAAAAGGAATTACAACTTTCCAGCATTTAATAGAGGCGTATTTTCATAACAATCAGTGACTAATAGCTATTCTAGGGCAACGTATTCATTCGACAAAACTGGAAACTGATTCAGAACACAAAATAAATTGTTATCAAAACCTTGATTCTTGACGGTTCGTGACAATAGTAAATCATCGCATTCCAGCGGTTGTAAGATTAGATGATGTCGTATAAGGATCACGTTGATACGTTTAGATATGGCGAAGCCGCAAGGGAGTCGGCCATGACCTTGCAGTCTATTTAAAGCGGCATTCCAGCTAGCCAGCTAGGACCGACATCTGTGCTCTAACGCAGCGACCTTGCTGTCAGGACGCCCATAGAAGGCGCTGCATGTGCATCGGCATGACGGGGATCGCCGAGAATGGTTGTAGAGACAAGATAGAAAATAGGTCGCATATAATCGTTGCTTAGATGATCGCATTCAGACGTTTTTGTGGCTCCAACGTTGAGAAGATATCCAACTTTTTGTGGCACTTGAGATTATTTCTGCATTGGTTCGAAATTACAGTTCTAAGTCGCTTTCAACAGGTGATTTAGTGCTAATAAAGTGCAGTGATCGTATCCAAATTTGCGATAAATTTGATTGTAAACAAACGTGGCGTGTAAATATTGACGTTTGACGTTCGCAAGCAAAAACCGGGCGCTTTGGGCGCGGCGTACGGGCCTACACTTGAGAGATAATACTTCAAGGCTTTAGATAGAGCACGATTTGTGACAGCTATCTTCATCATGGTTTCATCTCTCAGAAAATCCTCACGTCGACAGTCTGTTCTAGATAAAATGTGGTTTTCGAACAATGAATCAAGTACCCAACTGTTTTTATTATTCATATCAATTTCCGATTAATGCATTAGTACATGTCCGATAAGGCACAGAACAAAGAGTTATTGCTTAATAATAATAGCATTAAATGAAGCTATAACGCTCATAATAAATAGAAGGACCGCGTTTGTGACGCCTTGTTTGGATATCGATGTCTATCATTTTAATGCTTCATCAGGTCAACAACCTGATTCAAATAATATTTAGAAGTATCGGGGTCTCGTGATTTATTTCCTACAAACATATTACCAATTCCAAACACATCAAACGGAATGACCGTCCGCAAGAGGGATAGCCGTCCCGACAAATGGTCCAATTCGTCCATCCGAAATGACATTCCGCTCTGAATTCTTTCCCCGAATAAAATTTGCAAAAGGTCGCGTCGGTCACCGAGGGGTTTTGAACCCAAAACTAAATTGGTACGAAATATTCCAGGAAAAAGAAACTGGAAGACTGCATTACAATTCTATTTTCCGCTATGCATCATCGCTTGTAAACGCCGCGCCGACGCTCGTCAGTGTTTCTACAAATCTAATATTGCATGGAAAATAACTAGAATAGACGGCTAGGCGGTTCCGAAGCACGAATTTGACCTATTGTGCGTGTACGACATTGTCCGACATTTAGATTATTTGCTTGCCAATGGAAAAATATGAAATAACTAGATATTCTGCCGCCAAGCAGTAGTGTGTAAATATAACTGTGTTCCGGTTTGAAGGGTACTGCTAGAGTAATTACAAGGCTAATGAGCCTAACCATCGAAAGTCTTAAAGTAATTAGCGCCAAACCAGCGATGCCTTGGACTTTGTTTTGCTACTCAAAGTTCTGTGTATCGCTGCAATGGTAATGGAACAAGCGTTATCTCTTACCATCAGGTGAGCGTATCGTTCGTCTTAATAAGACAATTTACATAAAAAAGTGGGTATATATGACATAAAATTGTAAGGGTACAATTTTCGTAATATATCTGGCTACTTCAACCAATTTAGATTTTGGCATCAATCCACCTCACTTGGCTTATCCAGGTGTCATAAATTTTGGAGCTTCATTATAGTAAACAGCTAAGAGGACGCAAGGAAATGTATTTCTGTCCAACAACACGTCTTGATCTGTGCCAATCAAAGATTGCATGCTGAACAGTATCTACCAGTAGATAGAAGCAAACGAAGAAAAATCACCGCCTCTTTCACGGAGTGATGAGTCTATCAATCTTGGGAATGTTCGCTCCAGATGCCTCAATCGGAATCACATTCCGAAATGTTTTTGCCTATTCATTTTCCCTTTTTCTTCTACGATGAAGTGTTTGGAGAAATATCTGCACATTTTTTTGTAAGTGAATTGTATTACTTAACTATTGGGTCTTCCATTGATGGACAAAGTATTTACTCTTCTTTTATTACAATTTGGTGTTGCAGAACGATAATAGGATTTGGATCTGTTTGGATTGATCATGAGGACTAAAATCACTTAGCCCGTATAATTTTGTAGAGATGATAGCTTAGTGGTTAGCGCGGTCGGTTCGCATGCCGGAGGACGTGAGTTCAAAGCCCAAACCATTGAGGAAACCATTGTGTGGTGATAGGCTACTTTCTAGTACTCGGCTGGTACCACTCTCAAGTTGACAAACTGCCGCCAAGCATCTAACGATGTGTTCCGGCAACCTCGCTTGAGAGCCAGTTCCATTCCAGACTAGGTGTGCTTTACCATCTTCGACCACACCGCCACTTAACATCAGATGAGCTGTACTCAAACACCTAGCATGTCAACAATAAAAAAAAATAGCCATTGTTCCACGGGCGCAGACAGCCAGGCTTGTGACTCAACGTGCATCCTGGCTTTGCATTCAAGGTGTACGCGTGCATAATAACAAGTATGAAACCAGTTATGGTTCCAGTCAGACACGTAAAATACAGCGGCATCGATGTCGCGGCCTCGCGGTCGAAGTCTCTTTAACTTTATCGGTGTCGTAGAGGTTTTGAGGAAAGCATTGCGTGTTCTTGGCGTTATTCTGATGAAATCGCTACAAAAACGCTTTGGTATGGTTGTAAACCAAACTCTAACGGGGTGATCCCCGGTTAAAAAGGCCAATATTTTTATTTTCCATGTTCTTGGATTTGGATTCGCCCCAAAATTTTCCACAGAAATCAGTATTTTTAGTTTTATTAAGGACTTATAGCACGACTATTTTTAGTTGTGCCAAAAGCACAACATGTTTTCGCTGCAAATTCAACACTTCAGTTCGCACAAAAAAGATTCGCGCTTTTCTAGAGCACTAATAATACGATATTTATTTCGGTTCCTTATTATTTTTTCAAAACTGAGAGCCGTACGGCGATGTTCAAAGGAAATTGTAGTTTATATTTACATCGTATAGTAATGATCATAATAATAATCTTAAGTTTCTTTCTCCCTAACCAATTGAGATCGATAGTTTCTAGGTATATTCTAAGTATACTTAGCTTTCCAATATTTTATTGAGTTGCCATCAAGACTTGTTACAGGTGCAGCTTTGGATTTTATTGACATAGCGTACATATAACCTTTCTATGATTATGTGGCTATAGCAGCACACTAATACTATGAATGGTGAAAGTTCGTATGTTTACAACTACTTCACGCTGTAACGGCTAAACGGATTTGGGTGACCTTTGACAGCTTATACCTTGAATATGGGCCTTAATTTTAATGCCTACATTTTTTTAATGTAGAAGTAATGAAACGAATGTAACACTTCTGATGGTAAGAGATAATGCCCAAATTCATTTCAGCGGTACCCCCAGAACTTTAAATAACAAAACAAAGTTCAGGACATAGCTGCTTTGCCGTTCATTACTTTCGAGACATTCGATGGTTAGTCCCAATAGCTCAGTAATTTCGCGAGCTGCCAGTACTCTTCAAAACATAACACTGCAGTTAATGTTTAGTAACTTAGGCAATGTGGTATACTTCTGTACTTATGCACCAAAAACAACCTTCTAAGAATATTTTATTCAGATGTTGTTTTGTAGTAACGTGAAAGCTTCGGTTATATTTTGACATGTGAGCTCAGCTATACCTTCTGAATGCAGTTTTTATTTTAAACAAAGTTATCACTATCAGATGACTGATCATCCTGTGCAAAACAGTGCGCAAATAATAAAATTATGATTTTAAAAGAATACAAAATGTACAAGATTTTAACTACATAAAAGTAACGTTTCAGTCCCCAAAAGACGTGGTTTTATATCAAGTATACCAAAAAATTAATAACATCAATTCATCCCCTTGTTTCACCCTCGGTACGGGGTAGAACCACCCTCGCGTTTACCCAGCGAACACTCGAGCTCAAGCCCGGAAATGAGTTATAGGTATGTTAACTCGAAGATGTCATTTAGAACAATGAAGGGGACAAATTGTCTTTGGAAGCTTTATTATGTGGGCATGGTAGTCACCATGTTACATATAAGTGCATCAATAAATTTTATATAAAAATGTAAATTCAATAAACGACCAGACCAAACAGAAGTCTGTCGCGGATTAATACTTGTTAAATGATCTCGGTCGCGGTCAACGACCCCGTCTAACGAGCGATAGAACGTAACTTCAAAAAGATAAGTTTCAAATTTTATGGAGCATCAAGTTGGCAATTAAGACATTTTCAAGTGTGGAACATCGCACGGATGGCCGCGAACGCCGCAGTGGCGAGCATTCTATGCTAATCTATAATTTTTTGCTATCTTCACATCTAGATTGTATAAAGTAATTAAAAATTTCATCCTCTAATAAAACCGTTTGTTTTGTAGATCTAATAAATCTTTGATGTTAATGTACTCATTATTTTGATTTTATTGTCTACTCCCTCTTCTTATGGAAATGCAAACCAATAAAATATTCTAAATAATCAAAGCATTAGATAAATAGAACGGTACATCATTCCGCCCCTTTCGTCTTGAATGTCGTAAGAACTTTTTTATTATTACTGTAGTCTGTAGTCCCCAAATGTTCGGCTCCGCAGTCCCCTTGCCTCGTTATTGATTTATTAACCAACATAGGGTACCTAGTGCGTCACTAACTTTTAGGTATTGTTACACAAAGGTTGTCACTTGCACGGTTTTTACTGTAGAAATACTTTCAAGTGCTGGTCACAAAAAACCGAATAAGACAACTTGTTAAAAAGTTTACAAGTTTCTAAAGCAGTGAAAGCAAACAAAGTCTTTTCGCGTTACTGCCCACCCTTTAATTATCTCTGATGTTTCGTCTCAATGGCGACAGTAAGTAACAATCAATGAGTATCGTTATAGGCGGGTCATGCATTGCACGATTAGGGCTCGTTTCTGATGGTCTGTTAATTCCCTGGACGACAACCCTGGTAGTTAGGTATCGGGGTGCGGACCGCGTCGGTTTGGTCTCCGGCCAATCGATTTAGGGATACGGGAAGTCGTATTCTCCCTTTCCCGCAACAGTCTGGTTGTTTGCTTCTCGCTCTGATACACAAGTACAACTACTGGCCTGTCTGGGCAGATTTCATTACATGCCATGTATATATCGCATCATACCAGTCTGTTATATGTGTTTATGTACTTCACGGTACATAGACATCGGCACATGTTTCGGCATTATGGTGTGAAAACCTACCACCACGTTCGCGTCATTGTCAACAAATATCTACATCCTTCTACTTTTCTTCTTTAGCTTTTAGCGATAAGGCCGCCACTTGTGGCACTAGCTCATAAGATTCTTTTGTTTTCTGTAAAATAAAATCTATTTCTGGTATGCACAGTAGAAACTCTACTGTGCATACCAGAAAAAAAATCTTTTTAGGTAAGTTTAATTTATTACAGTATCCATACAACTGATCTTAGAGCATTGATCTTTTGAATTCACGTCGGTTAATTAAGGATAAATAATTGTTAACGAATAATTATTCATGAACATTAATACACATCGTTCCAGGTCAACAGGAAAATTAAAACGTGACTACAAACCATTGATTGTATACTATCCACACAAATAACTAATTCTTTGATTTCTAGACCAAGGCGTTGATAAACCTTAACATTGTAATGTATTGAGTATTCGAGCTAATGTTTAATTGTTAATAAGCATGCATTTAGAAGTAAATGTTCAAATAATTATATTCCTTTATTGAGTTTTACAATATGAACTTTTAGGATCTCATTTATTAAAGTTGCTTAAATTTAATGCTCTTAACACGCGTGGATGATTTAGACAGATTAAGTTTAACCAATGTTCATATGTGAAGCCTTTACAGTTAGCTTTTATTGAACATGAGTATTCAAGGCATTCAACGAGAATTATTTCGAAATTAGTGCTGAGCGCAGTCTTCTTGCCGACGAGACGTTTTTTTTCACCATGTGACGACTGTTTCAAGGAATTCAAACGCTCGAACCTATTCTTAGTTGTGTTCATGATTATAATGATTGTTATTAGTTCCACATTCTCCATGTTCTGTTAAAAGGGAATGCTCAAAAATGTAAGCGTCTTTACTTGCGGCTATAATTGATGAGCATGGTTCTAATTGCAGATATCGTGAGTGATCAACACGACGCTATGATGCGTGAAAGTGGCGAAAGTTAGCATGACAATAAGAACCGGTTTAGTTTAACTCTTTTGTTGCGTTCGTATGTGGTTTATGGTTATATTTTAAGCATATGTAGTTAAATGAACGATAACGTATAGGATTTCGCTGCAAATACTTCTTTGAAAGTATATTTTAGTTGCATTTCATTTGATGAAGTATTGCCCGTAGTGATTACTATATTAATGAGAATTGCTTTTGCCTTGAAATGATCGCAAAAAGATCGAGAATTATAGAGTACATTCCATTATATCGCTTGCTATCTGTTTAATCACAGCAGTAATGAACAAAACCCTGATGGAAAGAGGTAAAGCTTGTCAATGACTATTGCAGTATTACCCAGAACTTTTAATGACAAAACAAAGTCTAGCGCATGTTCATAACTTGAGACATTCGATAGTTAGTCTCAACAGCCCTGTAATTTCGCTAGCTGCAATACCCTTCATAAAAGACCTCCTGTGAAATAGATCTACCGCCAACCGATGTTAAGAGAACACACCGACCTCTTCCGATTTTTCTGTCTTCACCGGCGAATATATTTAATATAGATAATATAAACTATTTCTTCTCAGACTGGCCGTGAAAACCTAGTTAAGCGTTTCGTAAAAGCTTTTAAAGTTTGATATATTGTGAACCGTTCATTATTCAAAACAAGGCGTTATAGGCTGCGTCGAGCATGTGTTAGTCAGATTTCTATTTATAGTGTCCCACGCTGATACAAAACTCTGGGTTCGTTAGCACCACATGAGTACTCGTCGTTAAGTGACTATAAGGGTTTATGGGCTGTCTTGTCTGTACGAAGAATGATCAGCTCTGGGTTTGGGTGTTAATTATCGTCGTCCTGGCGATTACCTTGCCACAGAGAATCCAAGCAGAGTACCATTTGTTTATTATTTAATTTAATTATTAAAATAATAAGCGTCATACGAATAGGCGCAAACATAATCACAGTCAAAGTCCAAAAAAAGTTATCAGTTTTACTAAATATTTGTCTGCCTAGATTACTAGTACTTTAGAACTCACTTAAGAGCCAGTTCCATTACATGATACCATATTCGACCATTCACTCACGATCAGGTGAGGTGTGGTCAAACATCTAGCCTGTCAACCTCATAAAAAAAACTGAATTCAACTGTTATTTTTGACAAATATTCAAATACATACGAATAAAATATTAGTGTTCATAGGTAGGTACTAATTTAAACTCTGAATAAAAGATATCAATTAATAATATTTCTCATTAAATAAACGGATGTGTACCATTTACATATACTTTACTTACAATATGACAACTACAACGCTAAATGATTCATCTTTTAATTAAAGTACAATGGTGTTCGCAACTTATATCGTGCTAAGTTGCACATTTTTTGTGGCGAGCACATCTCCGGAAATTATTCAGAATTAAGATTTTTGGCTACTCGCACTCGGATAAGTTGAACGACACGGCATCGTTAGCGCAGCCAAGTAATTGCATTTATTAACATAATAATATCGCACGACGATTAACGAACCGTTGCAAAGCGGTAATTTTGTTTTTGCCTATTTTTTAATGATTAGAAAATGGTTGCGTTTGCCGAAAACTTCCTCACGTGTGCTAATAATTAACTATCGTGTATTCTGCAGTTTTACTAAAGAAAATAGATGAAAAATCAATTACAGTGCAAATTGAAAGTTGCTTTGTTATTCCATGCGAGCAATATTTGTACATATCAAACGATTTTGCCGAAATTTGCTATAATATCTACTAGAGATTTTTGGGGCGAAAAATCAATCTAGTTCATCTCTGAAAAAACGCGTTTTTTTCGAGTTTAAAACTTGGCATACACTGAGCAAAGCTTGGTCGCCCAAGTGCTTATTTTTTCCAGAATATAGTATTAATATTATAAAGACTACACACTCGTCTGTTCGTCACCTTTTCACGCCTAAACGGCTGATCCAATCTTACTTTAATTTAACAAGGAGATACTTTATATAATAAAGATTAACATAAGCTACTTCAACGGCTAGTTATAATATAAAAAATATGGATAAGTTGAAATGACTGTGTCATTTTTAAAAGTATTGGGTAGGTACCTACATACTCTGCAACTATTTACTTCATAAAATGGATGAAAAACATAATCAGAAAAGGAAATAATTACATATAAATTAATACCAACGAAGAAGTGGAAATAAGGTAAAATAACGTAGGTATAGATCGCCTCCGGAATACAGGCTGTAACAGACATTGTTGGCTTTTCAGATACCGGCTTCATAGAATAACAAATACTAGTGAACTTATAGTAAATACGCTATACAGGCAAATCCAACTAAACTGCATCGTGTGAACAGGCGGCAGGCAGATAACTGTATGTGCGAGTGAAAAGAAACGCGGCAAGACCGCACCCTCATTTGCCAACAGTTCATTTTAAACAATTTAAGCGTAACTCACTACAGCGGTAACTTCAAATCACATCTAAATTATCGATCGCTATGCCCTGAATGCATTCATCTGCGTATACCAACCGAATGCCGGTTCCCGGTTACTGGGGGATAGACTTTGTAATCCTTGCAGATTTACGTTTTATTTATTTGAAAGTACGTAACTTGTAATAACTCTTACTAAATGACACTCGATTGCTTGATTCGTTTTGTAATAGGAAAGTAATAGAAAGATAAAACTTACCAAGTGTTGTGTTGACGTAAAATGACGTATACGATCGTGCTCCGAGTACCGAGATCCGATTGCGACTGAGCGAGCGGGCGGCGCGGCGGCGCGGCGACTCGTTGGGGGTGGTAGCTCGTCGTGCGGTACGGCAGCAGATATTTTTTTTAATTTATACTTTACCGATGATTCATTCGTTATCGTCCGACTTCGATTCAAAACAAAAGTGTATGAGTTTAAACGTAAATTGATGACATCATTAATATTGGTTAATTAACATAAGCAATGAAGAATTTAAAGACAGGTCTCAAAATACTAGTAGGTACTCCTAGAGGATAAAATTATTTCGATGAAATACAAAACAGCTGTATTTTTTAAAAGGAGTTAGTAGACAAACTTTTTCTAAGAAGGTTTATGTAGGATTTTACGTATAAGACATTTAAGATGTACCTACTCTTGTACTATAGGTGCTTACGGACTAACTTCTACTAGCTGTGGACCCGAATGAAGGGAGTCTCGTTTCGTAAGGTTCACTGATTGTCACCTTTTTTTGAAAAAGTACTACAAGTTTAATTTTTTGTTTTTCCTAACTAAAATACAAAATCTCAAGATAATTTGAGCAGGGTTAAAATGCAGAAGTATGTATAGTGTGTGTGTATGTGTGTGTGAAGTGAAGTATGCATGTGTACGTATATACATAGGTATATCTATTTGAGTATGATCATTTGTGACTATCACATTTATAAAAAAGCGCGAGGTAAATTTAATCTTAATTATCTAGGTTTCATTTCTGGGGAGCACTATTATAATTGGTATTAGACCCTATACCCGTGCATATAATTTTATCTATAACAGTTTTAGAGTAAAATCTTATTTTCACTGCACTACTTAATATTTGATTCTAATGTAATCCCAAAGAGCAGGATTGATACGTCTTCCTTACCGCACTACGAACCCGTGAATCATCGTTTCCCCCACAGCACCGAGACGGCAAAGTGCGAAACGACGCGATGCCATTTTTAAATTGATCCTTTTTGATTGAGAGGGAGGGACGAAATGGATTCCTGCTTAAAGAACTGGACTCTGGTAATAAAAAACAGAAAATTTAAAGAGGGAGGCCTTCGTCTTGTAGGGGACAGTACAAGTTATAATAATAAGTTAACTAATCAGTCCGTTTTTGCTGACATTTAGTATCAAGGGCATTTTTAATAACTAGCAAGCAGGTTCATGACATCATATACTGTAACGATCATATAACTCGTCTTTTTTCATCTCTACCAAAAATGTAAATATTTATATAGGGCTTTATCTGCATTTGTTAACAACGCAAACAGCAAACGGGGTTCCAGAAACAGGTTATAAAGTTTTTAGTTATGAATATATTTTTATTTTCATAAATAATAAAAATATCGTAGAATCATTCACAGAGCGCTATCTAGTCCTAAACAAAGCAAAGCTTATACTTTACGAACCAGATAACTGATAGAATATCTAAACACTTTTTTTTTGTGAATACTTAGGTACTTATAATACATACAGAACACCCAGAGACAGAACAAACATTTTTATCGTCACATAAATGTCTGTCCTGGGTGGTAATTGAACCCACGCCCTACTCTTGAAGCAGATATTCTACCAAATGAGTTAACAAGGCAGTCGTGAAAAAAACACTTAGTGTAATGAATCGACTTTTGTCAAGTCGTAGAACAAGTTTGTTTAATGAAAAAGTACCTAATAATAATCTTTATATATAAAAATTTCGTGTGACGTTGGTTGTCCGCGATGAACTTCTCAACTACTGAACCGATTTTAACCAAATCTTGCACACTGTGCAGTTTGATCCAACTTGAGAGATAGGATAGTTTATATCTCAATTTATACTCGAAATATTTTTTATTGCAAATTATGTGTTTATTATTCGACAAAGAGGTATAATTATCTATGAGTTCCACAAAATTCTAATAGATGGCGGTGTAAGGTAATTTATTAACTGGACTGAGTAAGTATCCAATAGATGGCGCTACGTTAAAAGTACAAACGTTTCATATGCGCTACAATTCATTTCACGTTACACGCGTGTGTTCAATTTCGCCACAGCAACGCGTGGCCGGGTCTGCTAGTAATATTATAAATGCCAGTTTTATGTTTGGATATTTGTTACTCAGTCACGCAAAAACGGTTGAACGATTTTAGATGAAATTTTATTACCTAGATTATAATATAGGATACTTTTTATGCCGAAAAATGTCGGGTCGGGTTACCAAAAATTAAGGAGGAGGATCTTTGCGAAGATTTCGAAATTATAAACTTTTCTGAACAACAAACACTATTTTGTCAAATCCCACTCGGACGATATCGCGGGTAACAGCTAGTTTATAAATAATGTACAATTATTGCTTACCATCACACTGACTTCTCGTTTGTTAGGAACCTCTGGAAATTACCCATTATCTGAAATAAGCATCTTTAGTTCTGTAGGGCCTGTCCTTTAATGACTCATCGCGATTACTGATTCAGGACACACCACTGCTGTAGACCTATGTATGTATGTACCTACTACAATATATGTATGTTTATATACCCTCTATATGCATGTGGCCTAGGTACTATACTTGTACGTACACATTGATCATCACTTCTATCACGATATTTCTTTTTACACGAATGCCTAAAAA
The DNA here is from genome assembly GCA_950106695.1 of Biston stratarius. Taxonomy (NCBI): domain Eukaryota; kingdom Metazoa; phylum Arthropoda; class Insecta; order Lepidoptera; family Geometridae; genus Biston; species Biston stratarius. The sequence goes on along the minus strand of OX467106.1, from coordinate 43,157,578 downwards.
AATCGGTAATGTATTCAGGATTCATGATTGTAGTATGTGAGTTTCTTCATTCCGCTATAACTTTTAATTGGTTGAACAGATTTGAATGTATAGGGTATCGTTAGAATCCTTACATCATTCCGCGTGACACTAGCTATGTTTTTTTTAATTTTCTTAATTAATTAATAAATAAAATAAATTAATTGTTCGTAAATACATTCTTACAGAACATATTAATTAAACACTTAGACACAAAACAGACATCTATATTTATCACATACATATTTATGCTCGTACTGATTGGGAATCGAACCCACTCTCTACAGCTCATAAAGCAGAGCTACTATCGTAGCTAACAGAATACAATCAATCAAATACAAAATACTTACTTTTTTTTGTTGTAGATATAGAACTTCTATGACTTCACGCGATTGTCTGGGTGGGAATGTAACCCACGCCCATCAGCACATGAGGCAGAGCCACAGCCTAATGAACTAACAGGGCAGTCAAACTATAGCTAGATAATCAGTCGTTACTACAGCTGTAGTCTTAAACTGTAGTAGTAAACTGATCTTTGTTACTACCTAAGCCACGTGTAGAAATTTATATTTTCGCTTCGCGTCGGTTGCTGCGTTTGTCGCTCACGTAGGACGAGTAACATTACATCTCTACATAGTATGAAACAAAGTCGCTTCCCGCCGCCTGTACGCTTAGATATTTTAAACTACGCAACGGACTTTAATATACGGTTTATATGTATAATACATGCTTAGTATCTACATTGACACGTGCGAAGCTGGGGCGGGTCGCTAGTATGTATTATGCATATGTGTACTCTTCGCATACTAACCTATATACATATATGTATACATAATCACGCACATAGAAGTGTTTAATGCACCGCATATCCAACGAGCGTCTTCATAATCTATGCTTACATTGCAGTCCAATCCAACCATAGAGCTTCATTTACGAGCACCATCTCTCAAACGCGCTCGATTTCACGCATAGGTAGGTACAGCAGTTCGCCATTGTTTTCTCCGGTCTTCATGAGTACATTGATTGAGTTGAATACCGTGACTTTAGAGTTAAGAAAATTGATTTTTATTAGCTACTAGCGACCCGCCCCCGTTTCGCACGGGTGCAATGTAGATATTAATGTGGTGCAAATGCATGTATTATACATATAAACCTTCCTCTTCAATCACTCTATCTATTTAAAAAAACCGCATCAAAATCCGTTGCGTAGTTTTAAAGATTTAAGCATACATAGGGATATAGGAACAGAGAAAGCGACTTTGTTTCATACTATGTAGTGATTTGTATGAATAGCTAATACATACGTACATACATACATTTTGAAGCGATGATAGCTCAGCAGTCGGTTCACACGCCAAGGGCGTGGGTTCAAACCCAACAATGAGCTCGAGTTGCCGGTGAAGGAAAACATCATGGGGAAACCATATCATGGTGATACGGTACTCTCTAGTACTTGGCTGGCTAGCTTCCACCTTTAAGTTGAAAATCTGCCGCCAAATACCTAACGGTGTGTTCCAGCAGCCTCACTTGAGAGCCAATTCCATTCCAGATTGGATGTGTTTACCATCATTGACCACACCGTCATTTAACATCAGGTTAGCTGTGGTCAAAACACCTAGCATGTCAAACTTTAATAAAAAAACACTCATATAAGTATAAAAACAAATTGTTGTGTCATGCAACAACTCGAAAGCGGTTTGAACGATTTTCATAACCGCATTCAGATCGTTCCACAGCAGATTACGTGTATGTACGTGTACATTTTCTTAAGGCCATATAAAATGCTTATAATCAATCCAACTGAACTTTAATCGAGTTTGCTTAAATATGCACAAACATTTATGTAAAAAAATACATAAATACAATCACGCCTTTTTTACGTATGGGAAGCAAATACTTTGTACATCTTTCTAGTAGCTACGATACTAGTACATATCTTTCGCTACAAACCACCACGAAATTTGAGAATTTTTATAAAACATCCGAGTTGTGCTAAAACATTGTGACAGCCGCGATAACATTTCCAGATGCGGAAATTTTAATTACTTCTATCCACTATGAAAAGTTTACAAATCAATGCGTATTGTCAGTGCGAAGCAAGACGATGCCGCGCGTGTTTTGTACTCTGCTTTGACACCTTGAAAAGGGCCACCGGATGTGGCTGAAACTATAGTCGAACTATCCGACATAAGTAGAACAAAAATAAACAAACAGCTGTCAGCACATCTCTTGATGTTAAGCGTATGGTGCTTTATTTAAAGTTACATATTATATTGAAATAAAAAACCAAGTATGCTGAAAAGAAAAAAGTTTATTGTTAATATATCTTCATCATCATCTTTTCTTATTTTTTTTATCGATCAATCTTTTTCGATTTCCTTTATCATTTTTTTTTAAACCAATTCAATGTTACAAAGTATTATAATAAAATGGGACAGTGGCGATTCCGTCACACTTATTCTGTAAACTAACATGACAACTTTAAGAAAAAAAAAGGAAATATATCTCATTTTCATATCAATATGACGTGAAAGAAAAGGATAGCAATAACTTTAAAACTGTCAAATTAACTTTAGTGTAGAATAGTATATCAGAACGGACGCAATTATAAATCAAGTGCAACAGTGACGTAGAGTAGGTTTATAACCAAGGACAAATTCAGATATGCATCTCCATATATACGTAAATGTATCGCAATAAAAAAAAAATACAAATAGAATTTTGAAAGAAGTATATCCCTCATTAAATTACAACAACAAATCAAAATTTTAATTTATATTATTTGTCCAACTCTTGAGGGTATAATAATAGGAAGTAGAAATGCGTGAGATTGAAGCAAGCGTTTAACTTTTTGTACTACATACATACATTGTGGTAATAGGTGCAATAGACGATACGTGTCTGGAGCAATTACCCCTCCCTCCCACGCTACGTCACTGTAGCTAAAAGTTATTACTTAAAGCGAATATAAACCTCTATTAAACAAGAAAACAACAGATTATAGATCCTCTGTGCGGTAGGCAGAGTGGTGGGCTACATTAATAAATCACTAAGTCGTATAAGCATGAAACGATGGCGTAAGCACGATCCAAATTATATTAATTTATTGAGAAGTTATTAAAAAGATACATCATTAAATATATACCTATACTATATAGCAGTACTATTAGCCTTTTGAACCTAATATGTACTACATGTATATATAAATGTCTCCATTGCAATGTGCATTTAAATTAACTTGCCTACAAGAAAAATATATAAGAAAACGATAATGAGATATGATATATAAAAAAACACATTTTAAAATCTAACTGCTCTAAGCTAAGCGTTCATCCAAATATGGCGCGACAAAAAGTGTTACTATCACATTGTAAAATGCCTACATCTAATATTTTATGATATGAAATGTATTGGATTGTTATAAGTTATTATTTTAATCTATTCAGGGTTGTAAGTCTATATATGAGACATATGTATGTATGTTACTGCAAGAGATGCTTATGCAAAAAGATTGTGAATGATAATAAATGTATCCCCAACAACCTATATGTAATGGGAATGATTTATGTTTCATAACTAGAATGGATATCGACTAAACATCCATATTTCTTAGCTTACTACTTTCCCGGCGCGTGAATGAGTTTTATAAATGTAATAATGAAGTGCAAAAACAACGGATTGTTTAAAATAAATATGGTCGAATTTTAACCAAAATTTATCACGTTTTTGTGTGTGTTTTGATATAGCAAAATCATCTCGTCTCTATTATTGTGCACAAAGCAATGCACAGAACTAACACTAAACTATAATTAACGAAAATGAGGACATCTCGAAAAAAAAAAAAGCTTCTCATTTATATTCATCGATATATAACTTTCACGTATTTGTCTTATCTTCATGTAATTCCACAGAATTTTTAACAAAAAACTTGTTTGTAAATTTAAAAAATTTTCATCATACCTAACTACATCTCCTAAAGAAAATATATTAATTTACTCTCTTCGGTGGTTTACGTCTATATTTACATTTTTATATTTCGCACAGAATGTCGACGTGCCTCATAGTTTAAAACTAAATCTAAACTAGTATCATTCGAATATAAAAAAAGCGTCAATTCTGTTGTACCATTATTTAACTAAAGAAACTAGGCAAAAAGGCTAAAAAATAACTTTTTTTTTCATTGGAAATACAACCCTTATGTCAATGGCATCCAGAAATATTTTTTATTTCTTTTGGCATCTCACTTTATACATTTAGCCTGTGTCAAGTATTTGGAAATTTTAAAATATGTACACTATGAAAAATCAAGTGAAATAAGTCAAACTCACAAGAAGTAAGTCAGGGTCAAGTTCAGCCAAACTTTAGTAAAGTAGTGAAAAATTTACTAGAAGTTTAGACAGAATTTTGAAGTCAACGCAAAAATGACACCACAGTGTAACATTTTTCTACAATGGCAAACTGCACGTAATTTGGCACTTTAAATATACGATATCTCTATTTTTTTTAATGGTTGTAAGAAGTCAAAACGGCTCCTAAGAAAATAATTCGGCCTCGTTGATTGTGGTCCGTCGTACTATGCGCGAACCAAATAAGTCTGTCAGTAATAAATATGTCATTTCAGTGTGGCAATTATTTACGATAGTAGCGCTACTAACCCATTATACTATCTAGCAGCACTCAAATCATTTGCGTGTTTTTCACCTATAAAATGAAAGAAAACTATGGAACTTTAGAGCTCCTGAAGTTTGATTCAGTTCATAGTACAACAGAATTGACGTTAAACTAATAACAACGACTAAAAACCTATATCCCGGCAAAATTCTTTGACATACAAACTACTGAAATAATAATGTTTTTATTTTAACTTGTATTGCTGGAATTGTTATGCGTGAATATATCTTTTAATCCACGATAACGCATTTTCCTATCGTAATATGATTACATGATATATTTTATATAACAACAGTTTTTTTTTAAATAGGTTTCTTACTTTTTAATAATATCGGTGACTGTATAGCTTCGGTATTCGTAGATATTGCCTTTTTTAAATCAGTAATTATTATCTTTTAATCGGATGATTTTTGTTGAGTTTTTAGTTTTCAATATTATTATCGGACGTTTTAATTATCATATGCATAAACGATTATTAAGCTAATGTTTGCTATAAAAATAAGTTTACTTGCTCATAATTAAAAGCTGGTTTAAGCGAGATTTTTTTGTACAGATTGCTCGTTACACGTTGAAGCAATAACAGCAATCTAGGGCAAGTCCGAGGCAAGCAGAAGAAGAGCGTCAAGCCCAGAAGGTCATTAAGAAAAACAACTAAGCCAGTAGGGTTGGCCATTACGCCTGTACGAACTTACTTTTATAGAATAGAGCTTTGTTTGATGTACACATTTCACTCCTGCTCTTCATTTAAGTTCTCACGTTGCAATATGTGTAAAAATTAAAAAAATATATGTTCACTGATTTCATCAAATATTAGTTTGATGCAGACTTGATAACAAGGTGCGTGTATCAAACGATCCCGGTTAACTTACCAAGCGTTTATGCATAGATGTGTTTTTTTTTAATGAATTACTTAACCGTGGATCTCCAATCTCAAGTTTAAAATTTCTGTTTCAATTATTTTGTAGCAGAGTTTGCATCAATTGGATTAGTTATGTAAATATGGTAAGCCATCCACAGCAACGCAGGTTAAGGCACTTAGAACTTCACGTTAATATCATAAATGCGAATGTGGCTCTCGCTTTTGTCTGTATGTTACCTTTTCTGATTGTAAGCTGTACCGATTTTGATGAAATTTGTCGTGACAATAGTGTGAATTTTATGAATATAGATTATTCGTATATGAGATAATTCAGTCAATACTCTTTATCACTATCCACAAATTTTAAATTTATGAATTTCTTATAAATGTTTTGTAGTATCCATTGATATATTGTATGCTATATTTTAGAGATGAAATTACGTCCCATTCAAATATAGTGACATCGTTATATTTCTGCTTCATCATCACGCTGTGAGCGTCTAAAGGTCAATGAGGACCAAAGTGTGGCGATATCGCCGCAACTAAATCTGACAGTCTAATCGTGTGTTGCCATATCTAGTAATACATTATACAACTCAATGGTATTCATTGTTTTTATCACATTAATATTATAAATGCGAAAAAGTTTGTATGTATGTTTGTTCCTTCTTCACACTTAACGGATTTGGATGAAATTTTGAATACATATAGGTGTTTTGTGGATTAATATATACTATCCTGGAAACGCGGGCGAAACAGCTGGGCGCAAGTAGTTATTACTTACTACTTGCGCCCAGCTGTTTCATCACTAAGCCTGTTATTGTATTACAAATCAAATATTAGTCGACCACCTTGTTCAAATAGGATGTATCACGAATCAATGCTCATATTACAAACGAATAAAATGCAAAAATAAGAGTGTAAACTTGTAATATGTCTTCACTCAGCGCTGTAACGGCTGAACGAAATTGAATGAAATTTGTTTTAGACATAAATTATATTCTAGATTATCACAGGCTTCTTTGTATATCGGAAAACGTAAGATTCGTTTATAGGACGCGAGTAAAAAAAGCTTTATAAGCCTCGCAGAATCTATGTGAACATTCCAACTAGCCCTTGTCACGTGGAAGGCTTACTAGAGATCAGATTACATAACCACCGCTCTCAGCACATTACTGATCTTCCTCTTGCAGATTGGACACCTTTTAGTTTTAACCCAGACTTTAACAGCGCATTTATAGCAACAGCAGATATGCGCCAACCGACCGTGGACGAAAACTCCCGATTTCGGCTCCGTCACGCAAACGACGCACAACTCTTTATTCTCGATCTCTTTTAAGGTATCCGCTATAACCTTTTTGGAAACGTTCAATTTCTCTATTGAAACTGATGGGTCGCTTATGCTTTTGGTTAGGGGTATTACTTGGTTGGATTCCGAATCGCTAGCGTCGGAATATTTCGCGCGTTTGGAGTTCCTATCGAGCGAGCCGGCGCGACGTTTTTGGGCGGGTTTGTCTAGGCTTACGTTGTTGTACTCCTGCGACGTACCCTGGCTGGCGGTATCCACGCCGGAGTCCTGGGAAAGAGTTGGTATTTCCTGAGAGCCGGTCGCGTGCGGGTCTATACCTTTGCGTCGGTCGTAGGGCTCCGGTTCCACCGTGCGACCGCGCTTGTGTTTGCGGCGCGGCCGCGGTGGGAAAAAGCTTTTGCGGGCCTGAAATCAGTTAAAGATTTATTTTACTGGCGTGTTTGCATACAATGAGCAGTGACAATACATGTTTTAACATTGTATTCATATATTACATTCTAGAACTCGACAGAAATCTTTAATGTTTCTTTCTTTGACCTTCTATAGTATAACGTTGTATGGCGTTCTAATCAGTAATATTTATTGGCTATAAATAACAATAATGTTACAGGCAAGTCACTTGTTACAACAGCTAGGCAATTTATTATTCATTAATATTATATTAATATACGGCTCTGTTTCCAACTTTATCTAATCTAGTAGTCCATAGCACGACCAGCTTTTCTTTCATTCGCAAGTTATATAAATAAAGGTATAAATCATGGCATTTAATTGTGATTAAATAAGATAACCTCACCTATCAAATCTTTCTTAGTGTTGAGCGCGGCGAACTGTCCCAAGAGCCAATAAAACCGATTCAAATAAAACACTTACTTTTCGAAACCGTTTATATTTCGTACCAACCGTAATACTCAAATAAAATGATAAAGTTGAAAAAGGTTACTAGCTGGGCAGAGAATCTCGTCACCGCGATCTAGATATTACGTCTCGAAGTAGGGCGCCAACTAGTAGCCTTCATCTGAATTAAAAATGATAACGATGCGCAAGGACATCGAACATTCCACCCATCAAGGACATTATAGAAGATGATGTCCTTCATGATTTTAATATTAAACTCTACACAAGCAAATATATTAGAATTTTGAAACAGTGAAAATAAAACTTGCAATTTTGTAAACAAAGCAAAGGAATATGAATGTAACGAGTATAAAAACAAACAGGGTTCTTCCACCCATCATGAAAATAGTAACATACATACGCAAAATCTTATATACTAACAATTTGAGCCACCCATCATCAAATAACTGTGCGTAAGATCGGCAATATTTAGACATGGTACTGGCTGATCACTAAAAACCACATGTTAAACCTTGACTGGTAGTAAGCACAGTTTGGTGATAGGCCGCTTTACAACGGTGTTCTTATATTTTATGGACACTACTCTGATTAATCCGTCGTTACCGGGGTGTATGTCTACAATTTTTGCTAGTGGCCATTTTCCCGGGGGCAAATTATCGTCCTTCACAAGTACTAAAGCACCGTTTCGTAAATCGTTGTCCTTTTCTTTTACCCACTTAGGGCGCTGTTGGAGCCTGCCTAAATATTCAGTCACCCATCGTTTCCAAAAGTGTTGGAAGAGTCTTTGAGTGAACTGCCATCGATTGAGACGGTGGATGTTGGTGTCTAAATACGATGGTTCTGGTACTACAATCGGTGGTTCTCCAATCAAAAAGTGACCGGGGGTTAAAGGTAGCAGGTCGTTCGCGTCGTTACTAATAGGAGAAATTGGGCGAGAATTTAGACAGGCTTCAATTTGACTCGTCACTGTTGACATCTCCTCGTAAGTAAGAGTCGAGTTCCCTAAGATTCGTCGCAAATGATGCTTGATGGAACGAACGCCGGCCTCCCACAGTCCACCAAAGTGGGGCGCCCCCGCTGGTATGTGGTGCCATGTCGTTCCGTCTCCTTCTAGTAGTTCTCGTATCGGACTCTGAGTTTCTGCCAACTGAGTCTTATGCATCTCGTTAAGTAGTTTGTTGCCAGCAGTGAAGTTGGTAGCGTTGTCACTCCAAATGTCGCTACAGTGACCTCGTCTGGCAGTGAATCGTTTGAAAGCAGCTACGAAACTGTCGCAGTTTAAACTTGACACAATTTCGATGTGAATGGCTTTGGTAGCCATGCAAATAAATATGGCCAAGTATCCTTTGTAGGTCTTGCATCCGCGGCCTTTTGACATTCTTAAGTCGACAGGGCCAGCGAAGTCAACTCCTGAGTGCAGGAACGGTCGGGTGGGAGTAACTCGTTGAGAAGGTAAATCTCCCATCAATTGTGTCTGGGTCGTCGCCTTGTAACGTGCACAAGTCACACAGTTGTGCACCTCCTGGTTGATCATTCCCTTGACACAAAGTATCCAATACTTTTGTCGGATGACGTTTAACATGAGGCTTGGTCCCCCATGGAGAGTCTTCATGTGTGTATGTGCAATAATTAATTTTGAAAATTGATGATTATGCGGTAAAATTATCTGGTGTTTAGCATCTTCGGGTATATTGGCATTACGCAACCGGCCTCCGACTCTTAAGACACCCATTTCATCCAAAAACGGGTTTAGTAATCGAAGTTTACTCCTTTTTTTAAGGGGTTCTTTTGCCCTTAAGCTGTGTACGTCGTCTGCGAATTCTTCCCTTTGGCAAAGAAGAATGCAAACCGTTAATGCCTTGGATATTTCTGCAGCTGTGAGGTAGTGCGGGCATTGTTTTTTACCAAATCTTTTGCACCATGCGACTACTCTCAACAGTTTGGTTAACGTAGAGAATCTCTCAAAGAATGCATGTTCTTTCACGTTTTCTGTCGTCTCAATGAAGTGTACCGTTCTTTGTTCCAGTTTTAGGTCTTCAGGTAAGTTTGTAGGCAATTCGTGTTTGTATTTTCCTTCCTTTAGCCATGCCGGACCTTTCCACCAAAGACTTTCCTTTGGTAACATCGAGCCTGATACTCCTCTAGATGCCAGATCGCTGGGGTTATCTTTAGAAGCCACATGACTCCAGTGTCGAACAGGTAAGGTTGTCAGGATCTCTGAAGTACGATTTGCAACAAACGTCTTCCATTTGCTTGGGTGACTCTGTAACCATGCTAGTACAACTTGTGAGTCAGTATAAGCAAAGATACGTTCCCTTGAAACTTTCAGGTGTTCGGCGACTTCATTCAGTAATTTGGCTAGCAGTACCGCTCCGCATAGCTCGAGACGTGGTATCGATATAGTCTTTACCGGCGCCACCTTCGTCTTTGCTGTGATTAGTTGCACGTGGATATTTCCTTCGACGTCAATTGCACGTGAGTATACAACGGCTGCGTAAGCCATGGTACTAGCATCTGAAAATCCGTGTAATTCAAGTGTTGTACTGTTCGTTATTGTGTGTAACCATCTCTCTATTTTGATTTCAGATAGCTGAGGCAGCTCCAACCGGTATTGCAGCCAATCGTCCTTCAACGCCTGAGGTATTTCCTGATCCCAGGATACGCCGGAAAGCCATAATTTTTGCAAGAAGACCTTACCAATGATAATGGTAGGAGCAAGCCAACCCATTGGATCAAATAGTTTAGATACATCGCTTGCTATAGTCCTCTTCGTGACATTTGTTAGTTCGGTAAGCTGTACGCAGTATTGAAACTCGTCTCTCATATTGTTCCAGGCTATACCTAGCGTTTTCGTTGTCGTGTCCAAGTTTAGCTCTTTGTTGCTGTTGTCTACTCCGTGCATTACTTTCAGAAGGTCTGCGTGGTTACTGTCCCACTTCTGTAACTCAAATCCTCCAGATTTAAGTAATCCAGACATTTCCGTGTAAATTGCAACTCCTTCTTCGTAACAGTTGGCACCTGTTAGCAAATCATCCATATAGAAGTCAGTTAAAGCAATGGGTGCTACTACTGGATGCTCCTTCATCTTGTCGATAGCCAACTGCTGTAAAACCTTGGTCGCTAGGTAGGGTGCGCAGGCCGTACCAAAGGTCACTCTATTCAGTTCAAAGTCTCGCAATTCTTCACTCATGTTCTCGCGCCAAAGCAGTCGTTGGAAGTCTGGCTGAGTAACAACAATTTGCCGATACATTTTTACAATGTCGGCCACGAGAACCACTTTGTGTTGCCGCCATCTCATGATTATATGTCGCAAGTCTTGTTGCAAACGCGGTCCGACCATGAGATCATCGTTTAGAGAAACCTGATTCTTGTATTTACAGCTCGCATCAAATACCACTCGAACCTTGGTGGTGGATTTATCAGTTCGCACTACCGCGTGATGTGGTAAGTACACAGCAGTTGTTATCGATCTATCTTCTTCTTTTATTTCTCGCATGTGTTGTAACTCTAGGTATTCTTTCATGACTTTGGTATATTCTTTCTTCAGCCATGGATCTTTATTTAATCGTTTCTCCATTTGCAACCATCTCGCCTTTGCAACTTCTCGTGAATTACCATATTGGCAAAGCGGGTCTTCGTTTATGAACGGTAAAGCCACTACGTATCTTCCATTTTCTAGTCTGGTGTGTGTCCTTTGGAAATGTCTTTCACAACGTTCCTCTTCTTCAGTTATATATCTTTTAGTTGCACCTTCTTCTATCTCCCAAAATTTTTGAAGTTCGTCTTCAATGAAACTGTGCATACTAAAAGTGATTGTGTAGCCGTTTATCGCCTCAGTGTTGTCTGTCTTGCCTAATACTATCCACCCGAGGTGAGTGTTAAGTGCTATTGGTGATCCTCGGGGGCCCTTCTTCAGTCCATCAATAATGATTTCATCGAAGACTTCCGCGCCTAACAGCAAATCGATCCTTTCAGGTTTATTGAATTCAGGATCGGCTAAATCTAGATGGCGCAGATGAGGCCAGTCTTTGTTGTACACTTCTGCAGTTGGTAGCTTTTTCGTAAGTGACTTGAGTACGCAAGCGGCAACAGGTATGTCGACGCTTGAGTCACATTTCGATTGTATAAAAAATGTTACTGCATGTTTGGAGCGGAGGCGACTCCCATTCTCGTCCAGTCGATTGATTAAGCAGTTGAATGGCGTTTTCTTTAACCCAAGGAGCTGAGTTGCGGACTCCGTAATAAAAGAACCTTGGGACCCCATATCTATCAATGCTCGCAAATAGAAGGTAGCACCATATGAATATATCTTCACCAGGGCTGTGGCCAGCAGCACATTTTTGGGAAGCACGTTACCAATGTCCGCGTAATGACTGTCTACCTGATGTTCGACTGGTGACTTGGCTACTTGTGAATCGTTTCGGAGTTGTCTTGAAGTTTCAGCTCGCTCTGAAACTCTCTCTGTGTCTTTATCGGGGTGAATTAATGAGTGATGACGTTTGCCACATCTTTTGCATGAAGTTTTATGCTTGCAGTTATAAACTGTGTGATTGGGAATCAAGCAGTTGTAGCAAAGTGCATTCTTTTCTATGAACTTCTTTCGCTCGTTGACATTTAGCTTGATGAAATCTTTACAGTGATAAATTAAGTGATTGTCTTTACAAAGGTAACAGTGGATTTTTTCTGAAGTGATGTGAAAAGTTTGTTTTATGTTAGGTCTGGACCTCTGCGACGACTTTGAAGATTCTAGAACCTCCAGTGTTCTGAAACGGGACTCTAGGAAGACGCAAAGTTGTTTGTATGTGGGTAGCTCGTCGTTTCTATCTTCATTCAGACCAATATGTTGCTCCCATAGGCGGACTGTCTCGTGGTCTAATTTATTGACAGTGATGTACACTAGCATCGGATCCCAATCAACTGATGCGATACCCAAGTTCTTTAATGCATTCAAGCATTCGTTAGTAGTATCTAAAATTGACTTGACTGCCTGAGAGGACTCTGTTGTTACGTTCTTCTGTGTCATCAATTTCTTAAGTAAAGCATTTACTACGAAACGTTTATTACTAAATCTCTTCTTCAAAGTTGCCCACGCTTCTCCGTAATTGGCTTCCGTGACGGGAATGTGTCTCAGCAGTGCTTCTGCCTCTCCACTTAAGCTAGACTTCAAATAATGCAATTTCTGAACATTTGAGAGGGAATTATTTGTGTGTATTAGCGACATAAACAGATCGTGGAATGATGTCCACTCTTCGTATTTTCCCGAAAAGCTTGGAATAGTTATGCGGGGTAACTTAATTTCAGATTGAGAGTGAGCCTGTGGCTTTGGTGATGATAACGTGGCAGCGGCTGGTGCCAACCTTTCTAAGCATTCAATCATTTCGCACTTGCCCAAGGTGTACGCTTCTTCACCCGACTCAAATATGTCTCCATCAACGTAATCCGGCAGCTTAATGAGGACCATGTGATTTTTCATAAATGTCTCCCATAGTCCATCGAGTAAGTTCAACTTAACCTGAACGTAGGTTCTATTCAGTCTTGCCTTTGGCGTTTTCTTAAAATTAGAAAACGCTGCCTTTATTTGTCTGAGTAATTCATGTTGTTGATGCACTAACTCTTCCATTGTTACAATTTTAACAACGTATGAAATTGAAAACAACTTTTGAAATTTTTATAGGTTCTTGAACACACAAGATTTTTCTAAGTTCTTTTGCACAAATAAAATTTTACAAGTCCATATCAAACACAAGAATTATTCTAAGTCCTTTTTAAATAACGAAATTTTTACAAGTCCATGTTGAAATCATCAGAATTATTCTAAGTCTTTTTTAATAACGAAATTTTTACAAGTGTTTGAATGACGATAATTTTTCTAAGTCCAATTTCAATATTATTTTACTAAGTCCACACTTTAATTTCACTTTTAAATTTTTAAGTCTATTACTACTCACGGTTACCAAGTACGTCACTATAATCCAAATGTCACTGTCATCACTACCACTTTAGAACACATTCGCACGCACTATCGAATTTTTCGGATCACTCGCGAACGCGTCACTGCCGGATCCGGCTCGAATAGGACCAATGTTGAGCGCGGCGAACTGTCCCAAGAGCCAATAAAACCGATTCAAATAAAACACTTACTTTTCGAAACCGTTTATATTTCGTACCAACCGTAATACTCAAATAAAATGATAAAGTTGAAAAAGGTTACTAGCTGGGCAGAGAATCTCGTCACCGCGATCTAGATATTACGTCTCGAAGTAGGGCGCCAACTAGTAGCCTTCATCTGAATTAAAAATGATAACGATGCGCAAGGACATCGAACACTTAGGTACCTACCTTTTTTATCATATTAAAATTTTAAAATATACAAAATCTTTGATATGCCAATTATAAAAAAAAACTTCATCATCAGCCGCATGACGTCCACTGCTGGACATAGGCCTCCCCCATTGACTTCCACAAAGACCGGTTGGAAGCGGCTCGCATCCAGCGCGTTCCTGCGGTCTTTATTAGGTCGTCTGTCCACCTTGTGGGTGGACGTCCTACGCTGCGCTTGCCGGTCCGTGGTCTCCACTCTAGAACTTTGCAGCCCCATCGGCCATCGGTTCTGCGTGCTATGTGCCCTGCCCACTGCCACTTCAACTTGCTAATCCGCTGGGCTATGTCGGCTACTTTAGTTCGCCTACGGATCTCCTCATTTCTGATTCGATCTCGTAGGGAAACTCCGAGCATAGCCCTCTCCATAGCTCGTTGTGCTACTTTGAGCTTACTAAGAAGGCACATAGTCAGAGACCACGTTTCGGCGCCATAAGTCATCACTGGTAACACACACTGGTCGAAGACTTTCGACTTGAGGCACTGAGGTAATTCGGACGAGAAAACGCTGCGCAGTTTTCCGAACGCTGCCCAGCCGAGTTGGATTCGACGATTGACCTCTTTCTCGAAGTTGGACCTACCTAGTTGGACTGCTTGTCCTAGGTAAATGTACTTGTCAACAACTTCAAGAACCGAGCTCCCAACTGATATTGGGGTGGGCACAACATGGGCATTCGACATTACCTTCGTTTTGTCCATGTTCATTTTAAGACCCACCCGTTGAGAAACTCGATTGAGGTCTTCGAGCATTGTGCTGAGTTCCTCCGACGACTCTGCCATGACCACTATATCGTCGGCAAATCGAAGGTGAGTGACGTATTCGCCATTAATATTGATGCCGAATCCTTTCCATTCCAGGAGCTTGAAGGCGTCTTCCACTGTGGCAGTAAACAGTTTCGGAGATATAACATCTCCCTGTCTTACGCCTCTTTTCAGTGGAATCGCCTTCGAAGTCTGCTCCTGTACTTGGACCGACATAGTAGCGTTATTATACAAACACTTCAACACTTCGATATACCGATAGTCAATATGGCATCGTTGGAGAGACTCAACCACCGCCCATGTCTCGATCGAATCAAAGGCTTTCTCATAGTCCACAAACGCTAGACATAGAGGCAAATTATACTCTTCGGTCTTCTGTATAATTTGCCTTAGCGTATGGATGTGGTCTATGGTACTGTAACCTTTACGGAAACCGGCTTGTTCGGAAGGCTGGAAGTCATCGAACCTGCGACTGAGACGGTTCGTAATGACCCTTGAAAACAGCTTATAAACATGGCTCAGAAGCGAGATGGGTCTATAATTCTTCAATAAAGTGTTGTCACCTTTCTTGAAGAACAGCACCACCACGCCTCTGTTCCATGCTTCTGGCGTTACACCTTCGAGTAAGACGGAATTAAAGAGCTTCTGAAGGACTTTAAGTACCGGTGTTCCACCCGCTTTCAGAAGCTCCGATGTGATTCCGTCATCACCCGGCGCCTTGTTGTTCTTAAGCTGTTTCAGGGCCATTCTAATCTCGTACAGGCTGATGTCCGGAATATCTTCGGTATAGTGCCGGGTCAGCTTGGCTCTTGGGTCTTTGGCCGCGCTGCTAACAGGCTCAGCTACCGAGGTGTATAACCGTCCATAAAACCTTTCGACCTCCTCTAATACCTCTGCTTTGGTCGACGCTATACTACCATCTTCTCTCTTCAGCTTCGTCAACCGACTTTGCCCAATAGACATGTCTCTTGCGAACACTTTGGAGCCTTTTTTCCGCTCTATCGTCTCTTTAATACGATTAGTATTAAAGATACGTATGTCATGTCGCAAGGATTTCGATATCTGTCTATTGAGCAGCCTATATGACTCTGCATCATAGGAAGACTGTAGTCGTAACGAGCGTCGTTCAGCCATGAGGTCTAGAGTATGGTCGGATAGTTTTTGAGGTCTATTTGTACGACGGGGTCTAAAAAACTTAGAGCCCACCGCATGGACAGTTTCTACGAGCCTGTTATTGATCTCGTCCACCGTGGCAAGATTCTCTAGGCAATCGAAGCGATTGGAAAGTTCGAGTTGAAAGCTTTCGGGGTTTTGTATATGGGCGCGAGTAGGTCGGAGCGTGGACTTCATCAAGCGTGACCTTTCAAGCTTGACGTTAATATTCAATGAGCCTCTTACCAGTCGGTGATCACTACCGGTTTTCACCCTGTGAATCACAGAGACATCATTGAATATCCGTCTTTTGTTGGTCATGATGAAGTCTATCTCGTTTCTCGTAGAACCATCGGGACTCATCCAGGTCCATTTCCTGTGAGGCGGCTTCTGAAAGAAAGAGTTCATCATAAAGAGGCCCTCTTTCTCCAGAAAGTCGGCCAGCCTCTGTCCCCTAGGGTTCCGTTGCCCATATCCAAATTGCCCCACTCTCAACTCATCATCGCTCTTCATGCCCATCTTTGCGTTGAAGTCCCCCATAACAACAGTGAAGTGGGTTTCGGAGGTATGTATGGCCCTACTTACGTCCTCATACATACGCTCTACTTCATCATCTGGGTGTGACGAGGTTGGTGCATACACCTGAATGACCTTCAGCGAATATCTTTTGGATATTCTGAGTATTAGGTATATGACCCTGCTCGAAACACTTCCGATGCTAATAATGTTGTTAGTGAGGGACTTGTGGACGAGAAAACCGACACCACCTTGGGACTGTTGGTCACCCTCCCGGTAATAGAATAGGTTACCCGACTTTAGGGTTATCGTGTCCTCGCCCTCTCTTCGGACTTCAGATAACCCCAAAATATCCCAATTTAACCTACTCATTTCCTCTTCCAGCTCAACAATCTTCTCGTCTGTCCTCAAAGTGCGTATGTTGTGTGTTACCAGGGCCAGTCGTCGTTGGGGGTGGTAGCCGGGCGTCTGCCGGGGATTCTTAGCACCCCCTGCTCCACCGTTACCGTGGCCGCTACCTAAACCAGGACTAGTGGAGCTGCCGGGGACTGGGGGCCTGGTCTTTTTAGAACTATTCATTGGGGGGGTTTTGCCAATACTCGCCACGCTTGGCAGGCGGGTTGACGAGCGCAGTTGGGTGAGGTTATTTAAAAGAAGACGCTGCTGCCCATCTTCCGGATTACATCCCTTAGCCGACTCTTACGGCAACCACGGGAAGAGAGGGTGGAGTGCAATTCTTACGCCGGCACCACCACGGCGGCACAAAAAAACTTAACAATGGCAAACACCCTGATGGAAAATACCAAGTCAGCCGTCAAAACTCAAATAATGTGCGTATGTTATCTGGGCTGGTAACACTTCTTGAATAACATTTAAAACTCCCGGACATGCAGGTTTCCTTCATCGTCAGTCAGCACTGGCTCACTCAACCACATTATTAGGGTTGCGTACGCAAAGGGTAAAAACGGGATCCTATTACTAAAATTTCGCTGTCTGTCTGTCTGTCACCAGGCTGCATCTCAAGAACCGCGATAGCTAGACAGTTGAAATTTTCACAAATTATGTATTTCTGTTGCCGTTATAACAACAAATACTAAAAACAAAATAAATATTTAAGGGGGGGCTCCCATACAACAAACGCTATTTTTTTGCCTTTTTCATAGATAATGGTACGGAACCATTCGTGCGCGAGTTCGACTCGCACTTGGCCGATTTCTTTTAAATTGGTTTTAATGAGACTAACGAGACGCTCTCCTGATGGTAAGGAATAACACATGTCCATGACCATTGCAGCGATACATAGAACTGTCTAATGTCTCAAACATAAGGCAGTTAATCTCAAGTTGTCAACAGCCCTGTAATTTCACTTGCAGTACCCTTTAAACTGGTAATTTTTACACACTACCTACTGGTTGGCACGATATCTGGTACTGCGGTAGTACCTACCTAATCTACCACCAAGTAAAATACTAATTGGCTTTACTTTACCACCGTGGTGGATTATACCATTATCCTTTCTCATGAAAAGAGGCCCACGCCCAACAGTGAGATAGTTTTTTTTTATTGCTGACACGCTTGGTGTTTTTACCACAACTCGCTGATTAAGTGACGGTGTGGTCGAAGATGGTAAAGCACACCTATCCTGGAATAGAACTGGCTCTCAAGTGAGGCTGCCGCTTGTTGGGGTTTGAACCCACGCCCTTCGGCATGCGAACCGACCGCGCTAACCACTGAGCTATCATCGCTACAAAACATAAACAGAACAGAACTGTTACCTGGAAGCACTTGTGGCAGTAGCGGTAGATAGGGCTGTCGTTGACGGCGTGGCAGCGCGCGCAGTTCCAGTAGTCGTTGTAGTCGATCTCCGAGTCGCTCTGCGTGTCGTCCGTGCGCTCCGAGTCCGCGAACACGAGGTCTCCGTCCGAGCCCACCGACACCTCGATCACCTTCGTCGTTATGATCTCGTTCTGGAAAGTAGCACAACAATAAAATGAATGGATCCATAAGCGCATTGAAGTGAGTACAAAGTATTAGTATGCCCATTTTTCATTCCGTCGACAAATAGCTCGAAGAAACGACAACGTTTTGCCAACACTAAAGTTACAAGTATATTATTATCCTCTTTGGTTTATTTTAAAAACATAAGTTATTTTTGGAATAAGACAGTCGTGTACAAACCAAAATAATTTAAAAAAAACCCACTCCTTTCCACTACGCCCAAACACGGCTAGGTTACATTGTTTTATTACGGAGTTCCAGTGCCTACTATTCGGTTTCATCATCATCTGATGTAGGCAGTTCATTGGGACTATTCTACCTTACCGTAAACATCATTGATAAGTCACTGGAAAGCTATTTTTCCTGTTATTTTGGTTTAATATTCAAACTACTGAACCGAATTTGATAAAATATCTATGGAACCAATCTAAAAAGAAATTTTCCAAACTGGTTTATAAATGAAGGCGTTCTGTGTTAACAAACATAAAACAACCGAATTGAGAATCTCTTATTTTTTTAAAGTCGGTTAACAATGTGTGTTTATACATACAGGGTTACTAAATTACACTAGTATATGTACAGGGTTACAAGCTTGGGCTGAATTGGCTCTACTTATCATCATGAACAACTTTGTTGAATGTATGGAGCAACTAGACTTACGCTGTCGCTTTCAGCCGAGGTCTCGTCATCGAGCGGGGCTTCGTCCTCGGGCTCCGTGACCGGCTCGAACTCGCCGTCAGACACCGAGTGCGCCTCTGTGTCGCTCGTGTCCCGCGCGTAATCTACAACACATATACACTCAGCAACAACAGTCCTAACATGCCTCCCTGAGATACCCCAAACTTCAAAGTGCAATGAAGTCACCCTGCATTTTTTATGATAGTCTTTTCACTTGGAATGTGTTTCTTATAAGCAATCTTTTTTCTCCAACTTTATGCCACTGTTTACTTGAATTTTTCGGTATTTTATTGTTTTTTCATATCTCCTTTGTTTTACCATCTTTTTTTGCATTGTATTTTTTTATTAACCTTTTTCCATTTCATTATTTTTCAATTTTGTTATTAACATCTTTTCAAAAATTTTTTTTCACATCGTCGCTTCATTTTTTTCATCATCACCTTTTTTCATCTTATTTTGCAACATTTTTTTCAATTTTTTTATGCTTCATTTACGCCATCTTTTTTTCCATTTATAATATGTTAATACATGCTAATACTAGTGACGCTGTTCCCTCATTCGTCCGAGAGTGTGGTAAACTTTTCTAAAAATGTTTTGACTACTTAACGTCAATAGACAAACATCATAGACAAGAGTTTAGAAATCAGAAATAACAAGACTGTATACTTATTCGTCTAAACAGCGCTCGCACATACAAATGAGGCAACAGCTCAAAATTAGCTAATCAAGTACCATTTGCACTAGGTAGTACAATAAAAATAGCACACAACAAAACAAATATTCAACTAAAGCTATCTGAACTAAATCATGGCAAATTGTTTTGATTTTATTGCAATGACAGCCATCAGCAAAAACGTTTAGTAGGCAAGTTGCATGTTTAGTTGGATTAAAAAATAAGACAATAACATTTTTTCTCAAAAAAAAAAAAAAAACAATTTGTCACACACATACATACAATACATGCATAACCATACTTATTTGAGATCAATAATACAACAACAAACTTGACAAAATCAGCTAAAAACGACGATGACATCAAATTGTATACGTAGCCGATTCAATAATATGTTTACTTTACCAATTGTACAGTAGCAGTTACGACTTCAGAGGACAAACGAGACTAAAAGAGAGTCATCAAACTCTTTCATTATATTTTCTTAGTCAGACAACAGCAGGATTGGCATTACAATCAAAGTTACACCGTTACTGTTCTCGAGATGTTTCAGTTTGATGTTCTTAGGGGAAAAGTTATATATTCTGTCTCGGATTGTACGGTCTGGAGCAGCCCTCTAGATATGTTTGCTAATATATTTCACTGTCAGTACATGTTGCTCATATACTGACAGTCAAGACAGCAATGGCAGTATGGTTCATGTATGGACTAATGAGCAAGTAGTGAAATAACTGACTGTTTTATGCTAATTATGCCTATCGTAGAATAAATTATTTATTTTAGTTATTCTAAAATGTCATGGTTTAGATTCAATCAGACAGGTAGACCTACAATGTTGATAAACATTTCATCAATATAGTCTAAAATAACGTTTTATGACTTTATATTCAATTATTGTACATATTTGAAAATAAAATACCGTAACACTTTACACCAATCAATACCGAACGTTTAAATATAGCATTTTATCCTTGTTTCCGTTATACACTTATAATTACCTATAACTATGTAGCATGTATTATATACAAACCACCTGAAGCTAATAAATTAATTTCCGTTAATCTTTAAATAATACTAATTCGCACTTAATTATGTATTTAAGCTTTACATTTAAAAATGCAAATGATTCTAGTGGCATTTTATAAATATCATAGAGATTAAATTTCATAAAAGATAAAAGTATAAACAAGTTTTAGCTATAACAAAAAATCAGCAATTTTAGCATCAGCATTAGGGTGTCTTATGTTATTTTAAAGCCACAGCAGACGTTTGGCTTCTATATCTTTCACTCTTCTGTCCCACTATGTATGCTTAGCATGTGATTACATATGTTTACAGATTACCAGAATTTTTATCAAACCGATCTTGACGATTGTTTACCGTGGCGTCCTAATTGGCGAGAAACGATTAGATTTTGTCGTACCACGTAAACACTAAAGAAATACGTAGGTACATACGTTTGACACATTTCTATTGTGTCGCATGTTACCACACGAGCAAAGGACATTTTGACCAGATTGCTCGTTTGGTTAACCAGTTAGCAACTCGGGGGCTAGGCGGTGCCGTGTACCGGGGCCCTCAAGCTCAGGGAGGCCCTCGGATACAGACCACCAAGCAAGGCGAGCTTGTTATAACATCTCCCACCTTTTTTAAGATATAAATATAATAGGTTGCAACACAGCTATAATCATGGCAATTCAGTTAAAAGCACTTCAAATTTTTAGGGAATTCTCCGAAATTTTTCCTGTTGCTTGTATAGTTGCAAACTTTACTTACTGAAAAGCTGTTAGTTAGTAATATAAAAGTAATTTACCGGATAAAATTTAACCAGTTTAGATAGGGCAATCATTTTATGCACCCGGGCCTTTGGATGCCTAACCACTGCCGTTAAAAAGAAATCATTAACGCCTTGATAAGGATGCTGGTAATCTAACCGTATAGTACAAATATTAACGCGCTTAATAAACAAGCTTCATTGTAAACAAATTCCGCATTGTGGCATAATGAGATTGCGATGCCAATTAAAAGAAAAAAAGCCTCATTGTCTGTGGTGGCCCTTATAATCCTAATGTGTGTAATGTCTTCATAGCTTCAAGTCTCCCTGAGGAAAGCCCCTGGATGAACCTGGTCGCCGCCAGGGCCTGATAATACCACGAAGAAAATGTTAATATTTCCAAACGCAGTAGAAGTAAAGTTCGTATAGGGATGATTAATGATTGACAACTAAGAACGAATATGAATGAACTGCCTGCTCTGCGCGGTTTTACCTGCAATTTCTGGGATAAAAAGCCAGTGTTAATCTAGCTATGTGCATCCCAAATTTCACCAAAATCGGTTAAGCCTTTAAAGCAGGAACAACTTACACACGCATAGAGGTGTGAAATAATGAGATGCGTGTGTAACAACTTATTTTGTACATTCAGGATTATCTAGATCGGCTGTTTACAGGTCACCAATCCCAATAAAAACTTTAACTGTGACGAAACTACGATAATTACCCTTGCTTATAAATAAAGGTTAAAAAAATTGAAACCTTACATAATAATGTTACTAAGGCCTGTACCTACTTTAAACGTATTTATTAGCAACTTCACCAACAATCATAAATTGAAAGTTATCTAAGGACATCGAAATCAGCTCTAGAGTCGATAAGTACCTTGATAACACTTATATTATTTCTTGTAAAGTGCAGGCAATTTTACTGTTTGTACTTACGTATATATATGTATATATTACTGTTAAAATAAATATAGTAGGCACTTGTAGGTTAGGCGGAACCTATAACCCACTGCTCTAAGCCTGCATGTTTCATCTTTGGCATCATCGCTACCAATAAAAAAGTTGGTGATCAAACGCAAACCCATTCGCGATAGAGTATTTTTAATGGTTGACATGCTAGGTGTTTGACCACAGCTCATATGATGTTAGGTGACTGTGTGGTCTAAGATGGTAAACACATTTAACCTGAAAAGGAACTGGCTCTCAAGTGAGGCTGCCGTAACACACCGTTATGTGATTGGCGACAGATTTTCAAGTCGAGGATGTCATTTAGCCAGCTGGGTACTATAAAGAACCCTACTACCATGCTATGGTATCCTTACGATGTTTTGCTCCACCGGTAGCTCAAGTATATTGTGTATAATAACATAATACTGAAACTAGTATAATATATGTTTATTAATGTGTACAGTGACGATATACAACATGACAAGGTAATATCATTAACCAGTACATTTATCATCATCAGAATCAACCTATTATAATCCACAGGTGTACATAGGCCTCTACGAAGACACGTCACTCAGTCCACCCTTCGAGTTTTCGCTTCCATCCTAGACCAGCTGCTGTCTCACGTCACTCCATCGAGTCTCCACTCTACAACACGGCTACCCCATTGCCATAGCTTCCGAGACTGCAAACGGTCAATTGAGCTTTACGTTGGACGATGTCTGTAACTTTAATTCTCTGACAAATAATTTTGTTCAAGTTGCGATCCCTTCGATCACTCTCTTTCCAGCTTGCTTAGCACACGTTTGAATTTGAATCAATACATCAATTACAGCTCGAAATGTATGGCTTTCTTACTTTATACAAACGAAGAAACCCCAGTTACAAAGTTCTTTTAAATTCGGGGAAGGCAGGATAGACTCGTGCTCTTTTTCCAGCTTGCTTAGCACACGTTTGAACTTGAACCAATACATCAACGGCTCGAAATTTATGGCTTGCGGAAGTCAATAAAACAAATTCTTACATTATACAAACGGGGAAACCCCAGTTACAAAGTTCTTTTAAATTCGGGGAAGGCAGGATAGACCCGTGTCTAACGGTAATTTATTAAGGGGTTTACAAATAATATAATGTCATCAGATGTAAGGGATTCACCAGGTTATTTCTGGATTCTTGACCCACGAATACCGACAAAATACCCCAACAAACAGAAAATACTGCACGCAAAGCTCGTTGTGGGTATATTTTTGTACTTATAATGTGCTTTCAATAATGTCTATTTATTATAAGGTATATTTACCCAAAATTTTTTAAAATTAATAAATATTTATGTACATACATATATGTATTATACTTATGTATAATAAAAAAAGCCGAAAACGACACATTCCCGTTCTGTAAATTTCCGTCTGCTATCTGTAGGTATGTGAATAATACGATAATACAAAGTACAGTAAGCGCCACTAATCCCCTTCAGTTTTAAAGTATTTTTTGTAAGACAGTTGGCTTATTTTCTTATAAAAATTATGTAGTAATTTTGTGTTATGGGTATTTTTGTGTTTTGTGGTGTCATCTCTACATAGTATACGCCGTCTGTACGCTTAGATCTTTTAAACTACGCAACGGATTTTAACCACATCTTGACTGATTTTAAATAATGACGCAGCATATGATTGAGTTTATCTTTCACTTAAATAATATTCGAGAAAAATATACGGGTTTTTGAATGGAGACATTTTTGCACTGTTAAAATGACTGTGAACCTCTAAAGTCACAAATGAATGGTGCTGTCTGTACTGACCAATATAACGCGACTTCGTACCAGTTTTCGAAAAACATTCTCAACTTTATACATCCGCAGCGCATTTTACAGGGTTTACAAATCTTTATATGAGCCACACTTGATAGAATTTAGAACTTCTAAAATTAATCAGACGTTTTTGGTCAATAGCGCTAGAACCGCTAGACGGATTTAGATGCAGTTTATGTTTATAGATAGCTCAGATTCGTTACGTCTTAGACGACATAAGACTCATGCGCTGCGAGATTAAATAGCTGAGATATTTTCAGAAAATGAGCACGAAGTCGCGCAATAAAACGGAACATCGGTTAGTAATAAATAGATACGTGTTTGATAACAAGTTATGACCTATCGATAAACGGACGTACAATACCAATATAGATATTTAATATGCGGAAAAGTGTTTTTGTCGGTTTGTCATTTAGAGACACAGTTATGCATTTATCAAAATGATTCATGCAAAGAAACAGAAAGATAGATAGCATAGGATATTGTGTCAAGTAATAACAATAAGTCTGCTGGATAGAATTTTCGGTGAATAACTGTTACGCTTCTAAGTCTTAAAAGGCCTTTGACATGCCTGGTTGATTATTGTTATTAACGTATAATTAAACGTGTAATTTTACTCAAGGTAACGCCTATAAAAATAATACCACTCCCGGTCACCCATATAAAGGCTGATCGGCTGATAGAGGCCTATAAATAATGTCCTGTATGTAAGACAAAATTATCCAATTGTATTGGTACAAGTGAAGCCGCGAGCTACAGCTAGTCACATACAATGATAATGAAAAGCGTGTGAAATCACACGCCATGCTAAGTGGTTAGACTGCAAGCAGGTCTGTACAAGTTTGCCTGTGAGTCGAGTGAATGACACTGTATAAATGCATTGCTCATTCTGCATACATACCTACCAACCTAACTTGGAATTTCAAATAGGATCTAATGCTTTTTGCCGTGTCTTTTTTGGACTGGACATGCTTGAGATCTGTATAGCCTTTATGGAGCGCGATTCTGCTTGTGACAACACGTGCCATCCTGCTCGCACACGTGTGCTAATGATAGTAGGAAAGAGATAGCATGTGATCACTATCATAATTATAATTAATTTCAAACAAGTAGGTATATAATTATAATCAGTTCACTTTCGCAGATTAAAGCATACCTTATTGTTGGAACATAAGTTTTTTTTTTTTAAAGAGAGTTAGCATTGATTATGGCCCTAAGTTCATAAATGTTATTATTAATATTATTTAAAATTCAAGGCAAAAATAAACACATTACAATACACTTATTTACATATAAAGAAAAAGAATATCAGGTTATAAAGATATTACACACATAAACAAATTACAGTAATAACATAAATAAGAAAAGTTGTCTCAATGTTTGTGTGTATGTTTGTCACTTTTTCATGCTGAAACAGCTTGACGGATTTAGGTAAAGTTTGGAATGGCACCAGCTAGCACCCTAGATTAACACATAGTAAATCTAAAGTGAAATCATGGGGTAAGACTAGTATAATATAAACATAGGAGATAACTAAAAAATAAAAACGAGTAGTTTTCAAAGTAACATTGAAAGCTTAATTACATATATGTAAGATTACATTTGTGCTGTTTCAGGCTGAAAATTTAAGTCTATTGAGGTCTCACAAACTTTATAAGGACCAGGCCAAATTTTTAGAGGAGGCCTCAGGTGATCGGGGTGCTGGCATCTACTTTGGTCAAAAGCTTAGCGTTACCAATCAGCATAGCAACGCTGCCAGCATTCTGGCTACATTTCCATCCTCTGATGGACTATTAGGGTAGATTTTTGTTTTTATAATTACATTTATCATTAACATGTTTCCCCAAACAAGATTTGAACCACATACTCAACTCATGAGACACACATTCACTGACTTGAGTATTTTAATTTACTTATACCATAGAACAGGGTTTTATAAAAGTATTTCAACAAAATAATAAAGGCCAGGCTATGGTTTACCTTTTAAATATATTTTTGTTTTACTCATGTTTAATTTATCCTTTTATTTATACATATATTTAAGATAGTTAAATACAGCATGCAAGGATATATTTTCAGCACAAAATCATATGCATAGCACATACATATCTCACTTAGTAATATGCTAATGGCATACAAGTGTAATTACTAATTTTGGCATGTGAAATTGTGTTTATATAGATTTCAAGTTCTTACCTGTTTCCTGGCCTTGTATAGTAAGGATAGTTTCAGTTGAAAGTCGACGGCTCCATGAGTGTTCTGAAATTAAGTATTACACTGTCTTCTATATCTCCTTTATTAAGGTGTGCAAATGTGTACATATCACACAATCACTGACTCACTTAGAATCAAATAGAATTTGATATGGAAGTAGCTTTTTAAAACATTTTCTATGTTTACATGATCAAATTTTATGCTGTAGTAGTGGGAGCGAGAGGATTGCTAGCAAAATCTCTCTATAATCTGCTAAGAGCTAATCTATAAATTCATTGTTGCAAAAAGTGTCAAACATTGTTGGTAGGATTATATTACATTTTGATTAGGTAGAGATGTGAACACAGGCAGTGAAGGCTTTCTGCAACAAGATGGATCTGGCCCTCACACTGTTGATACCATTGAATTTTAAAAACTTTTTGTCACCTAGGTATATAGCCTGTTTGTCTATATTAAATAATTGTTGTTTAATTTCTATAGGTACAGTTTTTGACACTTTTCGAAAAGGACCCTAAAAATGGCAAATAATTTAACAGCTATTAGATATCTTCTTGCTGAAGATCGATTATATTTTTTTATGAAACAGTAAACTTTTTTTTTCAATTTAGTGTTTTACCGAAAAAATATATTTATAATGATGTGTAACAGAGATCATATTTTGGCTTTATACTACCATTTTACACAATCATATAATAATTATGTAAATGGCACCTATTAGCTCTTGTTTATGAAGTGTCAAGTAAAAATACTAGATTGTTTAAATACTTCTGCAATTGTGTACAAACATCAGATTTTATAATGGTTACTTAATCATGCAAGAACGGCTGAACAGATTTGGATGAAATTAGGCATACACATAGTTATTACCTGGATTAACATATAGGATATTTTTTACATCAGAAAAATGTTAGGTTCCTGTGCGATTATTAAAAAACGAACTACTGGACGAGTCCACTTGAAATTTGGTATAAATACATCTTATGGAACATTATTTAGGGATAAAAGGTATCCTTTATCTTAATCTAATAATAAAATAATTCTTATTCTTATTCGGAATGGGGGCGATGGGTCCTGCAAATAAAATAATTATGACTATTGCCTTTTTGTTACTTACACATGTTTCATTTCTCTGTGAACCTAATTTTAAAGTTAAAGTGGATGAAGTCGCGCGCAAAAGCTAGTGTGACAATGTTTTCAAATTACTGCTTCAGTACAGTATGCCAGATCTATTCTGATTTCAGTTTAGGCTAATAATCAGGTTTAATAAGAAGTTAATTTTGGAATCTTTTTATTAACTCGATCATGTAGTAATAAGTACCTACTAGCAAACTTACCTGATCATACCTAGCCGTTTGAATTTCCCGCTATTTTTAATTAGATGTGTGTAATAACAATAATAACATCATGGGTTAACAATTCAGTATACGGATATTTCAATGATACGCATCGATAAGTATAACCTCTGAACCTTATTTTTGAATGAATTTATTGTTTGTCCACATTGAATGTTGTTGACCTTCAAGCTTCCACTTTTCCACACTACTATGGTTGTGTACACACGCCCTTACTACGTCAGTCTTCATTTATCAGTCACAATACAGTAGTAATATCATTGTTACAATATTAGCACTCAATCAAGCTGGATATTTACTGCACTTCACAACACAAGGAATGTGTACTTCACATACCTGAGGAGTTCAGCGATATCGCTGTGTTCATTTCGAGCTGTCGAATTTGAAGATCCGGAGTTCAAAACTCCAACAGAATATAACAACTAGGTTCTAAGAAAATCGTAGCACGACTGATTATTGGAACAGCCAAATTTTGTTCTGTCGGGTGGGTTTGATTTGGTTTTGTTGCCTATTTTTAGTGCGACTCGTTAAAACTCGTTGAAAGCTTGCATGTTACAAGTGGTAGGGTTGCCAGCCCTGATTTTAATTAACCAATTTTTCCCTAAGATGAGTCCCGTATTAATGATATATTTTTGCGCATAAAAGTCCCTGATGTTGGCTTTTGTAGAAAGACTGGGTTTGTATTTTGTACATACTGACTGTAAATGAATAGCTTTCGAAAAATCTAAAATATTGTTTCATTATATAAAATTGTAGGTTAAAACAATCTGGACTTAAATACGATTGCTATTGAAAAAACAAAATATTTAATGTAACTTTTTGAACATTGCAATGTTATTAACAAATAACTGGTTTTATAAATGAGCTAGCAGAGGCTAACTTTAGCAATCTCTAACATGAGATGATTCTTCATAATCACCTACCTTCGTTTTTGGGAGCGTTCCCCTTACAAATTATGTAAAAGTAGGACATGTGTTAATCCAGAGTAAAAATTATATGTGTTTTAAATTCCAACTAAATCCATTAAGCCATTTTAGCATAAAGAAGGAAGAAACATTTATAATGCAAATAATTATCTTTCACATTTTGTATGTATAAAGGCCTATAAAGGAGGAGGCCTATGTCCAGCAGTGGACGTCGGATGATGTGATGTGTGATGTGAAGTTAAAAATAGGTAATTTTTAAAATAATTGAAATATTTTTTTCCCTTAGGCCTTGACTATATTTTGTATATTACATGGTATGTAATATTATTCAACACCAATTTTTTTTTCATGTAATGGTACTGTGAACATCAATTTTTTTTGTTCACTCAAAGTTCATTTTTCATTTCATTCATCACAGTCATCGAGAACTAATTCATACAACTACAATTTTTTTATTGATAACACCAATGTTACAAGTCAATTCCGTAATATCATTACAATATATCATTTAAGAGTTTTAGAACACTGATTACATGTCAATTAATAAAAACAAAATGTCAAAGTATACAAACATGTCAATGTAAAAAAATGTGTAAATAGGTATATAAAATTAATATAATGTCAAAAAATTCATAATTTCTTAGTAGTAATTTCATATCCCCTTAAGATCTCTAAACAAAATATTTTCCCCAAATTTGTGAAAGCAACTCATATTCTGGTAGCCCTGACAGTACCAACAAAATTGCCGTCCCGATTTTACTTTGCGTAGATAACAACCAATCATTGTTCTGTAACTTTTATTTTAACCAATGATAATGCGTCTTTGGAACGATGTGCGTATTTAGCAAATCAAAGACATCGCAGAATCAAAAAAAAAAAATGCTTTGACAATATTGTCATTGACGTGGATAAAATGTTGCCAATATAAATATTTATCTGTACATGAACGGCAGCTTACCGTTTGACGTCAAGCTTTGATTTGATGTCAATATACATCGACACCTACCATCCTTTAGAGGAGCCATGCTTATCATGTACAAGCGAGAGTTTGAGACAAATAAGCGATATAATCTGCGTTGTAGTGTTGCAGTCAACTTACGTTATTAATTTTTCTATACTTGGATTGGACGTAATACTATATGCCATTAAATTTCCTCCGCTTGCACGTGGATATAGATTCAGAATTACACATTGTGTTTCTTTCAGTTTATTTTTTTATGGCTGAGAAGCTAGACCACAGCTCACCTAATGTTAAGTGACGGTGTGGTCGAAGATGGTAAAGCCTGGAATAAAACTGGCTCTCAAGTGAAGTAGCCAGAATACACCGTTAGGTGCTTGGCGGCAGATTTTCAGCTTGAGGGTGGTAGCTAGCCAGCCGAGTACTAGAAAATACTCTACCACCATGCAGTTGTTGATTGTACCTGGCTCCACTGACATCAGCTAACATCTTTATGCTTCCTCACACTCTAAACTTGAACCAAATACTCTGACAACTCAATACTTTTATCAATATTGTAAATTTAATCATGTGATTACTTAGAACTGTATGTATGAGTGAGCTTGTGATGAAAACGAGATTGTATGCATGTAAGTACACCTATACAAAATTATAATGATTTTTACTCGCTGAGTTTTCTGTCATGC
The DNA here is from genome assembly GCA_950106695.1 of Biston stratarius. Classification (NCBI taxonomy): domain Eukaryota; kingdom Metazoa; phylum Arthropoda; class Insecta; order Lepidoptera; family Geometridae; genus Biston; species Biston stratarius. The sequence goes on along the minus strand of OX467106.1, from coordinate 43,127,033 downwards.
AGTTGATGAAGTGTGAAAATGTTCTATCATTTTGACAACTGGCAACCTCAACATCCCTACAGTTTCCTTTTCCATGTGGCATGGTGTCGGCGTAAGGTGAGTTTGTCAATTTTGTGTAACATTTTACAACTTAGTGCGCAATAACTAGAAATACTGTAGTTTTAACGTTACAATTCGTGAATATAATCTTCATTACCGTTATTAATCCAGTTTTTGGTCGAATTTGCGGGCAAATTGTGATAAACCAAGCACGTGGACGGACTACGAGTTGCGAGGGTGCGATAGTGAAAAGTTGGGAGAAGAATTATTAAAACGAGATAGACTCCGTAAGAACAATATTTCTTGTTCAAATTCTATCTTTAGAGTTACTTTCCGCTAAACATATCTGCGGTAGTGTTTTGCGATAAGTCATCGAGAGGTTATGTGTCAAACATAAGCAAATTGATAAAGTTCAAATTTTGTTGTAGTTGCCGATTAAGCAACCACAATGCCGCAGAACGAATACATTGAGCGTCATCGTAAGCTTTACGGTAGAAGGTTAGATTATGAGGAGCGTAAACGCAAACGCGAGGCGCGAGAGCCTCACAAGCGAGCCGAAAAGGCGCGCAAACTTCGCGGCATCAAGGCTAAGATCTACAACAAAGAACGCCGAAATGAAAAGATTCAGATGAAAAAGAAAATCAAAGCGCATGAAGAGAGAAATGTCAAACAAAACACCGAAAAAGTGTCTGAAGGGGCTCTCCCTGTCTATCTTCTCGACAGAGATGTCCAGTCTCGGGCTAAAGTACTATCCAACATGATCAAACAGAAGCGCAAAGAAAAGGCTGGTAAATGGGATGTTCCCATACCAAAAGTCAGAGCACAGGCTGATGCAGAAGTTTTCAAAGTCTTAAAATCAGGGAAAACAAAGAGAAAAGCTTGGAAACGTATGGTGACAAAAGTTACATTTGTAGGAGAGAATTTTACACGAAAACCACCAAAGTTTGAGAGATTCATTAGACCAATGGCATTAAGGTTCAAGAAGGCACATGTTACACACCCTGAACTCAAAGCGACATTCTGTTTGCCAATCATAGGAGTGAAGAAGAACCCCAGTTCACAGATGTACACTAGCCTGGGAGTTATCACGAAGGGTACAGTTCTTGAAGTCAACATTTCGGAGCTTGGTCTGGTCACACAGGCAGGCAAAGTCGTATGGGGGAAATATGCTCAGGTCACCAACAACCCCGAGAATGATGGGTGTATCAATGCTGTACTTTTAGTATAATAATTGAATCCTTTTTACAGTGAATAAATTCTTCTTGCTACTGAACATAATGTTTTTTATTTACTATTTATTTTCATGCACTCGAAATTGTTTCTTATCATACTGACTGATAACAGATATTACAAAAAAGAACTGTTGTTTTTATGGAATTAGATACTGCTCAAACTATACTGTACTACTTATGTGCTACTTGTGGCACTAGGTCATAAGGTTCTTATGTTTTCTGTATATTTCTGGTGTGCAAAAAAATGAGTTTTTATCTATTTAATTAATTGTCAAAAATGATCACTATAATTTCTAATTATAGAGATCATTTGTATATAATATATTTAAATTCTTTCTATATTATTGATCTGTGATCTGTGTGTGACTTTTTATTTATTTATGCTATTTAATAAATCAATATAGATAACATATAAAGATTACTTAGCAGTTTGTCTTAAGTTGGCAAATGTTTTGTCTTCTACCAAGACATATTTAAAAGCAAAATTGAAGCACTATTGTTCTCAGAATATTTTCAATGGTGGTATTCACTAATGGTTATAGATGGGGCATACTTAAAGTTAACCTATACTTAAAATGCTGTGTTTAGCTTTAAATTGGAGTAGGTTTTAAGATATAGTTGATCATTGATCGACCATCACTTGACATGATAGACTTATAACCAATAACATAATTTGGTGTTGCAGGTAGGCCAAGATGCAGATATTCGTGAAAACCCTCACGGGTAAGACCATCACCCTCGAGGTCGAGCCTTCCGATACTATCGAGAATGTGAAAGCCAAAATCCAAGATAAAGAGGGAATCCCTCCTGATCAGCAAAGGTGAGATTCACTCGCTGTATCTCAGAATGGTTGTATAGCAACTGTTTAAAAAGAAACAAATATTCAAAGATGCTCATGTATTTTTTAAATATTGTATACTTTATTTATATGCTACAATTGAACGCATCTTTTTCCCTGTCAGATTGATCTTCGCTGGCAAGCAGTTGGAAGATGGTCGCACACTTTCCGACTACAACATCCAGAAGGAGTCTACGCTCCACTTGGTGCTGCGCCTGCGCGGTGGCGCCAAGAAGCGTAAGAAGAAGAATTACTCCACACCCAAGAAGATCAAACACAAGAAGAAGAAGGTCAAACTCGCTGTACTCAGATACTACAAGGTGAGAACTACCCATCTTATGGTAATAATGCATACATATGAACTTGTCTTATGAAACCATATGTACCGACTACACATAAAAAGAGGGTTAATAAATTACAGATGTAGGCCAGTTCACTTTCAAATTTATAATGATGTAGTTTCGCCTGATAGTAAGCAACATGTGATCGAGGATCCAGCATGTTAAAATTTACTTATTTTTAAAAAGTGTCTAGAATGGCGAGTTTCGGTCACAGTAAGAATGATTGAACTTTTTTGGGTTTATCCCTCCATCACGGTTTTGCTACTAAAAGAGAGTTTGCTGGGTAGAAATATCAATAAATAAATTCAAACAAATTGTCAAAAATATCCTATGTAAAAAGGCTTACTACAAAATATCAGATTATCTAGACGATAAAAAAGCTTGGGACGAGTTTTGCTCCAACTCGAAAACTAACAATCTAACAAGGTAAAGGTTTCTTGTTCGCTTCTTTACTTTACCTCAAAAAGATTGAAGTGAACGAAAGATCAAAGTGATCACTTTATTTCCTAGTTTAAAGTATGTTTATAATTTGTGACGTGTGAAGAGTCCTGTAAGGTCTAAAGGAAATAAAGCACTTTGAGTTTTGAGTTTTTGAGTTTTGAGTCACAGTCAATCATAGTCCTCAATCCTTTGGGTATCTGTGTACACAGTTTTACACAATAAAATATTCTGATTCTTATCAATTAGCTATGACATGTTACATATTGATATGATTAATATGGGTATGAGTATTGCAGGTGTCTGTAGGTGGGGATGACCACTTACCATGAAGTGGCCCGTCACTCGTTTGCCATTTTTTAATATAAAAGTAAAACATATTCAGTATTTTTTCTATAATTAGTCTTGTGCGATGTTTTTTGAGACGAGAGAAAGTAACCAGCTAGTTTAACTCGTAGTATTGGGACTCTATTTTTGAGCCCCTGTACAATAATACCTGGTTTCGTATTTGTTTTATTCCTCTAATACCGGTTTCCTTGTCAATGTAATTGGTATGAAAAATGTATAGTAAGTCATATGGTAAACGAGATCGAAAGTGTACCTGAACATCATACCTGTGTCCCCAGATTCCTCAGCATAATATTATCCTTGTGATATAACAAGCGAGTTTAACTGCATTCCTTTTAAATTCATACCAAATGCCAACATGTCCCAACAAGTCTCGGTTAGCACCGCACAGTATAAAAAGCATTAAGGAAAATCGAAATAATTCTTACGCGAGTAAAAAGGCATAGCAAAGAAATCTTTGCAAAGCCCATTTTACACGCATCAAGTCGCGACTTGATAGTTCGAAGACCTTTTACACCGTGACTCACTTTCAAAGTTGACCGGTGGAGCCACTGGCGCATTTTATGAATCAAACTGATTACCTTAGGTACAAAATTTTAGTTCCCACATTTCACGAAATGCATGTATAGTATGGGCAGTCTTTGTTTTGCATGACTCAAGATTCTTGAATGGAGTGGAAGCAAGTTGGTGCAAGCTTCGTGGTTGTTGATTCATTTGCATACAGATGTTAAGATAATCCAGTTTGCGTTTACAGTTGTGTTGCGTAATGTTTGTGTTTTTAGGTCTTTATTCAGATTTGGTGTGTCATTTTAACAAACTGGAAATTAAATATTATAGTTTTATATTTACTGATTTTTACAATCGGGGTTTTGGAAACCTTAAAATTAAAAACCAATAATAAAAATATTTATTTTATGATGTATTTGTGGAGTTTTCGTCAATAAATAAATACAATAAAAGATTATTCTGACAAACCCATTTGTAGCTTGTTGTTTATTTGTCTTAATCTTAAAAGTCTACCGTTTCTTTTTACCCGACTAGCAATTAGGAGTATGATTTTGAATGGTATGCATTTTAGAATACATAAGTGCAATTATTATTGGATTCTGATAATTACTAGAATCCAATGCCTAATTATTAGTATAACACATAATTATAAAATAAATGATATATGTATTTACTAGATAATATTCTCTTACGAGTTTGTAAATATGTAGCAATAGGTAGGTAGTTGGACTTAGTTTTGTTACTCAAGGTTTTGTGTAGCTGTGTAATGGTAATGGTTAGGCGTTATTGTTAACATCAGATAATCGTCTCGTTGGGTTCTGTCCAAAATGTACACTTTGTAGAATTTGCATTTCGCAATGGTGCTTATTTCAAAACATACATTTCTCGTAATGAACACTTTTCTATATGATTACCTACCTACCTCTCACAATGAACACAATGTGCATTGAGAGTGCATTGTACCTCTTTTATTGGAATACTTTTAGATGTGTTAAAATTGTTCATACTTAACCATTAGTTTTGGTTGTCGTAGGTGGACGAGAACGGCAAGATCCACAGGCTGCGGCGTGAGTGCACGGGCGAGCAGTGCGGCGCCGGCGTGTTCATGGCCGTCATGGAAGACCGCCACTACTGCGGCAAGTGCCACAGCACCATGGTCTTCAAAGACGACGACAAATAGACACTACATTACCTAGCCCTAAGTCCAACACTCCGACCGCTGTGTATGACGGATTGAATAAATCTTGACACAGTGTCAGAGTACACCTTCGTTTTATTTGTTTCTGATTGCTGCGGCTTCTAGCGCAGCGTCTGTTCCAGATTTCCTATTGTTCTGATTTTGATTTTCAGGTTGGATCGGTAAGTATGCGCTAAAAGAAATAGTGCTTGCAGTTTCATAAAATATATGATGTTAATTTTCTATACAGTTAGCACATAAAACCATAGATAAACATAATTATATATATTATATTATATAGTATTTATTTGATGGAAAATTGTGTAAAAAAAACTATTTTCACTTGGATTAGGGGGCTATTGTGTGTTCCGTTTTCTGTGGTAAATGATATATTTGGAAATATGTGCTAGAGGTTGCTAATTGGCATCATATATCTTAATAGGTGATGGTTTAATGGTTGCTGATTAGTTTCAAGCGTAGATATATTTGCAACATAACAAAAAACATTCAATATTGATAGGTACTTGGTAAGTAGGTAATGGTGTGTAATGAGGAAGTTATATAATGTGGTAAAATATGACTTTCCGTATTGCTTTCAATAATCAGTTGAAGCTTGTAGTACATTCGCCACTACTTTACTAGGGCATGACCAGACTTAACCTTAACCATGTGTGACATTGACTGTTACCTTCCTTTTTTCTAGATTTTGTGTAAAAATACTTACATACCAAGTAAACGTGATAGGTAAAACTTGCACTTGGCACTCTAATATTATGCTACGGTAAGTATTCAGTCATCGCTTGAATACCAAATTTAATTTTCAATTACAATTTGAAAAAGACAAAGTGAATAAAGTTTTTTTTACAGCAACTAGTGAATTTTTATTTTTTTCCTTAGAATCTATAAATATATTATGTAGATCTGAGTGCCTGTTAATGAGACTTGGTCTGTAAGTAATAACTTACTTCATGATGCATTTAATTCACTTGGATCTCCTTAGGCGGAATTACAAGGCTGACGAGACGTAGTCTCAAAGTAATGAGCAACGAAGCCTTTGACTTTTTGCTACTCAAAGTATCGCTGCAGTGGACATGGACAGACATCAGGAGAACGCCTCGTGCGTTACTTTTTGCGTTGTTCCCAAGTCAATTTAGACAAAATTTATGCAACAGCCGTTTTCTTTTCCATCGAATGACTATGATGATGAACTTACAAATAGAGGGGATGAATAAAAACAAGAAATTCATTAAAATACATATTTTTATTCAATACCGTGAATAGTTTTAACTTATCGTTATGTATTGCATCAATTTACCTATTTGTGCATTATTACTCGAACATATTCCTGGTCAGGCGTCGAAGTTCCACACCACGCGTATCCTTGCTACAAGTCTGATATGACACAACGGAAACCGAACTTTATTTTTATTAAGTGTATTTCTATGTAGCATAGGTTCTCTGTAATTGCGCGCAGTCACTTGCCCACACTTTCCTCCCAGATCATATTGAACACGCCCACGGCTGTGCGGTGACCGAAAGATTGCTATAGGTTGATATGATTACGAAGTGTGAATGTGCGTGAACAAATAAGTACTTTTCTGGGCCTGATACTTGCAAAATTATATAAACGCACTTTTTGGAAGATTAATCAGAGGTAAAAACTTCGGAAAGCTACTCTTTATTAAGTTTCTTATTGGAGAACTTATAATAACTAATAGAACTATACTAATAGAAGCTCCTCACATATATGTATTATCATTTCTTAGCAGTCAAACTCCGAGCGTTGCTTTCACGCCGCTTCCGTTTACATGATTGATTTTAAACTCTAGCTAAGAATGAGACACGCATAAAAGGACCCTTCATAGTCAATCTTGGCAACAAAGAGCGTATATTCGGGATAATCCGGCGGACTTACTCTCTAATGGTCATGCATTTTAGCGAAAAAACATCCGTGATAATTGCGAGTAAATTTTCTCAAAATAGATGTAAAACTTGCAGACGGTTGCAAAGTACGTGATAGGTCTATTATATTTGCTTCCGTCGTATTACACTTATGGCCCAGAAAGGTGACTGGAAAGTGAATCGAGCTTGAGGGTTATAATTATCGTCAAGCAGTCATAGTGCCTTATAAGTTCATAAGTGCCTTACCAGGGCCTAAACTGAATAAATGACTTTTTGATTTGATTTTGATAGAAACCATTTTATCCGGAAGTCCTGTGCTATACCGATTGCACAACCAACGATTACAAGAGGTATTAAAACGCCCCGTGAATTCATCATGTTTTTGTTTCATCTAATCTAGAATACAGTAACGTCTGCACACTACTGCGTGGAGGTTGGATAACAAACCCTCTATATTGCTCGATTCAGACGTCCTGTGTATGAAAGCAAGGATACGCCTGGTGTGCTACTCCCTAGGTACATCACCCAATGTGAATCCAGGCCAGCAGTCCCGCGCCCACTACTCTGTCTCGATAAACTTTTCAGATCATCATTATAATTCTACGTTTTGGAATCGGCGGTTCATATGGATGAGTGTTGACGTATCTAATAGAATTTGTGAAACCTAACCAAATTTATGTCGATGATAATGCTGCAAGAGTACAAGACCCTGCAATAAGTATTAAGTACCTACCCTCTTTTAAGGCTCTGGGTGAGAGATACGAGACGTTTCTCGTGGTCCAGAGTGAGACTACTGAAACACGAGGTCGTACAACGATCCTTTTAGGGACAATTACAACACTGATAGAATTATTATTTATAGGATATTTACCGTGATTGTAATGAAGAGCCGCGATAACTTAAAAGTAGTACAGCGTTGTAGTAATAATGCTTGTTCTTTCTAAGGGTATATATTTAAAATAAATTTGCGCACAGGGCTTCGTCATTTAAGTTTGAAGATTTTTTTTAAACTGCCTTGTAGTATACGTAACACCAGCTTAAAAGATTATGCTTTATTTGAATTATTTCTATAAGAATCTCGTCGATATATCTCGCATCGTGGCGAGTCCGTCGAAACTCTGTAAAAACTCAATACAGCCTGGAAGAGATCGCTTTTGGCGATAAGGCCGCCAATTGTTCCACTAGTTAGAAGTTTACATTTGTAATAGGTGTGAACAATAAAGAGTTATATAATTATTAGAGCCGTCCACATATGGATAATGTGAGAACCGGACTCGTCGCCTGATGTGTTATGGCAGTTCATTGTTTTATATTTGGTTAGGTTTCATTTTCCTATTTTTCAGAAAGTTCAAAGAGTACAACAATACTATTTTAAGTAATTGACCGATTTACATAAAATTACAAAAAAAAAAACCTACGAGGAAACAACTCTCTAAGAAACTAAAAGCACCACAAAACCGAATGTTTCAAAATTAAAATACATAGAGATCACACTTTTACAACTGTCTAAGTTATAATATAAATATTACTAAATTAATCATTAAGTTACATTTAAATTCATTTATCTTAAATAATACTCTTTTAACATGTATCAACAACACCATTATATAATTATCTTAATTTATAATTCATTTCTATATAAAACATAATTAAAAAATTAGCGCAAACATTCCTAGACAAAATTAATTATACATGTAGACCCAGACAGCTACAGTGTCTGCCAAGAAAACGGCACACCAACGTAAAAAATATACATTTCATAAAACCACTTCCTATGGACACAATTTAAAATATTTGTATGATGTTTTTCTGATGTGCCATATATCTTGTAAGCCACTGTCTTTATTACGATATCTTATTATTAAAAATACAACATTTGGCGGTAGTCTACGTACGTAAGACATCTACAACTAGTATTACACGCAAAAATGCAAAATGGAACCTTACACCTAGAGCTACTAAGTGATTTTTTGGTAAAACGCTGCGAATTTTGACAATAATTTTAATACACACTTATAACCAAATAATTGTTTTACACTTACAGGCGACGACATTTAATATTATCAGAAAACTATACCAATATTTTAGGGTTTGGCCACATGATGTTTGACGTCGGTGCCTTAGCGAACGTACAATAATAAATAAGTGTCACATGATGTAGTTGTGACTTTTGACACCAGAAAATATTCTATTGTACACTTGACTCTCTTCGTCCTTAGAAACAGCATGTGCTCAATTTCATTTCATTAAATCCAAACACTCAAATATGTAGATATCACAGGAAACTTAAAAAAAAAAAAATTCAAAAGGCTTAACGAAAGTACATATACGCGATATTAAAATGGAACGTATGATACGAAAATTTATTTTATAAAAAAGCGATACTATATAAATAAGTTTATATTACTATAAAACTTCATTTAAGAGCGAAGAACTATAGATGGAACTAAAGGTAAGCGCACACAGGCTCGCGTAGTAAGCCAGCATTAGGAAGTCCATCTGCGTTACAATTTCTTTATTAAAGAATAACTAACTAAGCAAACCGCCGTCTAAGTACGTTTTCAACGTAAAATAAAGCATTAGTGATGTTCGTGTTCAATTGACAATTTTATTTTGACTTTATCTTATTGTTAAAAATTATGAAAACCAAGTCGCTTTGAAAGTAAATAGCTCGGCTAACTTGTAATTTTCTACTAGATCCGACTTCGAGAACGGTACAAAATATTTTTGTCTAGTCAACGAAACTCGATAAACCAAAATAAAATTGTCATAAACCGACTAAAATAAAGCCATAATTATAAAATTAAACATAACTGGGAAAGGAAACGGAAACGCTAAGCGATTACGTCATAAAATTACATTCACTATAGGAATAATAAAATTATTTTGTTTTTATCACAGTGGGGATCTGTGAGGTTTTCAATAGCTGAGATTACATCTTGTTAATAGGTAAGTATGGCACTTTGAACAAGAGAAATAAAACTTATTTATGCAAGGTTAGGTACAAGTTTCTTGCTGGGAGCGATGTACATAATTATGTAAAAACATTTATGCATTATATATAATTATTTAAGTTTACATCGAGCCTCAAAATGTTTTGGTTTATTTAAACTGTTAGCTTTTGAGTGATATAATATAATAAATAAATAAACAGTATCATGTATTCCGCAATGGACTGCGCAAATACAACAAGTTGAAAATCTGCCGCCAAGCATCTAATAGTGTGTTCCGGCAGCCTCACTTGAGAGCCAGTTCTATTCCAGGTTAGGTGGGTTTACCATCCTCGACTACACCGTCACTTAACATCTGGTGAGCTGTTGTCGAACACCTAGCCTGACAACCACGAAAAAAAAACGTGAATCGTCTTACTTTTCTAACTGCAGACAAATACCGAATGATTATATTTAACTTCAAACTTTATAATTCGATATTTTGCAATTTCTCTGTATTAGTTAGCTAAGCTAAGCTTATATGACTTTCAATATATCTAAATGTGCACAAATACATTCTCTTTTAGTTCATTAGGTAGTATATCTGCTACAAAAGCTGTGGGGCATGGGTTTGATTCCCACTCAGAACAAATATTTATGTGACGATAAATGTTTGATCTGTCTGGGTGTTATTATACGAGTAAGTATATACATATTTACAATAAAGGTATGTAGGTATTCTATCAGCTATCTGATACCCATAGAACAAGCTTTGCTTTGTTTGGAGCTTGGTGGTGCTGTCATATATTCTATGATATTTTTATTTATCTAACCTAATACCTTTAAACGTGCAATTCTTCTATATTGTATATAATCTGAATCTCGGAAACGGCTCCAACGATTTTCATGAAATTTTGTATGCAGGGGGTTTCGGGGGCGATAAAACGATCTAGCTAGGTTTCATTTTTAGAAAATGTCGTTTTAGCCGTGTTTTCAGCCGAGCAAAGCTCGGTCAACCAGGTACTTTTATTTAACTGGCAAAACTTGCTTGACAAAACTTGAAGGTGAAAATTGTGCTAAAATTTATTTGAAAATGTTTACCATACCAATAAATATAAAAAAAAAGTAAAGTTGTGCATTAAATGCTATTTGATAAATAAAATCAACCAAAATAATTCGTGTGTTAAAAGTAAAAGATTCAAACCCCTTATATAATTGAAGAAGTAACTAGATTCGATGCCGAAAATACTGTCTTTTATAAGACACTTACTTTGAATTTTGCTGTTTTTTTTGTCTTTGTCTGTTTTTTATATTTTCTAAATGGTTGCGATAAATAAATCACAATAAAGTATAATAAATTAAGTAAAGACACAGGCGAACTGCTATTTCATAATGTTTTTTTTCTCTTTTTCAAAAGTGCCAATTACTAAATTTAGCAAATAAATAGGGTCTAAACTCTAAATATTTGGCAATATAAAGTAGATCTATTTATACATTTTGTAGTACATATTGTATATATTTTTGTTATCTTATTGTATGAGATAGCGTAGGAAGGTGATAGTTATAATCTTAGTTCATTAAATTCAATAAATAACATTATTATAAATATTCTCACGTGAAAACCTCGTATCAGATTAATTATGATAAATATCTTTTAAAATATCAATAGTTTTGTGTTTGAATATTTTATCCTTGAACAAATAATAGTACTGATGTTTATCGCAAAACGTCCAATTCTCAAATTGTCCTGCTATCGCAAAATGTTCAATTCTCAAATTGTCCAGCTATCGCAAAACGTTCATTTTGCTAAAAGCGCAAGATCACGATAAGTTAAATTCGAGGGTTATGAGCACTCGGCCTATATAAAGTCAATGGTAAAATATTCAAACACACGTGAATTTATTCTACAATACTTGTCGATAGTTCGGCAGTTCATAGCTCGCCGCCATGTGTGTGTGCCTCGGCTTCGCGTTGCGCGTTCTCTAGCGAGGGCTTTATAGTCTCTAACAGCTTCGCTAGAGCTTGCTCAGTCTGAAAAGAAAGAAATTGTATTAATTTATAGCCATTATATGGCTACACAGCATTCAATATTGAATTTAAGGTAGGTGTTTGACCATATGCCGTGGTGGTGCCGGCGTGAGAATAGTACTCCGCCCTCTCTACCCGTGGTTGCCGTAAGAGTCGGCTACGGGATGTAATCCGAAAGATGGGCAGCAGCGTGTTCCTTGAACAATCACACCTAACTGCGCTCGCCAACCCGCCTGCCAAGCGTGGCGAGTATTGGCAAAACCAGGAGTAGGCCTATGTCTAGCAGTGGACGTCCTATGGCTGATGATGTTTGACCACAGCTCATCTTATGTGAAGTGACGGCGCGGGCTAAGGCTTTACATACACATACACAAATTACAAATATTTTATTGATAACACCATAGTGCAAGTCAAATTCCGTAATATCATTTCAGATATTTCAAAAATATGAGGAAAGAAAACTTACTAATTAAGTGTTCTAGGTATATATTTAGTTTATTTGACAAAAAAATTTAACGCTTGAAAATAATTTTTAAAAGCTTTAACATTCATTTAAAAAACTTGACGATAATGAAAAAACCTATCCGGAACTTTACTTAATATTCAAAACTAAATTTGACATAAACTTAAAAGCTTAAACAAAACACGTCAAGTTTTTTAAATTTAAATCCTCATTTCTGTTGTCGCTGGAACGACTGTTAATCGGAAATAAACTAAATATATACCTAGAACACTCAAAATGGACATCCGCAAAGTAACGCCTGATTCAATCAATTGCTACTACTTACTTAGTAAATATACACTCCTCTCTCTGTTTATTGTGAGAAGGGTGAGACCGTAGTCCACTACGCTGGCTAAGTGTCCTCAAGTGTTAATTTTTGTGTTAGTTATATAAGTGTTATTTTGGCACCTTATTATGTTTGACGTTGACATGGTAAAAATAGAAGAGTTTGAAGTAGTACCTGCGCAAGATGTTGTACAGTGGTGTGCAGGGCTTCCCTCCACCGCGCGAGCTGGTCACGCTGGCGCGCGCTGTGCCGCTCCAGTAGCCGCGACCACTCCGCCGTCTGCACCGACTGGATCGAACTCAACCTGACGGCGACATGGGACTGTGAGCTAATATGTTTTTTTAAAAATAAGAAATAGGCTTTCGTTTTACCGCCATTTCACCTGATGTTAAGTGATGATGCAGTCTAAGATGGAGCACGCTTGCCTAGAAGATACCGATTCACTCTCGACTCGACACCCTGATTGTATCCAACGGGGAACACCCGCTCAGGCAGCGCATTCTACTGTCTAGCAGTCCGCACAATGAACGTGGAATCAAATCGATTCGTTCGAGTTTTTGGAACATCGACCATGCAAGGATGTCGCTTTTTTCAGCTTCTGGCTGTCCGATAGAAAAATGGGCATGGGGGGATCGGACCATGTAGTTCTGAATCACACTCTCCGAAATTAATCCATAGATATTACATCCGGATCAGCCCTGCTTTTCTATAAGCTATCCCACTGCTGGGCGCGGACCTCTTTATCAGGAGGTCGTCTAGGTAAGTACTTCCGCAGTACCAGATATTCTGCCGCGAAGCAGTAGTGTGTAAACATTATTGTGTTACGGCTTGAAGGGTACTGCATCGACATTACAGGGCTGTTGAGACTAACCATCGAATTTCTCCAAGTAATGAGCGTCAAGCAGCGATGCCTTGGACTTTGTTTTGCTACTCTAAGTTCTGTGTATCACTGCAATGGTCATGGACAGGCGTTATCTCTCACCACCAGGAGAGCGTCTAGTTCGTTTCATTACTATTACATAAGAAAAAAGTTCACCACGCTAATAAATATATATAAATATCGTAGAAACATAAAATATGCATATTTCTTAATGATAAAAACAAACATAAAGGAAGTAAGGGCACGTCTATAAATTCGTGTGGTGAAACTTTGAAGTACAAATCCCCCCACTTTGTCACAAGCCACTTTTATATGTCCATGTCAATCACATATCGTGGTTTGCATCACATTTTTTTTTTTGACATGTCAGGTGTTTTTCCCTATCTCATTTGATGTTAAGTGACGGCGTGGTCGAAGACGTTCAAGTATACCTTACCTAGAATGGAACTAGCTTTCAAATGGGGCTGCAAGAACACACCGTTAGGTGCTTGGCGACAGATTTTCAATTTGAGGGTGGTAGCTAACAAGCCGATTACTTACTAGAGAGTACCATACAATGAAGGTTTTCTCAGGATGCTTTCTTTCAACGGCAGCTCAAGCTCATTTTTAGAGTTTGAACCCACGCTCTTTGGCATGTCATTCGACCGCGTTTACCACTAATCTATCATAGTTACACTTTTTTTAAATTTTAAATGTTTTTTTTTTCTTCTAGAAATCAACACGAAATGTATGGTGTAAGACATGTGACGTCACCTGTCGTGCAGGGCTTCCAGGTCGGCGGGCCGGTCGGCGCAGCAGAGCCGCCAGTAGAGCAGCGCGTTGAGCGCCAGCAGCGCCAGCACGGCGGCCAGCAGCCAGCGCGGGGCGGCGGGCGGCGCGCGGGCGGGCGGCGCGCGCACCGTCGGGAACGTCGCGGGCGCGGTCGCCGGCGCCGTCTCCTGCGACGACGCTGAGCGGTGCACACAACACTACGTTATTTTATGTGAGGACGCAATCAGTTCTATAATATGTAGGTACCTACAACAAAACTTCAAGGCAAACAAGCGTGTGCAAAACAACCAACTAATATAACTATCTGCGCAGTAAAGTATGTAATACTTGTAATAAATAAATAGTTTTTTTTAAATAATGACCTTATTTTTCTAGTTAATTTATGTATTAGGATATTAAATCATTAGAATGTAGATATATGTTATAGTTTTGTATTCTCCTATATATGCATATCCTCGTTATTGACACACCCCGTCTTTTTCTTCCTCAAATCCTTTCCATCCTAAGTTTGCCTGGAAGAGAAAGCTTTTAGCGATTAGGTCGCCGGCGCGGAGTACTGACCGGTGAGCCGGCGATGCCGCCTCGACTTCCTGGCGGTGGGCGCCGCGGTCTCGGCCTCCGTGTTCAGTTTGGATTCCAACAAGCGTGCGAACTCATCCAGTCCATTTATTGAGTTTTTTTCCAGGAACGCTGCGGATACAACAATTTATTAATTAAATTCGTTATTTTACACTTACGACTATAATATATACATTAGGAAGACTTAATGCTAAGGCATTTTCTATCAGTCATCTCCATAGTAAATGAGACGAGGTTGTAGGCGCGCATAGATAAAAAAAACACAAAAGTAAGTAAAACTATGAAAGTACATTAATTTAGGCGCCGACCGTGCTCTTTACATTAATTCGTGATTGTATGGACAACAGTCGAGTACTTACTTTTGATCATGGGAAACATGGACTTCTTGTACTTGACCTGCCCGTAGAACGAGAGCACGGTGGAGGAATGCGAGGCGCGCTGCAAGCAGTAGTGCACGCACACGGAGAAGTAGTCCGCGTAAGGGATGCCGGCGTTGTCGCTCGTGCAGTCGATGGAATACAGCGCGCCGGGCTTCGAACACTTGTTCATTACCTGTCACCCACCACAATCAACTTTACTCTATTCAAGTTTAACTAGGCACACAGATTAGATATATAAAGATAAATTTAATTCACAGAAGGAGTACAGTATACAGAGAAAAGAATACAATGAACGTATATAATAGTAACTAAATGGTAAGTAAATTCATTCCAGGCTTGGAATGAAGAATGAATTTGGAATGATTCTTTATTCCAAATTAAATTGATTCAATGAATTTGGAATGAAGAATGAATTCCAACCCTGGAATGAATTGTTATTACATTTTAAGTTTGCTATGTGACCTTACCTATTTGATACACAAATAGATTAATGTTCAATTGCATTAAAAATGAGAAACTAACTAATTAACTTTGCCTCTATTTACTTTATTCTAGACTTTAACAATTTTTAGTTAAATTTTAAATTTATTTATTATTAACTGTACAAACACACACGCAAATTGTCACTTATTCGTTATTAGTGATAGTGAAGGTAAATTTACTTGTGTCTCCGTGATGTGGACCTCCTTAGGCCCGATCGGGCCTGACGTGAGCCCGAGGGTGTAGCTAATCTGCCGAACCTTGAGACCGTTCTGCACTTGCCATGGGGACTGCGGACACAGGGTTACACAGTAAAGAATAAAATCACAGTCCAAAACATAATAAAATAAAACTTCTTTTATTGCCATCTAAAAGCTGGTAGGATTCTTCATTAACGAGTCCAAACTCAGGCTCTGGACAAACACTCAGCCTGAAAAACATTTTAAAAAAAATAGGATCTGTGTGGCAGTTTCATTTGTCGCACCTGCACGTAGTCCGAGGTGCTCCGCGCGGCCAGCAGCTCCAGGTTGAACTTGGAGTTGGTGAATATCATGGTGAACATCTGGTCGATGTTGAACTCGAACTGCTGCTGCATTATCAGCTTCCCGTCGTGGGGGTTGGTGCACTTCTCGCAACCGCCGCCGCTGGTAACATCACAAAATCTATATTAATATAATAAAGCGGAAGAGTTTGTTTGAATGCGCTAATCTCCGGAACTACTGATCGAATTTGCATTTTATACGTTCCGTCGATTTTGCGTGATTGAGTAACAAACATCCATCCATCCTCACAAACTTTTACATTTATAATATTAGTGTGTTCTTAAGGTAATGCTTTAAAAACTTTATATATATCCGACAACAAGCGTGTATAAGGAGGCTGGAGTATTAAATGTGCGCCAACACTTTATCGTAAAAACTGCACTTATAGCGCACTGCACAGGACGCTGTTAGCTTCCCCTGACTACGATTTGATCGACCTCCGGGCGTATCTAGTACCCTATCCCGCCATTAAAACAAGGTTTGCTCAGAGTTTTGGTGACTTTGTTAATGCTTATCATATGATGACACGGAGGATATTTTAAAGAAGTTTAAATACACTTTTATGAGGCAGTAGTTTAGTTAGACAGAGTCAATCAGTCGGGTCCTTCCCCCTTTCTTTCCAGGTGAGGTGGGGAGTCGGCCTCGATGCGAACATCTTTACCGAGGTTGGTCTCTAGGTTACTCTGTCTCCAGGGGTTTGTGGAGGCTGCAATCTCGACGCCGAGCTCCCTGGCCGGAGCTCAGCAACCTCAAGTCACGGTGCCCTCATTATGGCTTTGTGGGACTATGATGGAGGGCCTCTTGCCTTCTTGCCGTCTACATCCTTATCTTTCTCATCCGGGCCAGCCAGGAGGTCTCAAGCAACGGCACACCAGGAACGTACGTCAGAGTGATTTGCATCTGTGCATGTTGCGGCGCAATGTAATTTAGATTGATTATGTATGTTTTAAGAAATTGTTTCCCACATTTACTTGAAAGACGACTGTCTTGCCATCGAGGTTAACGTATTCGAACAATATTGTGATCAAGAATACAGGATGCCTTTATACAGCCTTTGCCTAGTAAGGCAACTAATACATATTATTGTTTCATAGCAAATATATTGTTAATAAAATTATTTAATTTTTTTCATGGTGCGAAACAAGCTTTAAAAATCAACAAATTATCAATCAACGAGTCCGCTAGCAGTACCTACTTGTGTTTGTTGTCAGGCTCGCTGTCGCTGGTGTCCGACATGTCTGTGGGAAGTGTGTCCGCTTCCTCGCGGTATGCACCATTGCCGTTACTCACTGTGGACAATACACATATACTGTTTTTATCATTATCTCGTACGTCAATATGTAGCAGGTGGTTAGATCCCCTTATCAGTAAGTCATCCGACTACAACTTTTTTTATTCACGAAAAAAAAGTGTAAATAAAATTAATGGCGAGTTTACTATAAACTTGGATGGGATTTTGAAATAATATCATGTTTTACCAAATTATCACTTTCCTACACTCGCGCTAGTAAATTGGGACTTTCCGAATAAAACACTACACTACATATTTTTGTACATAAACACTCGAATAAACAAGTTTTGGGAAGAAACTACAATAGCAATAATATTAATTTAGTTCAAAATAAGTCTATATCGACAATGGGGCGAAACGACTTTAACCGCGTTCCTACCGAAACTTCAAAATGGGATGAAAGTTACGTTGTGGTGCCAGCTCACCCGTATCAGCTGGTTGACCAATTTCACACTCTTCTACGATGTCCACTGGTTTTGCCAGCTTGCTAGTGTCAGCTAGTTGGGCGATTTCGCACCCTTCGACTACGTTATCCGTCATTGTTACCACTTCTATCAAGTTATACTCCTCATTCCATCGCGTGTAGACTCTCTTGGCAGCTTGGCGTATTTTTGAACACATTTAATGGAAGTAGACCTTGAACGAATAAAGAACTCGAACCTCAAAGTAATGAGCACCAAAGCGGCGATCACCTGGACTTTGTTTTGTTACTCAAAGTTATGTGTATCGCTGCAATGGTAATGGACAGCCGTTATCTCTTACCATCAGGAGAGCGTCTAATTGATCACATTAAATTTACCTGAAAATAAAAAATCCAAGATCACAAAAGTTTGAATAACGCTGTCCACACAATGAAAAATAATGGAAAAGTCAATTGCAATATTAAAATTAACAAAGTTTATTATTATTATTTTCTATTAAGATGCATTTATAAGCGCATAAAAAACATTAACTAAGTAATATTTTTTGGGAAAAAAGTAACAAAAATATCTGGGGAAAGTTTTTGCAAACACAATCACGAATATCATCACTAAAACTGTTTTTAAAACATTTTTTTTAAGATATACTTTTTTTAAACGCAATTTTTAACGAACTTATAGGTTTCTTAAGAATAGTAAAAAGTTATAATTATGGTTGTACGGAACGACGCGAGTCCTGATCTGATGTCAACTGCAGGAAGGATTGGGTTTGAACTTTGAATGAATCCATTGTCTAGAGTTCTTATTACAGATACAGCACGATAAGTACCTACACAATACAATACTTAAAACTGTTAAAACATAATCAAGTCCTTTGTAAGGTTACGTTATTAAGCTACATATAGTGGGACACTATTTGAATGGGGTTGTTCAAATTATATCGGTCAAGTGCGAGTTGAAGGAAGAGTTCCGCACTAATAAACGAAATATAAAACTGCGTTAGTTCAAACGTACATTGGTTATGATTACATTTACATAGGTACATTTTTATCACAAATATAACTTCATCATCATCATCATCATTTCAGCCGTAGAACGTCCACTGCTGGACATAGGCCTCCCCCATTGACTTCAATAAAAACCGGTTGGAAGCGGCTCGCATCCAGCTTGTTCCTACATTCTTCCTGTCTTTATGAGAAAGATAACTTAATAATCATTAAATAAATTACAAATTTCTGCATGTCAGTAAAAATTGTATCAAAATCTTTTGTGTAGTTTAAAAGAACTAAGTAAGGGAACAAACGTACACTTGCGAAATGTAACTTTATTTAATGACGCTTCAATACACGTATCTGTAGGACGGCTCTGCCAGGTACCAGCTTCAGGTTCTGGAGTCAGTTGAGAGGCGCGCTAAGAGGTTGACAGGCAATGGCACTTTGGTCAAGTCTCGGCTGCGAAGCCTTGAGCATCGACGTAAGGTCTCCTGTTTATCGGATTTTACATTTCAGCCATTTCGGGGATTGTGCCTTGGAGTCGCACGACTTGGTCCCCCCCCCCATATTATTACCGGACGGCAAGATGCCGTACATGGTGGACGTTCCTCAAGTTTCGAATCCACATTATTTGTGCGCACAGCAAGGATGTGGAACTAATATTGTGTAAAAAACTAATAACTGTCGAATACTGTACCGAAAAGTGACATATTCTAAGACCTTTATTGCAATGAAATGAAAATAGCAAAAATGTAGATCCGACAATGTTAATTGCTACGGTCGATATAAACTGATGTAAAAATATTGGTAAAATCTCATTGGCGTAACGTCTAGGTTGTCTTTGTTGGGTATGGGTTTTTTGGCCATCTGCCTCTGCATCTGCCTGTGCCAATCTCCAGGTTCGACCCGCGACGGTGACGATATCGTCGGCTCACCTTGCGGCTGGTCGAGTGTCTGTGAAGTGTTTGACCACAGCTCACCTGATGTTAAGTGACGTCGAAGTAATCATAATAATCGTACGTGTGGTCGAAGGTGGCCAAGATGGCGATGGATGATCTAGCCTACCTATGCCTTACCTTATAACTATGTATACAGATTAAATATTAATAGCTGCGGTGCACTAACCGAGTGGGGGCGAAGAGTCGCGCGCTTGCGATGATGATCTCGGACTGCGAGGCTCCTCCCGTGGCTCGCCACCGCCAGCCTCCATGCACAGTGGGGCATCCACCAGCTCCTGCACGCAAGCACCCACTACGTTATTAAGTTACACACACATTTACTACTAGCTTCTTCGTCTGCGTTGACTTTAGAATTTGGTTCAGAGAGAAATGAAACTTGCGTAAGTAATAAAAAAGCAATAGTTTCATTCGTCATTAAACTTGCGCTGCTTTGTTGTCTAGATTAAGATAAAGGATACCTTTTATCTCGGAATAATGTTTTAAAAGACATATCTGTACCAAATTTCAAGTGGATACGTTTTGTAATTCGTTCTTTGACAATCCCAGAATAATTTTCTGTAAAACAAAAGTGAATCCTACTGTTAATCCAGGTAATAAACTATCTGTGTGCCAAATTTCACCCAAAGCCGTTTTTGTGTGATTGAGTAACAAACATCGAAACATCAAAACTTTCACATTTATAATATTATACATATATTAAGTATATAGGATTGAAAAAAAAATTTAGAATTTTTTGTGGCAAAAATGAATAAGACCGCGGGACGCTTTTCCTGTAAGAGATAACGGTTTTCAGTTCAGTTCGGGGCTGTTCAAATATTATTACATATCCTACTAAATATTTTACTTGGTTGTTGATCTCCTGAGTAGGTGCTTGTCTAGGTAGGTACCACCGCAGTAGTCTCAAAGTAATGTACGATACCCTGAATTTTGATTAATTTGATTTGAGACTGTAGATGATGATTACGATAGCAATATTAATTCATTTACTTTTTTTATTTTATACTAAAGCTTACCGTAAGGGGCTTTGGATACTTTCGCTGACTTGGTGTTGAAAATTAATAAAATTCTGCTTACGTAATAGGTAATACTTAAACGGCCCCGGAAATTTACTACTAGTAATTTATTTGTTATACTCAACAAAATGTAATCTCCAGAAATGTCATCTATTAGGGATAAACCTTTATAGTATTTTTACGTTATCTTATAAACTAACCAATTTAGTACTAGAACAACTAATACTAGATCTAGATCGAAGCTTATAGTAAAGTCGCTATTACTTTACTAAGGCATGACTGGACTTTGACTGTTACTAATGATGTTGGACATAAATTGCAAAAATCGAAGTACATATGAAGATTAGGCATTAAAGACTCCTTACCCATATTTTGCCGATGAATAATTTTAAAAAACAACAGAAATAATTGATACGAATTCCCTAGAAGTGTGAATTGGGCTACCGATGAACATAGATTATAGTTGATTCAAGATATTTATCGCGCGTTGTAACTTGTTATTTTTACATCTTAAAGAAGGGATAAATTATAACAATTTCGGCTTGTTTCGTGGACAGGATCCGAGGGGCACTGAGTTTGAGGGCTTCGTTGCAAGGTACCGCCCTTAACCCAGTAATCCGGTGGACACGAAGCACTGAACTATTGATACTTTTAGAAGCATTGGTTCATTTCGGTAAATACAACTAGAAATGTTAAGGTCATGTAATTGGAGCGTGAACCTGTCTTAAATATAACACTACCTTTTTCTTCCGAGTTCCATCCTCGATCGATACGAAGAATCTCGATTTAGGCATTCCTTTGTCTACGAGTAAATCGAGTATCGGCTGCCTAAGTAAAACACATGCGTTACTTTACATAAAACCACATTAAATACACATAAATATTTTATCACAAATTGATAACACGAAAACTCAGATATCTATATGGTTTTTAATTATTCAACAATATTTTAAATTTTAGATGGTAATTCGTGCATTCTCCGTAAATCTACCAAATATTTAAAGTAAAAATCAATGGCAATCGTAATATTTTATTATCATTAAACCACGCAGTATCCATTATCGCATTATCCGGGATAGCACGATTGATTTACAGTGACACTTAATGTAATAAAGATGTAGGTCGATCGACTCTCGAACAAGAGTTTATTGCAAGAAACACAAAAACACGACTGCGTTAAAAAAAGCCAGTGTTATTCGGGATGATGTAAGGATTCTGACGATACCCCGAACATATAAATCTGTTCAGGCATTTAAAAGTTATGGTGGAATAAAGAAACACATACATGTACTCCAAAAACATATCACTCTTTTGGGCAATCGTGCATAAATTCAAATATTTTTAACAGATATCACAAAAAGACAAAGTTCCTTTCTCAATTCGATATGTGTTTGTATGGGATCTGCCCATCGCTAGAGCCGTGCAATTGATGTCATTAAAAAAAAAAACTCTTGTACTTTTTATAGATGTAGAATTTAAAAAAATATCCACAAACAGCTTTATACTGTTTTAAATATTTAAACAAAAAATAAATGAGACACCCATTTCCATTTTACATTAATGAAAAAAAATATGAATTAATTATTTATTTATTTTAAAAAAGTAAGTTAGAAGTTAGTACCCTAGAAAACAAACTGTAAAAGAGTGGTACTACCAAATAAAAAAAAAAATAACGCACGTTGCTATGAAAAGGAGAGATGCACGAATCACTATTGCTATCTTTTTCGATGACGTTTTGACAAGAATGATGAGTACTCTTACCACATTGAGCTACAGAACTAAACTGACAATTTTGTTCACGTAATTTTTGTTATAGTATTTTCAGCAAATAGATTACGGTAGATAAGGATTTAAAAAAAACAACTAAATTTCCTGCTAAAGCGTCATCGCGCGTGCCGTGAAGGTAACGGTATTATAGGAGGATGTAGGCAGGTGAGAGAAGGACAGCCAATACCATCATTATCTCTCCCTGTGATAAGGATAGAAATAGTAGATGATTCAGAGATTGTTGACGATTATCTCTATATCGATTACTCATCTGTTTAGGTGAACCCTCAGGTACACGTGGGAATCGTTAGCTTCGTAACCTGAAGGTGGTAAATGTCCAGTGTGGTTCCATTAGAAAATTCTGACTGTATTATATATTTTTATATTTAAATATTATAAGTTTTTTATTAACCTGTATAATTAATTATAATATCTATTTTAAGATTGCTTGTATTAGTCTAAATAAATAAGTTTTATTTATTGTACTGGTTAATAAAAAAAGACATAATATTAGAATTAAAAATATATAATATAGTCAGAATTTTCAATCAAAAAAAAAAGTAAAAAAAGTAATAAAATTGTAAAATTAAAAGAAATAAGAATAATATGAATAGTGCCTACAATAACTTAATCCTAAAGCGTTTTAAAAGTAAGTTTAGAATGTTCTTTCTGTTTCCATTATGTCGAATTTTCTTTGTGCAAACAGTTTATTACGGTGTTCCTATGGTTACCTTCTGGTTTTGGCCTACCGCAAGATAGACAGTTCATTGGGACATCGACAGCCTTGTTGGCTCATTGGTAGTATATCTGTTTATAGAGTTGTAGGGCGTGGATTCGATTTCCACCCAGGACAAACGTTTTGTGGCTGTTCTGTATGTATTGTATGTATTATAAGTATATAAATAAATATGTAGCGCTGTGTGTAATGTCCTACGATATTTATTTTATTTATTTACTATTCTACTCGTAGTGACGTGACGGTAAACACCACTCAAAAGTCACAGCAAAATACGCAATTTCATATCCTTAGATGACATATTTTTTTTTAGTTACTTTGATTTAAAAATCGAAATACTAAACCTATTTTGATTTTCTATGGGACCAATATGAAATTATAATAGGAAAGTTTTCTAGTATTCCACTGGCTAGTTACCAATCTCAAAGTTGAAAATCTGGCGTCATTAAAAAAATCGAGTTATTTTTTTTACTATTTTAGTAAATAATGAAGTCGTGTTTGTTTGTTTTCTTGCTCTTTTCTTAACTACGCAATGGATTTTGATACAGTTTCAGTAATATTTAGATATTTTTTTCGTAATTATACAGTTAATTTATACAGATTACAGGCTAAAATGGGGCACGTCGCTACTATACAGCTTAAATTCAAGTATTCGCAACTAGATGTTGTTAAACTTTAGGCCCTAAATATTTTATAGTACCTACAACACAATCTTAACATAATTGGTATGCGGATTTATAGTTTACTAAAATATAAACTTACTAATTAGCTTTTAAGTCATACAAGTATTAATTATATTATTTATTTATTAACCAGATATTGATGTATGTATTTTGTTCCGACCGTCGCATGATACTGCGTCTCTGTTTAGAGCGTTTATGTTTTTATTCATAAGTATTTGTTACATACATATGTATGTCGTAATACTTACTTCTTTAGGTTACCTTTTATATACATTTACTGTGTTCAGTAAGCCCTAAAAATTTGAGTAGAGATATAAGGGTGATGAAACATCTCAGTGTGACCATAACGTACGATAGTAAGTAATGAAAAGGCTTAAATTTTAAAATGTCTTTATCAATATATGTATAACTGATTAGTGACCGATGATTACTCACCTCGAAGCTCACGCTTTCCTCCCCGTCCCGTTTTACGAAGAACACTCTCTTTTCACACTCCATAGATACAAAAAGCTTGCTACACTTACTTTTTTCTTGCCCTTCTTTAGTCTGACCATTGTTCCCGTTGACAGCCAGCACCTGTACGTACTTGTGTATATTTTTTATCAAACTTCACCGTTTATCATTTGGTATCACTGTTGTTCTGTTCCTAGCGACTCGCGGCACTGATAACGCATCCACGTAATTATTGATTAGTTAATATCTGTTGTGAATTAAAACAACTAAGAGATATCGGTTTTACATATCTAGATATTTTTTAGGAAAAGATGAAATACGTTAAGGTTCTTCTTGAAATATGATTAAAGTGTGTCAAATCTCTTCGCTTTATCTTATCGCCCTCTTATGCTGTGACAGTATCTGGTATTTCCATTATTGTCGTGTGTAAACGTTTTTTGCTGATGTTTGTGCATACTGTTCCAGATACAAGTTGAACTTTAGTAACGTGGGTTCCGTACGATGTATATTGTTTAAAAAATAAACGCGTTTTCTATGGAAAAGTAGTACTTCTGTATGTTTACTATTTTAATAGTAAACATACAGAAGATTAGAGTAAAAAGATGGTCGTAATAATATTAATGATAATTCGTTGATTAATAATGAGAAAAATCGCAGGAAAGATAATATTTTTTAGGAAAAGATTGAGCACTGAAAGAATTCGCCCATTTCCGGAGTTTTTTCCTGTTTGTGAAGCGTTATCTAAATCTGAAGTACGAGTAAGCATGGGTAATGGCCGCACGTGCGAGATAACTAATTGCAATCAATGGCCGGCGTAGCAGTGGAGCGCACCCAATTGCCTTTTTTAAATTGTTGACATACTAAGTTTTTAACTACAACTCACCTGATGTTAAGTAACGATGTGAAGTATAATAGAACTGGCTCTCAAGTGAGTCACGCCGTTAGGTGCTTTACAGTAGACGATGGCAGCTAGCCAGCTTAGTACACAAAAGTACCCTATCACGTTATGATTTCCTCACGATTCTCCATCACCGCCAACTCAAGCTCATTGTTGGGATTTGAAGTCGCGCCTTTCAACGTGTAAACCGACCCCGCGAACCACTGAGCTATCATCGCTACAAAAATTCGTTGCCTTGAGATTGCCTTGCGTACGATCATACCTTGGAATCGAAATGCGTTGGTTCGATCTTGAATTTATAATTACGTTTTCAAATTTTTTTAAATGAATTTTAAGACTAGATTTTTTGTAAAAATAAACATTGTGTTAACCGGTTTTGTCCAGAGAGTAAAATTTAAAGACAATATGTGAATCCGTTGACTCGTGGCATGTAATCGTTGTAGTAAGAATAGATGTACAGATGTGTGTAACTCTCTATCAGTGTCTGTTTTTCCGACCAACGTACAACCCGAGGTTGTTCAACAAAAACATGTATGAGTACTTCATAGACGAGCGTGCTTCGTCTTCGGTTACATCATCACTTTCCATCAGACGAAATCGTAGTCAAACGCATGCATGTCTTACTATGGATACTGACGTGGTTTTGACACATTTTCGTTTTAAATATGTACATATAACGGAATAGTTCCCGCTCGATTAGGTCGGATACTCCGTTTATAGATTCCGTCAGATCCGGTGACCAATAAATATGTAGCGGTGATAGCTTAGTGGTTAGCGCGGTCGGTTAGAAGGCCGTGGGTTTATATCCTAACATGAACTTGAGCTGCTGGTAAAGGACAATATCCTGAGGATACTATAAAGTACCACTACCACCGTGTCTTGTCACTGTTACCATTCCTTACGTTGCTTTCTTTCAGCGGCAGCTCAAGTTCATTGTTGGGATTTAACCCCAAGTTCTTTGGTGTGTGAACCGACCGCGCTAACTACTGAGCTATCATCGTTAACAGTACTGCATTAAACTAAACTCAATAATATTGATGTATCAATGATTAATAGATCTCTAAATATATATAACTCAAAGTTGACTGACTGACTGACTGACTGACATAGTGATCTATCAATGCACAGCCCAAACCACTGGACGGATCGGGCTGAAACTTGGCATGCAGGTAGATGTTATGACGTAGGCATCCGCTAAGAAAGGATTTTGATTAATTCTACCCCCAAGGGGATAAAATAGGGGATGAAAGTTAGTATGAAACTTTGTCAATTTTAAACTAATCGGGCTGAGACTTTGCATGCATAAAGCTACTATGACGTAGGCATCTAGCGCGGGTGAAACCGCGGGGCATAGCTAGTGATATATAAAGATGATGATTGAAGATTCAGCAGCCAAGTGTTGTTGTTGTTGTTGATTAATATACTATTAATTAAGGGTCGTATAATTTTTTTTTACTTAACTGTTGTCAATAAAACCCTATGTACTATATAACTTTAAAGAAACATTAGTGCTACTAGAATAACGTTATAATGCACGCTGTAGCAATGCCGTGTGCTATATTCGGTTTGGCATAATATTTATAAGTTATTCCGCAGTAGTTCGTTATAATTTCCTAGTTTTTATACTGCAATCTGAACAGACTTTTTGTCAAATTCCACGGGGACGAAGTCGCGGGTAACGGCTAGTATACTATAAATGTGAAAGTTTGTATGTTTAGATGTTTCTTACTCAATCACGTAAAAACGGCTGAACGGATTTGGATGATATATTTTATAGCATACATATAGATTATTACCTGGATTAACATATAAGCATACTTTTTATATAAAAAAAAATATATTAGGTTCCTGTGAGATTGCCAAAAAAATTTCCACTGACCACCACCAGATGTCAAGTTCCACAGTACACAATAGTAACGACTATTCTATTTATGATTTGACGACATCTGGCGGTGGTGATGGCATTTTTTATTCAATTCCACAGCTAGTGTATAAAAAGACCATCACCATTGCGGCAGTACACAGAATTTTGAGTAACAAAACGAGGTCCAGAGTTAACGCTTATTAGTAGCCAATTACTTTTTGTTTGCTAACTATTGTACAGATAAAGCTTTGTGTGGTGTGGTCATGCTCACCTCTGGTATGTCGATGGGCAGCGAGGCGTCCTCTATCGCGTCCTTGCAGTACTCTTCGTCGTCGGAGTTGAAGCCGAGCTCCTCGCCGTAGCAGCTGTGCACCTGCAAGCGCAGTGATAAGATACTATATCATCACCAACAGAGACCTTGGCGTGCCAACTTGCGAAAATACTTTCGTCAAATTATTGATAACAAAATGTATGAAAAACCTTGGTGGACGTAAGTGGAAACTAATTAATTTATTATTAAATTGTTCCATTCCATGGCCGTACGGATGAGAAACGTAGAGTCAAATATTTACTTGGTGAACTCCTCAGCAGAACATCGCTTAGGCAGATACTATCGCAGTACCAGTTATTCTGCCTTCAAGTAATAGTGTGTAAACATGACTGTGTTCCGGTTTGAAGGGTACTGCAGCTAGCTTATTGGTGATGAAAAGTTGTTAGAAAAAAACTTTTAAGCCATGAACACCGCGGGAAGGTAGCAAGTCTGTCAATTTTCAACAGGATTCATTTCGGAGAATGTGCTACTGAGCTGTACGACCTTGTACTTTCATCCCCCTTTTTACTACAGGACAAGTAGAGAGACGGCCCACTACCACCCGTACATAGTGGAATTTCCTTGGGTACGTACCAAACGTTTCTCATCCGTACGGCCAAGGAATGGAACAAGCTGCCGGCTTCTTTGTTTCCTGAGAGATATAATCTAGATCTTTTCAAGGCCAGAGTGAATAGGTATCTTCTAAGTCTGCGTGCTTTATCTTCGACCACATCATCGCTTACCATCAGGCGAGATAGTGTTCAAAGGCGGACATATCCATATTATAAAAAAAAGCGAATTTACAGGGCTGTTGAGACTAACCATTGAAACTCTCAAAGTAATGAAGTTCACTGTGATATGTTAATTTATATTTATACACTTATGTACTAACTAGCCTAAGGTTACCTATCTCAATAAAATAATCTTTATTTTTTTAATACATACATTAGGAACACACAGACACAGAACAAAAAATGTTTTTAAAAATGTCCTCAGCGCGGGAGCGCCGCAAACTGAATGATCTGTAGTCCAGCCTTGATCCCGCACATACATAAACGCATATATTTACTGAACCACGGGAGTTCAGTGTGAAAGTATGGACGCGGTAACACTTAACATTAAGAGGAAAGCAGTCAACTGAGACATTTGAAAATTAGGTATTTCACCAAGCTATTTCTGTCGCGCCGCACGCAGCACCCGCGTACATACTGAGCGAAAGGGACAACTGCACCTCGGGCTCATTAACCCGAAATAAAATGAGCAAAATCGAGGTTTCGTATTCCTCTGTTTCCTCCTCCAAATTTAGACCGATTTTAGTATTTCTTTTAACAATTAAATAAAAAGGAAGTGTTCTTTGCCTGTGCGTTTTATTTTTTTAAGATTATGTCTATGAGATTGGGAATTTGGACGTTGAAACACAGCGTTGAAACTAGGAAAATTTTAAGATTTTTGAAGATTCCTAGCACTTATAAAAAAAACATATATCAAAAAATCAAAACAGAGGGGCATGAAACTAGCAAGTATCTTCTTCCTACCTAAAAATTATTGCTCTAGTATTAAAATCCTGGAAGGAAAATGGGGAAAACGTTTGTATGAAGAAAATTACGACTTGTTTCCTCTTAAGAAGGCTATATATAACCTTGGGGTATACTGACTCGAAAGGGACTTTCGACTGCCCTGTTGGTTCATTGGTAGTATGTCTGCTTCAAGAGCCGTAGGGCGTAGACTCGATCCCACTCAGGACAAGCATTTTGTGGTATAAACGAAAATGTTTATTCTGTGTCTGGGTGTTCTGCATGTATTATAAGCATGTATTTACAAAAAAAAGTATTTAAGTATTCTATCAGTTATCTAACTTCCATAGTACACGCTTTGCTTAGTTTGGGGTCAGATGGCGCCGTGTGTAATGTCCTACGATATTTATTTATTTACTTTTACTAAGAAATAATTATGAATCATAAAAAAAGATCAGTCGTTCTACACAATCCCGAGTGTGTAGAACAACTGTTTTTTTTCAAGGAACATTTTCTAAGGAACAATCGATTTGTTTTTCACTATTGTATCAATCTATGTGTTCTGTGCTTCATGTCATATCATCAGGAGAACGTCTCGCTCAACTTCTTGATTTCTACACACCCTTACATAATTTCGTATTTATAATATTAGTCTGATGTTATATATATGTATATATATATATATACATGATGTGATATATGTTACATATACAATACATATTTGTAATATATAAATTCATGGATGTTGAATGTTTTTTTTTAATAATAAATTTTCAATAATCATTTCCTACTATTAAAGTTAGTAGTAGGCTAATAGTAGGTAGTATTTCGTCTACTGCGCAACGCTTTTCCGACGTTCTTTCCATAGCCATTAAATATGAATGAACGTTGACTTTGCATATAAGTATTATGCGCATATTTTGAAAACTTGTGTAAATGTGTCAGAACACACCTTGTATCGTTGAATTTTAAAAACAATTCAAAATGGCGCGCATAACTTTTCCATTCGCAACAAAGGAATTCTAAAACGTGGTGTGGGGTGACGTCACAGGTCCAGCCCATAACTGAGCAGGTTCATAAGGTAGTGGACCGGAAACCACATCTAAGCCATCATTTAGAAGACAAGCCATTCATCATTTTGATAAGTTGTTTAAACATTGATATGTATAACAATACAATATAGGTCCCACGATGGTTCCTTGGGGAACTCCTAGGTTGAATATTTTCATCAAATGTCATAGACAGCCCTGTTGGCTCATTGGGAGTATGTCTGCCTGAGCTGGGGGGCGTGGGTTCGATTCCAGCCAAGGACAAACATTATGTGGTATAAAACAAATGTTTGTTCTGTCTGGGTGTTCTGTATGTATTATAAGTAAGTATTTACAACAAAAAAAAAAAAAGTATTTATGTATTCTATCAGTTATCTGACTTCCATCACACAAGCTCTGCTTAGTTTGGGGTCAGATGGCGCTGTGTGTAATGTGTAAAAAAAAAAAAAACACAATTCTGTAATTCTCAATTAGTCTAGTAGGCAAAATCAATAGTAACGGTTGCAGGAACAAGAACCCGTAGTGTCAGGTGTAGGTTCAAGGTGGGTTAAATACGTATTTACGCTCATTTTTTATTGTCCGTCTTCCCATTCCTGCCCCAACAAATTTTTATATGATCCTACCAATGCTTTAGATACTCTTTGCATCAATAAATTTACAGATGTTCTTAGCAGGCCGAGGTCTCTTAGTAGATTATATAGAGATTTTCTTCTCGCTCCAACTAGTTAGTGGTAGTCGCTTGTTGGTTACTAGCCGTAGTGTTGGCGGAAACTCACCCATTGCCATATCTCCTGGCTGGACATGGGTTGGTCCATGAGCGCGTTCTGCCACACCCGAAACAGCATCAGATATGCTTTATCCCGCCCTGAGAACGACGTCAGGAAATTCTTCTCTCCTTCTGTGCAAACCAGGATCGCATTTGGTATTACCTGCACATAAATAAATTTAAATAAGGTTTCGTGCCTGATAAATTAGTTTCAATAATATATTTAGAGTTGCAACGACAGGACCTTCGTCTTTTAGTAGGCCTTATAACCGGTCATTGCTATTTGAATAGTCACATGTACAAACTGGATAGCCCGTTCTGCTGTGGCTGCCTTCAGTGGAATAGTTGCCATTTGGTGCCATAAAAAATTAAGTTTGGCCCAGTTGTTTTTTTTTTTTTTTTTATTTGTAACGTGGACTATCTAATTGTCTTTGGCAAGATGTTTTTGAATCTTAGCGAGATTAGCTAGAGTCGTACTGTTCAAGTGTTTCTTGGCGTGAACATAAATCAACTAAAAATTCAAAAGCGAAAAGTAAACTTACTTTACAAAGAATTCGGTATGTAAAGTTTTTTTTTGGTATTTATTTTATATTTTTTTTTGATAGTAAACTTTATTTCATGAAACTAATTTGAATATTTTGGCTTTTTATGCGGTAGTTGATTTTTAATACGTTTTCAAACTTTCGATAGCGATGACGTCATAAGGTTGACTGAATATCCTTAGTAGGCCTTTGCCATGTAAAACAAAAAATAATATTTTGACACATTTGATTGACTTTGACAACTGATATGAAGTAAAGAATTTTGTTTATCAAAGCTTCTTAATGTTGCTAATCTATTACTTTTTTGTATGAATTATTACGCTATAACGCCGCTGGCAAAACTACTAAGATTTAAAAAAATAGATGGATCTATTACAGCTGTTTTACAGAAACATTAGAACTGACAGTATGCACAGAGTATGATGCCAAAAAAAAAGGACAAACCCAATGAACTTTTTTTTTACGTGATTTGGCAATGCACGGTTGTTATATTTACCTATTTTGGTATTTTATAAATGAAGTAACGAAATTATAGTATTTTTCCGTACTATCCTTAGATATGGATAGTATCTAGTACGGAGCATGAAATAGTTGTACAAATACTGTAATTATAGTACAAAATCCAACGCTGCGTTGACTTGACATTGACAGTTTTTGTTTAGGTTCGCCATTGCTTTTGCACAGCGAACTACATGACGTCATTATGGGACTCATTGAAAGTCAAGTTTATCTTGTGTATTTTATTGAAATATACCCCATCTCATAGTTTAGAGAGTTTTAAACGTCAAAATAATGTACAGGAATGTAATATTTCGAAATGGTTTTGGAATCAGCAAAGTATTTTTTTTCTTTACATACCGAATTATTATACCTGCTAGGTACCTACTGAATTGTTTAAAATCGGTGTTTAGCCTAGCCTAGGTGCCGGTGCTTGGCACCGACTTCAAACAGATCAGTAGGTACCTAGCAGGTATTAATACTTTTTAAAGTAAGTTTATTTTTCACTTTTTAGTGCTGATGTTTTTTTCTTGAAGTCTGTTTTGCTTTTTTTTTTTAAAGTTTCTTTATGTTATATCCATTAATATTTTCAGATCCAAGAAGCTGTGATTCTGGACACGGTGCGCATTGATTTCTTCACTCCTCAGCCCTAACCACCGGTAGCTTGAACCCTGCCCTGGTGCTGTGCGACAGCACTATTATTTTAAAGTGATTTATGATTTTATGCAGAGTTATAAGCTAAGAGAAGTATACTGACGAGTGCGGTTTTTTCCTTGGTGATGGCGGTGACTTCCTTCCACCGCAGCGTGACGTTGGTCTCCCAGCCGAAGATGTTCGCGTAGAAGCACAGGTAGTTCTGCGACGCGTACAGCCGCCCGTGGGCCAGGATGTCCTTCTGCAGCGCGCACGAGTAGTCTGCCAATTCAACAGATACATCAGAGCTTTTACTCGGTAAATATTTAAAATAACCACAAGTCTTTATAGCACTACCAAAGTAATCACGGATCGCCCGCGGAAACAGGAGGCAAGTGGAGGCGGGCGTCGACAGCGCAAGGACCCACACGTGATCAGTGCACACGAGATATGTCGTGAGATAATTTTATCGATTGACGTAATAGATTTGCGTTGACTTAATGGTTTTGCATCTATGAACTACTTATATTAAAAACTATTGATTTTAGAACTATTGAACTATTGAATATAGTAAATTACAGCGGTGTAATTACCCCACCTACCTCCTGATTCCGCGGGCGATCTGTGATTACTTTGGTAATGCTGTAGATATTTTAAATTTATGTAGGATTTTAGTTTTATATACTAAAAATATTTCGGATAAATATTTAAAAATTGTCGTCAAGTTAGATAAATATTTAAATAAAATCCTTCGCACTGTTGTAACTAAAACGACTTTTAAGCGGAAATACACTACAAATATATCTATATATACCACCCTAACAGACCCCTATCCAAAGGAGCCCATTACGCTTACCTAACCAGGTACAGCTGCTACAGCCCATTGTCTCTAGCGGCTGTTACTAAATTAAGCATGTTTTTATGAACACTGACCAACAATAAGACGTTCATCTTCGGGCAAGTCCTTGAATAGTCGTTTGAAGTCGTCGGACTTGCTCTTGTACGTGGGGTAGAGCGAGTTGTACCAGCTTTTCTTCTTGACGCGCGCCGCGCCCGCCGCGCTCCCGTCGTTTGACTTCGTTGAGAGTTGTGTCTGGAACTGCACGTTTTGTACAATTACACTCTGTAGCCTGTCTGACAGCCCTGTTGGCTCATTGGTAAAATAAAGCTGTAAAAGGGGGGGAGGGGGTTTGCCAATACTCGCCACGCTTGGCAGGCGGGTTGGCGAGCGCAGTTAGGTGTGATCGTTCAAGGAACACGCTGCTGCCCATCTTCCGGTACATCCTTTACGGCAACCACGGGTAGAGAGGGTGGGGTACAATTCTTACGCCGGCACCGCCACGGCCTATTTGTACATTAATCGTAGTTATTGCTGCTGGGTTCAAACTGTGAAGAAAACATCTTGAGGAAACCTACAAGATACTTCTTAATGTTATTTAAGATGTATAATGATGGCCAACCCGCACTTGTCCAGTATGGCCCGCCTGCGCTCAGCAGTGATTTATGAAAAATCTTCGTGCGGCATATCGTGTCTGACACGATGGCTAGCCAGCCTGTACGAATTTACTTTTCATTTAATCTCACGCGCAGCATCAACGTGCTTCAAATCAAGCCACCTCGACCAACCGACTCACTTTTGGTATATCAGACCTCGACGCGACGGTAGGTAGTTCTGCGCTAGATATTGACAGATTGTCGCCCCCGGCGTTGGCTGCCAGTGACTCGATGCTCTGGAATAAGAGAAGTTCTATAAGACACGAGCTGCATGTAGACAAGTATTCTTGCCGTGTTGACACGGCAATTAAAATACAAAAATGTTATTGATAACACCATAGTTACAAGGCAAAGAAAAAAAAAGTTAATATAGTCTATCCAGTAAAAAAACATTTCACGTTTACCACAATACGCCCGTTTCGCTTATCTAAATATTGGCAGGTTATCAAAATACTTAATACCAATATCATACCACGATTACATACTTCTAACACAATGAGCTCGCGGTATATTTTAACGATAATTAGATACATTACTTGAATCAGAAAATGTCTTATTAAACTTTTATATCGCAGCTCGACTAGTAACTACGTGCAACGCGCCATCCAGTCAACCTTCGTATGTGTGTTCTGTAGTGATATTTACAACTGAGCGCTACCGTGTGTCGGATGGCACGTTAAATTGTCGACCAGTTTATGCTATTGCAGATTTTAAAACACGTTAGTCGCCTTCAGTTGGCATTGGCTTTAACAGTAAGGCTGGCCACTCAGCTTTGATAGGCTGCATTATATTCAAATGTGTTATTAATAGTGATGCTTCAGCCATTGTTGTAGGGTATGTTTTGGTTAATTAATTACAATGAATAACTCGTGGAACTCGCGGCACGCGCGCCAGCGCCGTCCGGTTCGGATAATCGTCGAGAAGGTCACTATTACATGCTTTGTTGTAATTGACCGAATCAAGTGAAGGACATTGAGTCTAATGCAACAGAATGCCATTCGTAGGTATATTTGTACTACTATAATTAATTAGAGAAGTTGCGCACCGTTGATTGAAACTTCTGTAAACAAGTAAGGGTTTCAAATTGGAACATGGAAGGAATCCATTTTTTTTTGGCTTGTGACCGCCATCTATGCGGTCTACGGTGGAGCGCGCTCGCCTACAAGAAACCGATTCGCTCGCGACTTGAAGGCACACAGATTGTATCTATCAGATAACACCCAATCGGGCAGCAAATTACATTGTTTAGCGGTTCTACAATGAAGGTGGATTCGAACCGTTTAGTTTGAGTTTCATCCATGAAAAGATTGCTTTATATTTGTCAATTTGTCTCTACTCTAGAACACATTAACGGTTATCAGTTCTGCGACAGATAAATTCCTGAAAATACCATCGAATGTCTCAAAGTAATAAGCGTTAAAACAGTGACATCCTAGACATTGGATTTGTTCGAAGTTGTAAATACCTACATAGAAACATTCAATCACATCTTTTCACTGTATGCAAAATTCTGGACACCGCTGCCAACGACAGTCAAGCGGTACCTCATACCATTACGAGAGCTCCAAACTAGGTGGTAGATTTAGCAGAAGGTCGTCTAAGTATCGCCGCAGTACTAGATATCCGCCAAACTGTAATGCGTAAACATTGCTGCAAAACCAGTTTGAAGGCACTGTAGCGAAATCACAGGATCATTGAGACTAACCATCGAATGTCTCAAAGCAGCGATACCCTGGTCTTTGGACCTCTGGACAGGTGTTTATCTTACCATCAGGCGAGCGTGCCCTTCGTCTCATTACTTTTAAAAAAGAAAATTACTTTTAAACCTTTTAGTTAACTAATACCTACCCATACGTATAGATGAATTTAGTTCTCTGAATCACTTAGGATTATATAAATATATATCTTAATCACTGCGATTAAGAAACAGTTTTGTATGAAAGTACCAATTAGCAATATCTGCAGTAACTAGAAACGTGGTCCTAAATTGGTTGAGTTATCGCCATCCAGTTAACAAGCGTGCAAGACCTTGGGGCGCTCACTAGAGCGGAGAAGGCGATTTATTAAAATTTGTATTTGAGAAGAATGTTCTTTTTGAAGGTTTCATTCTTCGAATGTATGTTCTCTAATATGTAAAGAATTTTGAACGATTACAATAGGTCTGTGCTTAATTAGTCCGTTAGCTCATTTGGTAGAATATCTGCTTCAAGTGCTGTAGGTTCGATTCCCACTAGAACAAACGTTTATGTGACGATAAATGTTTATGGACATGCGTTATCTATTACCATTAAGAGAGCGTCTCGTTCATCTCATATAAATTACATTAAAAAAAGATTTTAAAAATTATAAATATGATCAAATGAGACCAAATTAAAAATGAGTTTAACAATTCATGTCTCGGCCCTATCGTCAAATCAGTTCGACGTCCTAGGACCCAAATTATTGTTGTATTATACGGATTATATATAATCAGCATATACTAGTCGTGTTTCAAATCGACACGACCATTAAAAGTACATTAAAGTGTACTTAGATTATGTTACATATATTTACAAGTGAAGCTATGAAAGAAATAGTCGTAAGTCTGGACGTCACTTAGTTCTGTCCGTTCTAGATTATTACAATAAAAAATTTATTCTTTGAATGGGCTATGTATAACCGAGCACTTGAGACATCTACATGTAATAATTAGTGTCCGCATGTTTGGTTTTTACTCGAAACTACTGACCAATCAGCATTTTGATAAATTCCTTACATTTACTCACGAATAATTTTAAGACTGTAAGCACGTCATGCGAATATTACTATGGTTGTCTGGAAGATAATAATTGTTTACCAATTGTTTCACTATATTTTGGATGTTAAAAGTGTTTTTTTTTTTTTACATTTTCATTGTTTTGGTGTTATTTTTTTACAAAACTGTACATATACAAACAATTGCATTACAATCACAAAATCAAGTTTAACAATACTAGATTCATATGCATATTGTTAAACACAGCATGCGTAAAAAATAATTATTATAATTTAATATATAATTTCAAACAAAAATGTTTCTTGAAAGAAGAGATAGACATTAAATACATATATCTAAATTAAAGAGTTACCTATGTAATCATTGCGTGTAGTTGTCTCAAGCTAACGATTGCATATGGCCCCTCTGTGCTTATTACCTTATCATTTTCTGTAGTTTCTGTGGTGTTGACGCTTGTGTCCGTGATACGCAGAGATGGGGAGGGAGACCGGGACACGCTCCTGAAATCATTTACAAGATATTTATAAGATATTATTTGCAGAGGAAGTAATTCGCTACAGAAGTAAAGTCACAAAAATAGCTCAGCGTATTAACAAGCTAAAGTGGCAATGACCTGGACTCATCTGTCGCAGAACCGATAGAACCGATAACCGCGGGAATAGACGTGTTCTAGAGTGGAGACCACGAATTCGCAAACGTAGCGTACGGTGCCCTGATACTCGATGGATTGACGATATACGTAGGACAGCTGGCGGTGGATGTAAGCGAAAGTCGAAGCAGTTGACTTCGATGGACTGATGATGATTTGCAGAGGCAGTCGGATTAAGTCGGCCCGTGCACCCAAGCCATGACATTTATATTACTGCTACCTATCTTTAAATGTTATCAGATCTTGATAATTAAATAAATACCCTGACTAATAGTTACCTCTAGAAACCTACTGTGAAGAGGCGAGCGCCAGTTTAAAAAAATCTAATCTAGTTTTAAATATAAAATCTTGCGAAATGAAACTATTTGTCGTTGGAAAACCTTGCCTTGCCGCTCGATAAAGCAATATTAAAGCATCAATAGATCACGTATCTACTAAATGAATAGCGGTAGCTACGAATACAATGAGATAGTATGTCGCCCAAGCAAATAGCACTATTTAAACTTCTCGCTAATTTGTGTCATTTTTGATAAAATATTTCCTGGCAAATAACATTCATTTCAACCACATACAGTCGAACAAATCCAAGGAAAATATCTATTGTCAATACAGTCGCACAAAGTTCAATGTAACATCGAAATAAGAGTTAAATGATTAAAAGTGAAACTTTTGCGATCGTGGAAGGCTATCAGAAATTCGCGAAATGGTAAACGGAGCGTTGGTCGTCCACCAGCTCGTTGGGTAAACGTCATAATAAAAATCACGGATCGAACCTGGACGAGATAGACACAGGACCGGGACGAGTGGCGTACGAGAAGAGAGGCCTATGCTCAGCAGACTACGGGCTGATGATGACGATGAACAGAAATTAGAACTAGCTCACCACACAAACAAACATAAATTCAAAACCCTGTGACGGATTTTGCTCGCATTCGAACTTCTTGTTCTTTGCACGAATATATTATTTATCTTTGTTTATTTTTCCTAAAAACATGAACATCAGATCATATATACGTACTATACGGAATACGAATAATGATGTCTCTGTAGCTTCAGACGAAATTCTTAATAATTTTGCTTGATGGTATATCTCCCTATCAGGTCATCCAGGTACGTACCATCGCAGTACCAAATATCCCATTCGGCGTGTAAACCAACCGCGCTAACCACTGAGCTGTCATGGCCACAAATATACATCAAATGCGTTTAACATGATCTCAGGTTCATTTTTATAAGACTAAAATGAACTACTAAGGCATGCCATTTAAAATAAGACTGCAGAATAATTAAACATTATAGAAAAACAAAAAAGAAAACATAACTCACTTGACTCCCCCACCCGGCTACTGACGAAACCAACAATTATTAACATTGCCGATCAATTTAGACCTCAGTGTCGACTTATATAACACCACAGACGACTAGTATGTAGTAAAACTCACAATTACTCGGAAGAAAAAATAGAATTGCATCTATCTTGATTTAACAGCTATGCAAACATCGCCTTTGTTTCAATTACATTACATTAAAGTTCCCATGACAAAATAAAATATAGAAAAGACGAGTTTAAAATTATGTTATTGAAAATAACAACCATTGTTTATAAAAAGTTATTATAGACGAGTTATGTAAGCGGATTTATAGGAGCTTCTGAGGGCGCAAGAATAACCAAAAGTTAGACAGTAATATCCCACTTCACACTAATGTAGTAACACCCCACGTTTTCAGGGAAAAATAGTTCATGTGTTAATCTATCTGCATTCCAAATTTCATACAGATCCTATAAGCCATTACAGAGCGAAGCACCAAACATACAAACAGACAAACTATGAGAGCGAAAACAAAGTTAATTAAGATGTTTTTAGGCTTGCGTTTGATCGCCTCCGCGCCTGATGTTAAGCGAAGATGCGGTCTACGATGGAGCACGCTTGTCACCGATTCACTCGTGACATGAAGGCACCCTGACTGTATTATTACACATTGTATTAATCAGGGAACACCCACTCAGGCAGTAAATTTCAAATCAAAACATCAATTATATCATTTCAATCGATAATTGTTTTCATTTGGAAATTTCTGAGGGAACTGTTGTTTATCGAAATACTTTATAAAGTAATGTCTAAGTCTCAAGTAATCTTAAAGCATGTTTTCCGTATTATTTATCAAATTGATTTATTAAACTTACGCACAATGTATTATTAACGGCGCTGTTGTCGTATTTTTTTTTTAAAATTTCGCAATTCGTTTCTGTATAATAATAACTTTTTGATAAATGTATCGTACAACTTCGTAACTGCCATATTTTTGTTCCGTTAACTAAAATTCAAAATTCAAAACCATTTATTCAAACTAGGCTGAGAATCAGCACTTTTCGAACGTCGAAATTACACAAGACAGTCCCCCAAAACGCCTACCCGTCACCACTTCCTAGTGCTTTAGCTGGGAAGAAGAAGTGGCGCAACAAACTCCCCAGCAGCACAGCTGTCTGTTCAGTTAGAGAAAAAAATAATAATTATATAATACTAAGCAAAATTATTTACATTACGCGACACAACACAAACTGCGACTCTTAGTATAGTCAAGTAATCTTTATAATCACCTAAGCACACTCGCAAGAATATGAGTAAATTTCGGAATGGAGATCGCCTTAGAATAAAACAAATATTTTTTATATACGGTCATCTCCTAGATTCGATTGAAATGATGCAATCATCATGTGGGAGTTCCTATCATTATCATTTACAAACTTTTCCCTGTTATCGCTCGGATTACGTATACAATTACCCAATACATCCAGGATTTTCACTATATAAAATGAATTGTAAATCAGCTGCTTGCCTGCAATATCCAACCCTATAACTACTACATGAAGGCATAGATTTCAGTGTCCACGATTTCCGATCATAATTACTATGCAGATTTCTCAATGAAGCAGTCAGGTCAACGACATACCTACCGCTGCCAAATTACGATGAAATTCAGTTGAAATTGCGAATTTTCCTCTTCACCGATCTTGATTGCACATCGTACTGACGTCACAGATTTGTCACGAATCGCGAATAGGTGATTCGTTGTGATATTAACCTAGGTACAGGTTTATGATTTTAGAGGAATAGGCTACAACGACTTAAAGGGATATACATATACAAAATTGCTTATATTAACAAAAGTAATTTAATTTAAAGCGCCGTTTTTAAGTGACAAGACGATAAGTACGAGATGTGTATTATAGAGATTTTAAGTAAAAACACAGGATTTCCGGAATTTGATTATGAAATATTTAAAAAAAAACAAGCTTTTTGGATAAAGATAAGATTGTAAGTTAATAACTTAAGTGAATTCGTTAACCCGCATATGGTCTGTTCATTCGAAACGCAAAATTATAATGCTAAAATCGACTTTCAAGATTATATTACACAATTACCTATTTTCTTACACGAAACTCTAATTTAATCGTATTAAAAATTATATCGAAGATGGTTTTTTAAACATTCAACAAATCTAAATCTATAACCAACGCTTCGTCTACGTACCCGTCTTGGTCAACCCATTTTCATAGACAAATACAAGTTTCATAAACAACTATAGCATTGAATTATCTTTACCGTGACATTGGAGAACGTCAGTTACATTGTTGCAGTTTGAACACTGCTCCGTGCACTTCACTGATAAGCAAGCAGATATTGAGTCAAAACATCGCACTGATTTGCTACGCTGGCAATCCATTAACCATTCAGTTTAGATTTGTTAATACACACATATAATTCATACATAATATTCATAATATTTATAGCGATGATAGCCCAGTGGTTAGCGCGGTCGGTTCGCATGCCGAAGGGCGTGGGTTCAAACCCCAACAATGAGCTTGAGCTGTCGGTGAAGGAAAACATCGTGAGGAAACCATAGCGTGGTGGTAGGGTACTTTCTAGTACTCGGCTGGCTAGCTACCACCCTCAAGTTGAAAATCTGCCGCCAAGCATCTAACGGTGTGTTCCGGCAGCCTCACTTGAGAGCCAGTTCCATTCCAGGCTAGGTGTGCTTTACCATCTTCGACCAAACATCTTCGTCACTTAACATCAGGTGAGTTGTGGTCAAACAACAAGCCTGCCAGCTTTTAAAAAAAAAAAAATGTAGAACCCTTAGGCACGGAACGAACATAGTATATGTTCGTCACATAAATGTTTATCCTGGATGGGAATCGAACACAAGGTCCTGAGAACAAAAATGTACAAAGATAAGCTAAGGGTAAACAAGAGTAAATAAGTAATGTAGATAGAAAATTTATTCATGACTAATAACAAAGTAGCACATAATATTTATGTATGCATAATATGTACTTTGCTATCCACAAACAGTTAAATGAATATTGTATGTATTATACATTTGTATTTACAAAAAAAAAAAAAAAATTACACTGCCAGTTACCTTGTTCCCATAGGGAACAACATAACTTATAGTATACCAATATACCAATAGCAATATGTAATATGCCATATTTGTTAATATGGCATATTACATAGCTTATTCTATGCCATATTAACAAAAGTTAAAGTAATTTGTTTTCATCATCATCAGCTCTTTGCCGTCCACTGCTGAACGTAGGCATCTCCTAATGCATGCCACTGAGCTCAGTTGACAGCTTTCTGCATCCAATTATTTTTATAAATTTGTTTACGTTTTCATGTTTTTTTTCCATGATAATCTTATATAGTGTCATTTTCTACCGTGATGAATGATTTTTACTATTACTTCTTAATCAGAGGAAC
The DNA here is from genome assembly GCA_950106695.1 of Biston stratarius. Classification (NCBI taxonomy): domain Eukaryota; kingdom Metazoa; phylum Arthropoda; class Insecta; order Lepidoptera; family Geometridae; genus Biston; species Biston stratarius. The sequence goes on along the minus strand of OX467106.1, from coordinate 43,084,782 downwards.
AGCTAAAACCAACTTCTAAAGCTTACAGCAACCGTGACCTATAAACGAAGACGTTTATTTGTCATGCATAATACATTTTGTAGCTAACTTTAATATAATAAAGCTAAAATGAGATTTGTCCGCTTAGCACTGATAAAAACTCCCACATGCAAAATTTAAACAAAGTGTGTCAAAAACATGGCTATCATAAGTTTAAAAATAAAATCACAACATAATCAATAGTTAATTAGGGCACTGGATAGTCTCAATTACCTTTCAAAAGATACTCTTTCCAAGGACCCGAGTTGGGTGAAATGCACTCTCAATGTTGCCACTTCCATGTCTAATTGAACACTATCAGATAAACTTATTTCACACTAAACTAGATAACAAGATAATAGTAATCTATATTTCGTCATTCATTTAGAGACTTACTCAAGTGCATGTTAACTGAACGAATGAGGTAAAATAGTAGAGCACTGTTTATAAAGTTTGTAGAATCCTTTGTTATTTTTGCACTGAACAGTTAAGTTGTTTTGTTCATTGCATATTTGAGATATAAGTGTTTAACTTGCAAAGATAGCTGCTTGATGAGCTATAATGACACTTTTTCTCTCATGTAATGTTATTAGAGGGTTCCGTGACAATTATGTTTTTATACATATAAAGATTTGATTAGAAAATGGAATTTATGGCAAAAGAAAAAAAACACAAATAAAAATTTAAATAGGGCTTAATTTGTGAATCTATAATTAAAGTGTCCAAGAATACACAAGTTTCTATGGAATGGTTGTATTTGAGTTTGTTTTTTTTAACTATATTTTTTCATCGTAAAGCTGAACTTGACAAACAAAAGACCTTTTATAATATTTTATTCATATTCGTAAGATAAATATTTATGCATTTCAGAGGGATTTCCTAACAAGTCTATGGAACATAACAGGTTCTTTTTAGGTAAGCGTGTACCATCATAGAACATATTGTTGCTTAACATCAGACAGGATATGGTCAAACTCAAATCTATTCAGTACTAATAAAAAAAACATGGAAAATTTGCATGAAGATTTTCAAATCATAGTTATCTGACAGCTCAGGACCTTTTTTTAGTACCTTCGCTCAAGTGCTCATCAAAAACTATCATATAAGGAGGTATGGGCAACCTTTGGCTAGTTGCATGCCAAACTTACTATATTAATGCAGTTGTGGGCCATAACACAAAATAAAAAAGCCAATTTTATTAGGTTATTGGTGAAGTAAATTTACGTGTAACGGTTAATGTGATATTTGTGTTTGAACTTCAGAAACAAGTCGTTCAAAATCCACTTGTACAGAGGTGTAACGAGTTTTCCAGATTTTCATCTGTGACTCTCTTACGGCATTTCGACTTATTAGTGTTCATCATTGAGAAAAATTGTTCGCATTTATATGTACTATCAAAAACGCAAACAATTCTTCTCACGAACTCTCTCAGTTGTTTGTATTTCTCTTCGTGCGAAATTTCAAAATGTCTCACGGGCCGGGTGAAATGCCAAAGCGGGCCGGGTGTTGCCCATATATGATATAAAATATGATAATGGTATTTACAATTTTTTAAATGGGACTATTTTTCTTTTCTATGTTTACTTGTACCAAACTCACCTGTTCTCTTGTAATATCTGGTTGCTGTGGTGTGTGATGACTCCAGAGAATGTGAGTGCCTGGCTGATGCTCTGCCCAATAGCATCCTGACTTGATATTACGAGATTTTCCACTGATTTTCTCCTAAAATATTCAATAAGTAGTAATTATTCAATTTTGAAATGTTATACATTGTTTTAAACTGTACAGATTTAGTCCAGATTAATACTTTTAGTTTAAATGTAATCGTATTTTATTATTAAAATCTCATTTTAAACGGGTGATTCATGGCCTCAAATAACACCCTAAAAATGTCAATAGCAGTAAATAAGGTTTGCATATAATTTTTTACTTTAGGCATGAGACAACAATTTCATTAGCACTTAAAATTTTTTTTTCAATTAAAAAAATATTGTCCCGATACCAAAAAACCTAAAGCAACTTTTAATATAGCGCCAGAAATTAATCACTAAAAACTATGTTCCTTGTAATTTTAATATTTTATGATACTTGGAAGCAGACATAAAGTGGCTTGAATATGTAGATAAGATTTAAAATTATGGACTTAGTATGTTAATGAGATTTTTGTTTTATCTTGTGTCATATGCACAGATTGATTCTGGTTTGACTATAGTTAGATTTACCTGTCTAGACTTGAATTTAACGGATTCAAATGTGTTTATTATAATTTATTTAATTAGCGGTGCAACAAACAAATACTGAGATAAATTATTTATGCACTTTTTAAATTATTTATTTTTTAAGTTTTCTTGTATGTTTATTACATCAACTGTTGTAAAGATTGAGGCAGCTGAAAAAAGTTATTTTGCAGTGCAGAAATCTGTGAAATAAAGATCAATGACCCTACGGCAAAAACCTGTTTTGTGACTGTTTACATAAGCGATAGAACGCTGCAGCACAAAACAAACAAGACGAGCGGCGCCACATCAAGGAACTTAGCCGAATACGTGTTCTTTCTATAATTAGGAGAAATGCGTCAACTTTACTTACATCGATAGCGCAATGTTGCGACTGTCCAGCTCTGAAGAAGTCATGGTTACTCCTTTATTTACGTATGGCCGTCCACTCGCGTGCTATCATTAGCCACTGCGTTTTTTACTATCATTATCCGAATAAGGAGACTTTTTTGTTTCAAATCACGAATTGATCCGTTTCTTCGTCAGCGTCTCGGCGATTGTAATTTTTATTTTTTGTTTCAATTTCAGTAGATACCGTAACTTTACCACCAGGCGATCATACTCACACTGACATACTGACACTGACAAAATACGTGTGAGAGAGTTCAGCGACAGTGAAGTTTAATCTGACACTTCTGACATCTGGAGACATTTTTTTCCCCCCTTTCTTCTTGGCATTGCACTGTGTATTCTGCCAGTTTCAATGTTTCTGTATTTTGTGCGCAGTCTTTATTTTTCAGCTTCTTTATTTTTATAGTCAAAGACCAGTCTTGGTCAAATCCAATCCGTGCCAGTCAAATCCAGTCATGCCTTAGTACAGTAGTACATAGTTTTCAATTTTATGTTAAATAATTTATTGTTAATTAATTGTTCCTTTTAGTTAGTAAACCTAGTTATATAAGAAAATATTGCATGCCAGCTAGGATAAACTGTTGTATAAAAACTTATATATAAGATTAATTTGTACACAGTTTTAAGCAATAAAGATTATCTTATCTTATCTTTAAGCCTCGATGGAGTTTTAAAAGCAACACAAAAGTCATGTTTTATCACATTATATCACTTTCCCACCCTTGCGTTTGTAATTTAGCACTTTATGATTCAAATACCACTATTTTTATACATAAACACAAGTTTTGGAAAAAAGAAAGAGAAAAGATAAATACACTAAGTCAGACGTCAAAATCAAAGAAAAATAACATTATACGTCAATGTCAAGTACAACAAGACTTTCGTTCGGGCATCAAAATCAAATCATTGAGCATGGTAGATGGTACACGTGAGATTATTTTTATGTGATTTGTTAATTAAAAGGAGATCCTGTAACTAATCTCTTTCCAAAACTAAAACGATGGCGGATGAATCCGCTTTCGATAAGAAAAAAGCTCATCGAGCCAAACATGCCGGGCGGAAGGCAGAAAAAAAGAAAAAGAAGAATCAATTGGACCAGTCTAACCTAAGTGCTCGTCAGAGGAATCCTAAAGCTTTTGCTATTAATTCGGCTGTCCGAGCCGAAAGACAGTTCCGTCGGCGGGAAGATGTCATCTCAAAGAAGCAGCACATACCTCAAGTTGACAAAACTCCTCTGGAACCACCTCCTATAGTTGTCGCAATAGTGGGACCGCCACAGGTTGGGAAGACAACTCTTATCAATAACCTTATCAGAAGTTTCATAAAAACCAACGTGACGAACACGAACGGTCCTATCACCATCGTCACGTCGAAAAAGCGACGAATAACATTGATAGAATGCAACAACGATATTAATTCCATGATAGACATCGCAAAATGCGCCGATTTAGTCTTACTTCTCTGTGATGCGAGCTTTGGCTTCGAAATGGAAATATTTGAGTTCCTCAACATCTGCCAAGTGCATGGCATGCCAAAAATTATGGGTGTCTTAACACATTTGGATATGATAAAGAATGCTAAAACATTAAAAACAACCAAAAAAACTCTGAAACACAGGTTTTGGACAGAGGTATACTCTGGAGCTAAGTTATTTTACCTCTCAGGTATAGTTCATGGTGAATATTTAAGAAATGAGATAAAGAACCTAGCTCGATTTATTTCTGTAATGAAATTCAGGCCATTGTCATGGCGAATGACACATGCATACATGTTAGCAGACAGATTGGAAGATATTACAAACCAGGAGATGATACGAAAGGATGCCAAGGTTAACAGAGATGTGGTGTTGTATGGATATGTTAGGGGAGTACCGTTAATGAAAGACTCTGCTGTGCATATTGCAGGTATGGTATATTTTGTACTATCTTTATCAACTAAGTAATTAAGGGAAGGCAATATTGATATTCTATTTTCTCAATCAGTTCAGTTTTTCAATTTTATTATTCGTACACTTGTAAGGTATAATTTAATATCATAATTACCAATGATAGTGATCTTTCTATCAGACATTAGAATTAGATTTATAGACAAAAAAAATTGAAGTATTGAAAAAAATTCTGCTTTAAGATCAATAAAATTGCAGCGTTCAGATGCCACATCCATTCTTAAATCAGACTAGATTTGCAATTGCTAAAGTTGAGACTAAACTCAATACAATATAGCATAATGATTGATTCAGTCAGGTGTTACTTTGCGGAAGTTCACATATTGGCAACTGGTTACTGCAGCGAGACGAGGATATAAAGACTTGTGGTTATTTTAATTAGTTATCTTTATTTCATTAGTTTATGTTGAATTGTAGTTTTTTAAGGTTAAGGTTTTTTCATGTAGGTGTTTAAAATTGTCATCAACTTAGAGAAATATTTAAAGAAAATCCTAATTACTGTTGTAATCAAAACAACTTTTAAGCAGAAATACACTAAAAATATATCTCTTGAATACTCAATATAGCAAAGTTCAGAATTAATGAAAATACATTATAGGAATGTACAGACATAAAAGTGAAAATTAAAAATGTCAAGTCTATGAGTAAATTTAACAACACAATTTTACAAAAAATATTGAAATATCTTTGCAGGTGTGGGTGATATGAAAATTAGTGAACTTTCCTACTTACCTGACCCCTGTCCTCTACCCAGCAGTGAAAAGAAGAGACACCTCATGGAAAGAGAAAGACAAATATATGCTCCCTTTGCTGGAGTAGGAGGTATTGTGTATGACAAAGATGCAGTATATATTGATCTACATGGATCTCACTCACATAAAAAGGAGGATGAAGAAACAAATGAGAAGAAAGCTTTACTAAAAAATGTAGTAGAGACTACAGAAACAGTTGATGAGCAAATGCAAGAGTCAGGCTTCAAATTGTTCAGTGGCGGTGCTGTGATATACCCGGATATGGTGAAAGATGATGAATATCTTCAACAGCATAAAAAGATTGATGAAAATAATGAAAGTTCTGATTCAGAGGCAGAAGAGGAAAGTGATTCAGAAAATGACAGTGGTATTGAGGAAAATGATAAAGAAAAAAAAGAAAAGCTTCCATGGGATAATAATTCTGACATAGAAGATGATGAGACTGAAGACATTGTAAACCCAAACAAAATTGATGAAAACGAATCTTCTGACGAATCTGAAAATGAAAATTTCGGCTCAAAATGGAAAGAAAGACTTGGAGAAAAAGCCACTGAGGCCTACTTTGAAAGGCAGAGAACTTCTAAAAACATTATGAAGTTAGTTTATGGAGAATTTGAAATTGGTAATAAACAAAAAGAAAAGAAAAAAGAATCTGAAGATGAGAGTGAAGAAGAAATAGGAGGTTTATTCAAAAAAATTACTGATACACAAAAGAACAAGCATAAAGAGAAAGAAAAACTGGATCTTGATGAATGCTCGTTCTTCTATGCTCTTGATAATCCCAATATCAGAGACTGGACAAATGAAAGTAATAAACAATATTTGATTAATAGTTTTGTTACTGGTAAGAGGTCAGCTGATGAAGATGCTTCAGAACTACTGAAGTTAGATGATGCAAGTGATGGGGAGGATGAAGAATTATATGGAGACTTTGAAGACTTTGAAACTGGAGCAAAACATAAAGCTGAAGATAACAAAGAGTTAGAAAAAGCAGGATCAAAACATAAAGCTGAACCTACAAAATCTGAAATACTGGAAAAGAAAATGAAGTTAAAAGCCAAGTTTGATTCTGAATATGACAATCCAGATGACCATAGAATAAAAGGAGATCACTCATACTATGAAAATTTAAAAGCTGAAGCTCTGAAACAATCAGAGTTAAATAAATCAGTTTTTGAAAACTTAGACCAGGGTTTGAGGATAGAAGTTGAAGGCTTCAGACCTGGACTGTATGTGAGAATGCTATTCAAGAATATGTCATCAGAGTTTGTAACTAACTTTGATTCTAGCTACCCAATTTTAATAGGAGCTTTAAATATGGCAGAACAAAACATAGGTTTTGTCTCATGTAAAGTGAAGAAACATAGATGGTACAAAAAGATACTGAAAACAAATGATCCATTGATCATTTCTTTGGGATGGAGAAGATTCCAGACTCTTCCAATCTACTCTAAAATAGAGGATGACTTCAAATGTCGTTACTTAAAGTACACTCCTCAACATGTGACTTGCAATATGCACTTTTATGGCCCTGTTACACCTCAAAACACAGGTTTCCTAGCTCTGCAGACAGTCAATAACAACCCTAATGAAATCAAACGAGTAGGCTTCAGAATAGCCGCAACCGGTAGCGTTAATGAAATCAATAAATCAACTCAAATTGTGAAAAAACTAAAACTTGTAGGAACACCTCAGAAAATATATAAAAAGACTGCCTTCATCAAAGATATGTTCACATCTACACTAGAAGTTGCGAAATTTGAAGGAGCGAGAATAAAAACTGTTTCAGGAATCAGAGGACAGATAAAAAAAGCTTTGAACAAACCAGAAGGTGCTTTCCGCGCGACTTTCGAAGACAAAATCTTAATGAGCGACATAATTTTCTGTCGCACTTGGTTCAAAGTCGACGTCACTAAATATTATGCACCAGTGGTGAATCTTTTACTGCAACCAAGTGAAAAGAACGCGTGGCAAGGAATGAAGACAAAAGGGCAGCTGAAACGTGAGAAAAACATCAGGAACGACGCTAATAAGGACTCTATGTATACAGAAATAAACAGAGGACCCAAAGTATTCAAGCCATTGATGATTCCCAAGCAGTTGCAAAAGAGTTTGCCATACAAATGCAAGCCTAAAGAGAAAACTACAACAAAATCAGGCAAAACCAACTATGATCATTCAAAGCATAGAGTAGCTGTCATCAAGAGTCCATATGAACAAAAGGTTAGCAAAGTCATGAACATGTTAAAGACTAATTTCCAGAAAAAGAAGGAAACCCAAAAGGAAGCTACAGCAGAAAGGTTGAAGAAACACAAACAGCAACAAGAACTAGAAGAATGGAGGAAGTTGAAACGACAGAAAGAGTTGAAGAAGAAGATTTGTAGACATTTGAGTAAGATGGGTAATAAAAAGAAACCTCAGATGTGATTGTCAAATTTGTTGTTTCATTTCTTCTTTCGTTTTATACCTACATATATATTATCTGTAGAATAGAGTGGCGGAGTCACTTAATTTCGTTTTTATTTTTTAAATTATATTATTATATGTACATACATACCTATATTATTAAAATAATAATAATTTAAAAGTTTTCAAGGTAAGTATTTTTGGCATGCTGCCAAATATGCAAAATATTGCTCTCTGATATAGTTTGGTTTCTAAAAATCAATCTTCACCGAGGTTAGAGGGCGCCGCAATAAGTTGATACCTCGCGCGTTTTATGAAAAGTGTGTCGTGTGCTCTGAACTTAACACAGGTCGTACGACTGACTGAACGCATCGCATGGGTGTGTTTTTGCTCTTTAGCATTGCTTTTTTGAAATATGTGAATTACTTTGTGGATAGGTAGGTATAATACTTGTATAATATTATACAGATTTAGTATAGCAAGTTAGTAAATGTTTGTATTAATTAAAATAATTTACGAGCTTTATTTCGCTTTTGTGGTGCTCAATCTAATAGAGTAAGGTTGAGTTTGAGAAAGAAAGTGGAAGACCAATATATATAAAAAATCCTTTCTGCGGTAAGGCGAATAGGACAATTCGGTGCACCGAATGGGCCTGTAAATAAAATGACTTGCTATTGGGGAGCTCTACGTTCCATTAGCATTAAAGTGGCAAATTCAAATTCAAATTGGCGCACCTTAGGTTCTGATTGATCTCATGCTATGATAAAGTTCTATCTTAACGCATTTCAGATTAGAGTAATTTAGTTAGGTGGGAAAAAGCCTTAAAAATTTTAGCCATTTTTGTGGTAAGGCAGTACACTGACACAATAGGCCAGGCTCTGGCTGATAGGATGCAAGGTACTTCTTACTAGGAATCATTACTATATAAGATATAAGCGAGTAGGTACTTGAAATCGAATCAAAGCCGCTTTCGGTAGCTATAGCACAAAAAGTATTGACCACGAGCAAAAGAAAACTTTACTGGAGAGGGCGCAGTTGCAAAGCCTAACTGCGTCCGACTGGACTTTTATTATGGACGCGTAATAAAAACTTGAGAAATTCCCTGAGGAAATGGCGGATACTATTTTCTCATCTTCGCTATGCGTATATAAACTTGTATATTTTAAATTCGTAGCTACGGGTGCTGTTAAATAAAACAATGCCATATATCGTGTAAATTGTATTTACTTCTTATCATTATGCACAACGTACGTCGTCATCGCAAGTCTGATAAATATTTTTACAAAGGTTACACAGTAGTTCTGATAACATTGGTCAAAATAATCAATGTCTAGTTAACAATCTCGAATGCTCGACTCGGACAACACGGCTATGTTCCTGACACGTCCATTGTCCAGGGGCCGAAGCTAGAAACATGAAAAGCTTGGAATGTTGCGCAGTAGTCGGATACAGCGCGCGCTATACGCCGCTTTAACAAGCTATGCGATACATAATGCGAAATTATATACATTTGAATTTCTAATCTATACATTAACCCTTAATTTGAAGGTAACTTTACTCTTTGGTAGCAGCCACTGGGACTTTGTGGAAAAATATTTTTTGTTCTCGATTACACTGCGATGGAATGTGATACAAAATTATTCTATTTATTGTTCATTCGCGCCCGTTCCGTTATATTGGCACTTGTGGAGGTTACATTACGGAAAACTAGCTGTTTACAATACGGCTAGTTCATGGGGTTTGGGATTAACCTATTCATTCGCAAAAGAAATAAAAATAACTCTCGATACTATTCTTTTATGATAGTTACAATCGAACTCAAGTATTTTGTACCTACTTACCGAGGCAATGAAAATGTACACTATACACAATTTAAAAATTGTGTAAGACACTTATTCTGAATTTTTATTTCTACATAAACGGATGTATTTCTAGATTATCACGTTTGTTCTCAGTAGTTATTTTGAAGGAACTTACTGATATTATTTTCAAACGAGTTAATGGAAATACTAAGACTTTTAATTTGCATTAACCCTGAACGGTACAGCTATTTGACGTTGACTGTACACGTGCATACGCTTTCCAAGTGTGGGGTGAAATGGAACAAACTCGATTATGAACATAATTTGGTTCGGACGAGTGGTGAGAGACAAACAGTAGAGGTAGCTTGTTTCGCTAGCCTACCCCATTGTCCCACACGATCGACTGGATGGATAAGTCACGATACGAAGCGTTCAAAAGGAATTAACTTATTTTTTGTTTATACTAACTTATACGAGTGCTTGGTAAAAACAGTTACATGTGTCATAATATCTGTATATAAAACAAATAAATAGGTAATCAGTAGTGATTTCCTAAACCTCTTTTTCTTAATCAAAATTCTGGTTACCTCTGCAATGGCCATGGACAAGCGTTAGCTCGTACAATTAGGAGAGCGTCTCATAACTTCGTACAATTTCGTCAATATTACCAGTAATATCAGTTTTACCAAGTGTCGTCGGAAATTACCATCTAAATCGACTTAATATTTTTTATATTGACATTATTTATGTATTGACATATTTTTATATCTATACATTAAAATTTTTGTTTACTTTTTTCATTGACATGTAATCAGTGTTTTATGACATATTTAATTTGTAACTTTAGTGTTATCAATAAAATATTTGTACACTCCAACGTAAGCTATATATATGAGCATTTATTTGTTTTATTTTATATCGCATCGTATCGAGTCGCTCTGTTTGTCGCTCGCATGGGACAACATATCGAACGACGCCCGGGGAGTTTGCCTTAATGACTATCATTATAGAATAGAATCAGGCCGCACGGCGGTCAAGGGAAATTTCTACGCGACTCTCCCATTTATACAAAACCGTAGCTACATCGAAAAGCTATATACTAACAAATAACTAAACAACCTCATTACCATACTCGCATTTTATAAAACTTTATGTATTAGCTCTATATTTATAATATATATATATATATATATTTGAATAATGAAACGAATGATGTGTACGAATGATATTGAGAATCGGGATCTCGATATTAACGCTTATCTCCTATCAAATACGATTCCATTTTAATTGGTAAGACGCGGTCGCTGACTAGCCGGCGTAATAAAATCTATATAGCACTGATATACAATACGTAGCTTACACGTTACGAAACCAAACGAAACAGTTCTGCGGGCTGTGGCGACACATTCCCATTCCTCAGACAATTTCGATGACCGTTACGATCACAGGTTATGCACTGCACAATTTAATTATAGACATGATATATTTTAAAATAGCCACCGTTTCGACCGAATTTCAACGAGTTTTACTTTCAAAAACGCTAAATCGATCCACTATCGGAGGATATAACGCCGAGCGGCCACACACTTGTACTCTCCTAACATTATAATACTGTTATCAACTATACACAGTCGGCGCTCGCCGACAGCACGGCGGCCTTCTCGTTCAATTGTGATTTCAAACAACCAGACATGATTATTGAGGTATTATTTGTCCGTTAACCAATTATTTACTCATTATACAGCATTAATAACTTAATAAATAATAAGTTCCTAGTTAATAAATAATATTAAAATAAAATAAAAAATATCCATCTAATAGTTTGAACACATCCTAGCTAAATATTGCTAACATTATAAAACTACGCTCGATAGAAACGCTATATAGAAAACATATTTACAATATATTGGCTAAAGATAAAACACAACTGAATAAAATAAAACTTTTAGCTATACAATCGCGATATTTATATTTAATTATCTATTGCATTTCGTATATAAGAGTAACGGCTTCAATCCCATAAACATCTGGTAAGGCGAGCGTGATTAATCAGCGCCCAGCATCCGCCTCCGCTCACTTACGCTAGTAGTCTGACTTTGTAACGTGAATATGTTTGATGTCTATTAGATTTGAAGTCGTCGGCATGTGATAGACAAATATTTCCAAGATTTGCTAGTTCATTAGCTAATTTTAAAGTTATCGAACCAATATTCGTTCCATTCAACAATTTGCTACAATAAAGAAACGTCGCATATCACAAGTTCGTTCCAAAACAAACTATAAGGGCCCGGTACACACGATGCGATGCGATTGTAACTGGTTTATCGTTTGAATAACGTGCAATTATTTACTACAATCTGCCTCCATGTTTCCCATTGACATTAGAAGCTACAAATATCCCTTTATAATCCACTCCATTAGTAGTAAAGTCCAATAACCGATTAAAAAACCTATACAAAACTTTTCAACAGGCAATACTACTACAAAAATAAGCATATGCCATATCAACAAATATGATATTGTCTCTTTTCATTCGCTTGAAACTAAACAAGACGGCACTACATTCGTTGACGTTCCATGGCCCGGTTTGTATATAGCATTTTATGAATATTAAATTTTATTTTTATTTAATAAATTCATTTAATAAATCTACTGAAGTGATCAACCAGTTTCAAAATCATCGCTCCGTACGACGAGGGTTTATCTGTCAACGTAGCATGATTCTTGTTACCACATCTGTTCACAATAAGACTCGGTGCGCGCTCGTGTCGTAGGAACGAACGATAAAAAAAAAAAACTATCTTGTATACGCTTAACAAAAATATAACTACGTCTCAATTAACTCAGCTATTCTACCGTGCGTAAAACGGAACACAAAGACTTAGGATTCGGCGTAACTTGACAGCTCTCTAGCATAGTGCGTGCACTATACAGGTGTCAACTTACATTGGTCCACCTGCTTTCTATCTTACGCACGGCATATTTTAACATTATTCGTCCGGCAACAACTGTACATAAAGACTAGTTTCGTGCGCTCTCGAAAAGTTAGTCGAGTAAAGCAAAATCAGTCAGTACGATTAGTAATGACGAACTAAAGCACGGAGAGGCACACATTTACCTATTAAAAGCTATATATATGTACATACCTCGGCGAGGCACTTGGTAGACAGGAAACGTTTTTTCGACTGAAAACACAGAGCTATGAAAATTAGCCTTGTGTTTGTAGCCGAAATTTATCTAATTAGGCATTCATAAAATACATAGAAATAGAGGTCGTATGCGTTGGAATATCGAGTGGGAAATTACGTTCTCTCGTTTATATCGTAACTCTAATCAGTCTGTGGCGCTATCTACAAATATCCCTTTGTAATAGTGAGAATTCGTTATTAAAAAAAAAAGATTATGGTTCAGTTCAAAAAAAAAAAATGCCTATAGATTAAATAACAATTGCAATATTTTATTGGAGTCATTAATTCCAACAAAATATTGTTATGTTGAAATGTTAACTTATTAAATATTTGTAAATTTCGTCACAGAGCTTACATTATTAGTTTGTAACTAATATTTGGCATCAGAGTACAACAATGCGTCCTGACTCCATCGTGCTTTCACATAGAAACATATGTAAGAGAAAGTATATAGAAAATAATATGAAGACGGCTAATAAAATCGATGTTTTTAGTTCTGCCAATGATCCAAAAGCACGATGTCCTCACAATAATTATTATCTTTATAGTAATACCAGGTTATATGTTTAAGTACATATTCTACCGTATCAGAGCACTTTGAACTTACATATTATGAAGCTTTATTCGTCTACGTTAATATTCAATATACACAGGTAGTTAATGAAAAAGTTTATTATCAACAACATTTTTTGTTACACATTTTGATTTGGAACAACGACATTCATAGACGATATTTTTTAAATAATTATCTTTCTTATCTGTGGCATGATCTACGGTTTTGAATCGCCGCGTCATCGTTTTGACGGTGACAGCTGTTTGAACTGTCAAGTAAAATATATGAAGTTTTTTTTTTCTCGAGTTTCAATTAATTAGTAATAAGACCTAGTGTTTTTACCATAAATTTCAGTCTGAGAATGTAGTTGATCCAATTCGAACCACGGACAATTCATAACCATTTCATTTTATATATTCCCACTATAGAAACCAGCACATTCAATATAAAATGTTGCATGTATATGTCACATTTATGAAATTTGACTAATGAATCTTTGGGTAACTTCTATTTTAATGGAAATTATATCGTTTACTAATTGTGATGATAAAAATATTACAAATATGTAATGAACGGTTTTTTTTTGTTCTTCCGATTAAAGAAAATCGGCAGAATTAATGGCATGTCCTCTTTGATTTAGAACAAAATTGTAATTAAAAAATCAGGTGGGTGTGTAATGAATTCAGCTATTTAAACAGTTTAGTACAAAAATGTACCACATGCTACAAAACAATGTAGACACAAAGGATATCAACAACATCAGTAGAAAGGTAAAACATTTTGTACCATAAAATAAAAATTTAAAATAAAAATACATACAGTCGAACTCCTCCTTTTTTGAAGTCGGTTAAAAATAAACCTATAAAGTTTAAACATGACTATACATTCACTAACCCATGGCAGCTGGTTTCACTTTCCTAATACATCGAGACACTGTGGACGCGCGATACTATGTACAATATTTGTTCACTCATTTAGAAAATCGATGCGATTCAGGTATGGCTATGACATTTGAGTACAAACAGCCGCCACATAACTAGGATCTCCTCAGATATCGATCTTTACGCAAAACGGACGGTTATAACTTTAGCAGTCTATGTTTTCAGATATTCCCTCATTTTCCTACACTACTAGTAATATTTTGTCAAAAAAATTACCATTGCGTTTCATTATAAAACGTTTGTTTGTTTCTTTGTTTGAACGCGCTTATATCTGGAACTACCAGTCAGACTTGATAAATTATTTTTGCATTTGATAGCTCGTTTATTGAGGAAGGTTATATAACATAACGATACGACCTTTAGAGGCTGATGGCGGATGAAATCGCCGGACATTGCTAGTAATGTATATGACGTCACAGTGAATCCCATTTCGTTTAGAAATAAACTGTTCGAGACAAACATAATGCTTTTTTTATCAAACGAAAGGTTCAGCGAGCATATTACAAATATTTATATTTTGATAGTTGAAAATGAGGCAAGCAGGCGTGTTATAGATTTCCAACTAGACACAACTTGATAGATTTGATTGGTGGTGAGTTGCAAGCGGCGAGTACGAATAGATACTCAGATGTGCGTTTTATCGACGCTATTCGACAGATCAGACAACAAAAGTTATTTAGTGAAAATGGCACTGTGTAAAAGTAACAAATACTTTTTTGAAGACACATGTGTGTCTAATGATGTTTGACAGGAAAACATAGTGATTTACCAACCATAAAGTAAACAGGTAATTTGATTAAATTACCTTAAAATACATTGTGATCATTATTACGTTCGCGATTATGCTTATGTAATTAACATATAAGCTTTGTGGTGTTTAAAATGTCAAATATCTATATACAAAAAAAAAATACTTTTTGTATTTTAACAGCTATCTGGTTTTCATAGCACAAACAAAAAAAAAAAGTATTCTAATGTTTCTACTGTTCATATATGTGTTTCTTTATTCCATCATAACTTTTATAACAGATTTGGATGTATGGTTATTGTTAGAATCCTTATATCATCCCGAGTGACACTGGCTATAAATTAAAACAATATGGCGGCAGTATGGTTCCATTTTCAAACGTTAATGTTTATTTTTATTTTTAGTCTATTGTTTTGGCAAAGCAGTGGTGTCTTTTTTAAAATTATTTCTAGTTATGCGGCGCGTACTACAAACGCCACTTTTAACATTTTAGAAAAAAAAAAGTATTGTGGTCACAACAGCGCGCGTCCATCCCTATCGAATAGGAAGATACGTAACCGTTCACTGGTCAGTCACTCGGTCCGTCCGGGCCCGTCGGGGCAGCCCCGCACGCGAGCGCGGAAGAAGATTAGTTGATGGTGTGGTGTCAGGAAGCAGACGCGTGTTCCCGTCTCGCTCGCTCCGTGCCTTGTGACAGGAGGTTGCTGAATTCCATTTCTAGGATCTGTCGTGCCTGTCGAGATAATACGCTGAATAAGTAAATTATGTATGTACATTAAAACCAGAAGATAAACAACTGTAATTATTATAGGAATTGGCAGTATGCCGGAGCACTTCTGCGGTGGCTATTTTTACCCCCGACGAAAAAACGATGGGGTGTTATAAGTTTGACGTGTCTGTGTGTGTGTGTGTGTGTCAGTCTGTGGCATTGTAGCTCCCGAACGGATGAACCGATTTTGATTTTGTTTGTTTAAAAGGTGAATTAGTCGGGCATGTTCTTAGCTATGTTTGATTTTGTGTCGGGTTTTTTTTGATATTTAATAATTTACTTGTTATGTAAAAGTAATGAGACAAACTGCTTTTCGTTTGTATGTGGATTTTTTTTTCTTCCTCAAAAGTCACAAAATTTTCTGCTTACATAAGTTTTAATTTGCAGTTTAGTTTATAAGCACTATCGTTGAAATTTTGTTTTGTAAAAATACAAATACTTACTTCATTGATAACACCAAAGTTACAGGTTATTTTACCATTCATATTTAAAAATTACATTGAAAATGTCAAAATAATGTGTCAAATATAAATTATGTCATATCAATGAAAAGATTGTAATTACTTCCTAGTAATTCAATATTATCTTATTTTTAATTAATCATCAATGTCATAAAACAAGGTCTCTTGAAGCAAAGATCTCAGCTTGTTTCTGAAGCACGCGATGGAAGATGCATCCCGAATGGAAGCGGGTACGCGGTTGTAGACCGCGGGCCTCAGAATGTATACCGACCTCTCCGACTTGACGAGCCGGTGCGACGGCGTTACTAGTTGGACCTAAACTGTAACTTAATATGAAAAGAAAAATCCACAAAAAAAATGCCTTGCTGAGTTTCTTGCCGGAGTCTTCTCAGTTAAAGTGTAATTACGAGCCGGTGGTAGATTCAAACATGTAACTTAACGTTCATAAGTGCCTTACCAGGGCTTAAACTGAATAAATGACTTTTTGATTTTGATTTTGAATAATTATTTATAATTTGGGCTGTGTATTAAATAAATCGCCATTTAACATCAGGTGAGCTGTGGTCAAACATCTAAACCAGAGATGGGGTAACTACGGCCCGCGAAGCGTAGACATCCGGCCCGCGACCATCAAACAAAAATCAAGCGAAATTTTCGTATTGTTGAAAATTTTATTCTCATTGGTAGTACGCATAAAACAATCACGTATCGTTTCAAGAGTGCGGGCGGTAAGAGCGAAAACCGAAAATGAAGTTATCAACTGGGCGCGCACGGTCCGACCGTCGGACAACATTCCCGCGCGCCTTTCGTCGTAGTTCAGTAAATAAAATAGCCAAAAAATGCAACAACTTGGCCCGCCATATATTTCGATATTAAATACTGGCACGCGAAGGAAAAAGTTTCCTTATCCCTGATCTAAACAGTCAACAAATAAAAATCAGCCTTCGTACCTGCGTGTTCTGAGTTGGTATCTGCAGCGCGAGCGCCATGGAGTTGGAGTCGAAGGTTTCATCCAGAGCCACCAGGGCGCCGTGCACGCCGCTCTCGCTCAAGTTGTTTGCGTATTCCTGGACAAAATAACATTTATAATACCGTTTGGAGATAAACGTGAGATAAGAGGTTATAAATATCTATATAATAATAATACCTTTCAACGAGCAATTCTTGTATATTATATGTGTGTATATATATATATAATCTGAATCTCGGAAACGGCTCCAACGATTTTCATGAAATTTAGTATGCAGTGGGTTTCGGGGGCGATAAATCGATGTAGCTAGGTTTCATTTTTAGAAAACGTCATTTTATCCGTGTTTTCAGCCGAGCAAAGCTCGGTCATCCAGGTACTAAATTTTTATTTAATCTATATAATAAGTATTGTAGGACATTACACACAGCGCCATCTGAGACCAAGTTAAGCAAATCTTGTAGGTACTATGCGACAACTGATAGAATACATATATAATTTATGGATTTACTTAATGATAGATTAGTAGACCACCGCTATACCAGATATCCTACCGCCAAGCAGTAGTGTGTAAGAATGACTATGTTCCGGTTTGAAGGGTATTGCATCTAGGAAAATTACAGGGCTGTTGAAACATGTTGTATAATTAGGTAAAGTATACATTTAACAGTTGTTATACGCTTGTGGCACGCAGTACCTTGAGTCCGATGGAGGCGAGCCAGCGCTGCAGCCGCTCGTTGGTCCAGACGAGCACGTCCCTCGCGCCGAGCTCGGCCGCGCGCCGCCGCTCCTCCAGCGCTCGCACGCTGTACCCCACGCGCTTCAAGCACGCGACGCCGAAATGCAGCGACGTTCTGGAATTACGACACCACTTCTAAATTAACACCAAAATTTTATATTTGCATCGATCGTGAAGGGCGTGGGTTCAAACCTCAACAATGAACTCGAGCTGCCGGTGAAAGAAAATATCGTAAGGAAACCACAGCATGGTGGTAGATTACTTTCTAGTGTACTCGCCTGGCTAGCTACTACCCTCGCATTAAAAAATATGCCTCCAATCACCAAAAGGTGTATTCCGGCAGCGTCACTTGAGAGCCAGTTCTATGCCAGGCTAGGTGTGTTTACCATCTTCGAATACACCAAAATCGTCGGAGTCGTTCAAGAAAAATATGAATAGGTAAGTATTTCTTAGACAAAAGTGCTCCATCTTCGGCCACATCGTCGCTTTGCATCAGGTGAGATCGACCCCAAACTAAACAAAGTTTGTACCATGGGAAACAGATAACAGATAGAATACTTAAATACTTTTTTATGTAAATACAAACGGATCACACAGAACAAACATTTAAGCTCGTCACATAAATGTTTGCTCATCCTCGGTGGGAATCGAACCTATGCCTTACAGCTCTTGTAGCAGATACACAACCAAATGAGCTAACAGGTTAGCCCGAGCTGCCTCTTTATTTCTATCTTCAGAGTGTAAACTCTTAAATATAAAAGAAAAACAAAACTGAAAAACAAGTTGCCATATTTACTACGTTTATTAAGGCCATACTGAACGGAAACCTGTTTATAAAGCCCAGCCTTGGCCTGTTACAAAATTTCTGAAACACGAAAGTTCTAAGTTCTACAGAATTCGTGTATAAAAAGCGAATCGAGCGCATCAATTAGCTTAATCTTAAAGTATTATAAAATCTTCTGTACATGTGTTTGTCACCTAACTCCTCCTAAACGACTGGACCGATTTGAATGAAATTTTGTGTGTATATTTCAATGGGTTCCTGGATGGTTTGAAAACACAATTGGACCCAGTAGGTGGCGCTGCTGTTGAATGTTAGGCGATACGAAGTTCCCCGGGTCAGCTAGTTTCATTATAGATCTTATTCATATTTCATGTTTAGTATAAAAGTTGTTAAAATAAGGCTGGTCAAGGTTTCTGTTTATCGTATTCACCTGTGAAAACTGTCGACCATTTTGAGCTGGGTTCTGAGGTCCCGTTTCGTGAGGTGCTCCAGCATTCTCGCGTCCACTAGACATTCCATAAACGTCGTCCTATATTGGGGTAAGCCTGGAAAACGCAGTAACATACACATATTATCCGAATACACTTACGAGTCTTACTTTATAACCATTGCTTTAACTTAATCAATGATTAAAATGCTCTGTCAATTTCACTCTAGAAATAAATATTGGAGGACATTTCGTACAGCGCCATCTAGCCCCAAACTAAGCAAAGCTTGTACTATGGGATCCAGACAGCTGGCAGGATGCTTAAATCCTTTTTTTTTTTGTAAATACATACGTATAATACATACAGAACATGACAAACATGTATGTTAGTCCTTAGTTGGAATCGAACCCACAAATCGATTAATAAGACTTTGGATGTTTTCGAAATCATTAATACAATTGTTTAGCAATTGCTAAAAATTAAATAAATCCGATAATATACTACAACTTATACGTTATAAACTATTATATATAAATAATGATGAATCTTCTTTTTTTAATGTCAGTGTTAGAAGCAGACAGCTTACCTAAAGAGGGTAGCCACACATTCCCTATCCACTCGTGGTTCATGTCTCCGAACGCGAGCGCTGCGCACGCGGTGCCGCGCGGCGCGGACGGTGACGTCAGCGACACCATCTCCTGGATGGCGAGCCGGAGCTTCAGCCGGTGCAGGGGGTTGCTGATGCCTGGGGATGGAAGATTGCGGCGAATTAGGGAACTTTACTGCTGAAATCTTACCAAACTATGCCGTTATGATGCTGTACACATCTAATTGGTGTTATTTGTCAGACAGTGCCCTACCTTCTTTGGCGTGACGTGGTAAGATTTTAGCCTCGAGGACTTCTCCCCATTGCTAAGAAGCTGGGCATCAGATGCCTCGAGTACTGCGGAAATTGCTTTTTTTTAATACGTATAAGTCCGCGTTTGACCACCAACTCGCCTGATGGTAAGCGATGATGTGGTCGAAGATAAAGCACGCAGACTTAGAAGATACCTATTCACTCTGACCTTGAAAAGTTTTCTATTTTAGATCTATTTTTATATTATGCTCGTCGCGATTGGTGGTTTGGTCGTTTGTTCCAATAAACAGGGCCAGTTCCATATTTTTGTGTTTTTGTGGTAGTAGTATTGTTGCAAGTGTAGGTATCTAGGAGTAGGTACTGACCGATCTCGCGCTGTATCTCCTGGTCGGAGAGCGCGGACATGATGGCGCCGCTCTTGACGTTGGCGCGGCAGGCGGCCACGTACCAGGCCGGCATGCCGACCCAGAGCTCGAGCCACGCCACCACGGTGGGCCCGTTCCACAGCGCGAACGGCGTGCCGGCGCGCATGGCCTCGCCCAGCAGCTCGTGCCGGTAGTCGCGCTCGCGTGTCACCACCGAACTATGCACACAAGGATTTTTTATTGCCACTCCGCAGACACCGGGTTCCGTGACCTTAGCCAACTTAATGCAATACAGGAAAAGGGGCACATAAATATATAGATTTATATAGACTTCATCAGTTAAAATTCGGCAAGCATCGTCGACATCTATTTTTAAACTGTTTGTCCGTAAATATTCTTTAAAAACGTGTAATTAATGTTATTAATATTCGTTATATATTCATATATGTTATTTGTTTATTTATAATATTAAATAGCATCATATTTATTTACTTGCTTTATCTACACATATTATATTTGTTTTTGTGTATTTTATATATTTTGATGCGAGCCTAACCTCAACCTCGTCTCATTTCAAAATCAAAATCAAATAGTCATTTATTCAGTTTAGGCCCTTAGGTAAGGCACTTATGAACGTTAAGTTACATGTTTGAATCTACCAATTTACCATGATGACTGATATAAAATACTTAAGCATTAAGTCCTCCTATTGTACATGTTATAGTTGTATGTATGCAATATATAATAATTAAATAAATAGGCTCCAGCATATGTACATTTAATAGAAACACGTTTATCCGCATTGTCTCTGTAGGAAGGAAGCAACAGTCCAGCACGCTGGCCAAGCGCGGGTTGGCAAAATTCACAGATCAACGAGAGCATTAAGACTCTCCAACATGCCATGCGACTGGTAATTGATGTTATGTAATTAATCAACGGTATATTTTTTGTTTTAGACTTAATATAAGATGCATTAGTTAATGTTAGTATGTTAACACACTGACTTGGTTTTAGTTCTAGCGTACTCTTGTAGGGGGTTGTTGTCTTGTTGCGGCGCGTCGTCCGCGAGCGCCGAGAGGCCGAGCGACGACGTCGACGACAGCGACCGGGACGCTTGTCCTTGCTGCATCTACAACAAACAACCGTTGCATTTACATTTACGTTGTAGCTGTTGTGACATGACCGACATTTCGGAGTAAATTTGATGACATTGTGTGATATAACCCCACTGATAAATACAATGTGTTAAAACCAAGTAAGCCTAGTCTACTAACTACTGCAGTTAATGATAGTGTTTTTGAGTTTTCAAGAATTATATTTTTAGTGTATATCCACTTAAAAGTTCTTTTGGTTACAACAGTAGGATTTGTTTCAATTTGAATATAATTTTAAATATTTATCCGAAATATTATTTAATATCTAAAACTAATATACCACAAAAACTTAAAATTTATACAAATTAAAAATAATTGCCAGATTCGCACCGCACTCGACACATCGGTATATGACGCGCTGCATGTCGCCGGTGACAGAGGAAGATGGCGTAACATCGTACATGAACGGCTCCTGGGAGGTGGAGGTCACGACCCTCAGACATGAGGAATACGACTATAGGAGGGAAAAATAATTGCAAAACGACTTTTAAGCGAAAATACACTACAAATATAACTCTTGAATTCTTAAAATGAACTTCCGCGTAGTGACGCCTGAATCAATCAATTATAAGTATATGTAGGTGTTTTTGATATCTCTCTGGAAGAGATTACATTTTTATTATTACATTATTTATCTGTGGCTAAACTAACCGATAATCTTCCAAGCTTACTTACCGGCATGCCAGCCTTCTCTTTTTTACTAAAGAACCGTCCCAGCGAGCTCTTGATGCCTCTCTTTTTCTGCTGGTGCATGGAGGCTATGGACACGGCCGATGCGGCGGCGGTCACGCCCCGCGGCAACCCGGGCGAGGCGCCCCCGCCCCACGTCGTCGTCGACATCGTCGCGCCGAGGGACTCTTGGCTTGAGCTGCGGCATCAATCAAAAATCAAATCAAAATCGAACAGTTATTTACCAACTCCAAAAATAAAAATCCTAAACAGTAGCCAAGTAATTGAAATGATGACATGATTGGTTATTAATTTAGTAAAATTAGTTCTTAAGAATGAAGTTGTTACACTATCATTAAGCTTCGGATTTCTGAACTAAGCTAAGAGTAGCTTGTGCTTCGTAAATCCGTGCTCGCCCTATGGCGCTGACAAAAACAGTACTGTTCTGGTTTGTTCAATATAATAATATAATCTTCTTATAAATGCAATCACCGCTACTGACTTAATTTGATTAATGTTATTAGTTAGATTTATGACATCAAAATTCGAAAAAATATGAACTAATTTGTTTCGACAAATTGTATTCGGGATTCTTGATTTGTATTCGGGATATGTATTGGAGGGTAAAATGTCAAGTAGCTAAATGTGATTGTGTGAGTGTGATTTTTCGCAAATTTTCTTTAACTCTGTCATTGGTATAGAACATTCTTTATGGGTTAGTTTTTCGGCATACGCCAGCCAGTTTCTTTGTCAACACTCATGAAACTGAATTTAGTTCGACCACATTTAACGCTACACTTCAAAAGAGGAAAAGGTTCTTAATTTGTATTTTTTAAATATAGTTTAAACTCTTAGCGTATATTCATTCATGGAATCATCATGGAATAAAAAAATTCGATAACGAACATACCAAGTAAAAAGTTGGTAGGTCCATGAAATAGATCACCGTGTGTCATTAAAAGGGTTCAACTCTAAGGATACGAACCTAGCCGTCATCTAAAATGGAATTACTAAAATTAGCTTGTAGCTGTTTGCGGCTACTCACTACAAAGGGATCACACGAAGTAATAAAATGTAAAAACATACCGTAGTGTCTATAATATCTATCTGAATCAAAGACAAAATCGAAAAACATTAGTAATTCCACTTTTATTAAAAAAAAATGAATAACAAAAAGATTAAAAAAAGTTCTGACGTTTCGCTGCAAGTTCTAAAGTTCAAATATAACTCGCAGATTTGATCAAACACGGATGGTGAAAAAGATAACTATCAACTATTCTGTATAAGTTAGATTTGAAGCACAGCCGATGCGGCGCGTAGTTGAGTAACGTATCCGGACAGTCGCACCACATGTTAGCTAGGTCTATTTCCGACAAATAGGGCTTAGATGTAGGTTTAAGAGTCGCTAGGTTTATCTCGGAGAGATAGGGCTTATGTCTGGGCCCTAGACTAGACCTTAAGTTATTTCGGGGTGGACACCTGTGAATGGGGATCCGTGCCAGACTGCCCGATACGATTGAAGTCCTGAGCAGCGTGGAAAGAAATACAATTATACAATAATTACAAATATAAGTTAAAAGATTAAATTATTTTAATTGAATCAGCTTTGTTGAAGGTGAAGGAAAACATTGTGAGGAAGCCATATCATGATTGTAGGGTATCTTCTAGTACTCGATTGGCTAGCTACCACTCTCAAGTTGGAAATCTGTCGCCAAGCATCTGACGGTGTGGCATCTTGAGAGCTAGTTCCATTCCAGGCTAGGTTCTTTATCGTTATTTACGGCCGCACCGGCACTTAAAATCAGGTGAGCTGTGGTCAAACGCTTAGCCTGACAAGTATTAAAAAATGTTAGTTGATGCATGGAACAGAACACAGCTGTGGTAGTGTAATCTCATTGTCGCCTAGTAGAGGAGTATAGCGGTACTGACGAGTCGTACGGCGCCTGGTAGTGGTGGAGGCGGTCGCGCTCGGCGTGGATAGCGCGCGCGGCCCGCTCGAGCCGCAACGAGCGTGCTGTCAGCGGGGATTCCGCCCCTTCAGCTACCGCGCTCGGTACTCCGCCTTCCTCGCATAGCTGCATCTGAAGATCACATTTGCAGTTAGGACCTCATCACCAAGAAACGAAAATTAACTGAAAAGCGCCATCTATTGATTTAGCGCTAGACGACTACAAAGTGACAAACCAAAACAGCGCGAAACACGCACAGAGAGTGACGCCATCTAGGCCCTCAGTATAGTACTAAGAAAATAACCCGAAGAGTTGGCTAAGTGGCTAGCCCTAGTGTTAGTGAATGGGCTGACTAAGCGCTCCGAAAAGACAACGTAGAAATTGAAAAAACATAATTATGTTTATCACCACATATGTATATCACAAAATACTATGAAATTCAACCAACTGCATAACATGTTTCAAAGTTTACATATTTGGTCAGATGTTGTCAGCTCTAGAAACATGCAGTTCTTGTACAGAGTTTAAGCAATATTATCAAAAACATTTTAGCTACGATTTTAAATATTGTTTCTGTAGTTTGTATAATTTATAAATACTTTTATTTTCTTTCTACTAATAGTATGAATGGCTAAGAACTTACTACAAATTCTACTATTCAAAGTGTTATCCGATCCAAAGTGGCGCTTAGAATTAAATGCTACATACGGTCATCATTAACATCATCATAATAAGCCTATCATAGCACCAGTTATTCCTGAGTAAAAATGCCCGCGGATAAGGGCGCTTTTATACAGACAACCAAAAACCATCACGTAAAGAAAAAAAGCTTTAAATTGATATCTAATTTACTATGATAATATATAAACTCAACAAATTTACACCTGTCTAGGTTGCGGCTAAGTGACAACCGACAACACAAACTATTTTAAATCAAATCTATATTTTTTTTTAATTTACGTAAAAATACTTGCAGCCATATTTGGATAGGCAGAACCGTACTTGTCTATTAATAATGATTATTTGTAAAAAAATTGTTTTAATTAAATAACAAACAGTAAACGGTAGTAGACCGGACACGTTACTGTGTTCCGTTTTAAAGGGTGAAAATTACAGGATTGTTGAGACTAACTAACTATCGAAAGTCTCAAAGTAATGAGCGCCAAAGTAGCGATGTCTTGGACTATAATTTGTTACTCATAGTCCTGTGTATCGCTGCAATGGTCATGGACATGCGTTATCTCTTACCATCAGAAGAGCGTTTCGTTCGTCTTATTACATTTATATTTTAGAAAAAGATGGACCTAGAGATCACACTAGCAAGTAACGTTCGTTACATAGTTTTTTTTAATATTTCTAGGAGTTCTATAATAATATGATAAGGTATCACATATTCAAGGTACACACACACAGAGACATGTTCTTCGCGTGTTTGACTACGATTACACTAATAATATTCGTAACAATAAGCTTGTTTGCCAAGGTAAGTTATGATGGTAACATATACATATTATGTACATACGTTATAAAGCGTGGGGTATCACACGTGAAAATATACTTATAACAACTTTATTGGTGTAAATATAAGCTTATATAAGAGGCAGTGCGAGCAGTGCTTAGCAAGGACAAAATATGGGTACAATCGATCAATTCCTAATCATACTTTTTATGAAATATTTACAATAATTACACAGAAGTTTCGTAGAAGAAATGTATGGCTTATAAATAGACTGCCCTGTTAGCTCATTTGTGTATATGCTTCCAGAGCTAGGGCGTGGGTTCGATTCGCATACAGGACAAACATTTGTGTCATGAGCATAAATATTTGTTCTGAGTCTGGCTGTTCTGTATATATTATAAGTAAAAAAAAAGATATAAGTATTATACCTATCAGTTATCTTGTTCCCATAATACAAGCTTTGCTTAGTTTAGGGCTAGATGGCGCTGTGCGAAATGTCCTAAGGATATTTATATGTATAGACACGATCAAGACTTAAATATAATTACAGGTTTATATAGCTCGTCTAATATAAATAGCACCTACGAATATTTATTAGTAGGGTGTTGACATATAAAGCTAGACAAAAGTTTTCTGACGCTTTGGCTAAATTAAAAATTATAGCAGGTACAAATACACACACAGGATGTTCGCAGTACATGGAAAGCCATTCATTGGTGCTCGGGCTGTGAACGCACACACTTGGACACTAGTCAGTGGTAAAAGCTAGTCATAATGTCCGTACGTTGCGTAGACCGACCTGGCTGGTCGGCAGGCTCTCGGACGCCGGCGGGCGGTAGTGTGCGTGCGCCGGGGACATCGACGCGGGCGCCTACAGCGCACACATACACAGTTAGTACGCCTTATGATACATGACTTACATATATGGGCTGACAGTTTAAACATTGGTAATATTCAAAGACATATTAGTGGTCATATGAAACGTATAAAGAAATGAAATCGAAACAAATACAAAACAAATCTAAGAAAATTTTGGTTAAAGTTTTTCCCAAGACTTCAGAATTTATGGACAGCGCGCAGCCTTACGCGCCGAGCTAGCGCAAGACATAACTACCATACGTAGACAAAGCTTAACTGTTATCTAATCTGGGACCGCGCACGACTGCCATGTAATTTTCGATTCGCGTGATTTGAGTGTCCGCATTTTTGTGTTTACTCAGGATAATTAGGTCAAATATTAACCTATTTTTTATTATTGGAATGACAAACGAGTACTGAACCCCCTGTATCAATATTGCTGATGTTTAAACTTTCACAGCGTATATAGATTATATATCAAAAGAGAAAATGAAAACGTTCGATCACCAATGTCAATTCGATTCTTGAATGTCTTTAGTCCTGAATTACTCGCGAAATATAAACCTGTTAGTTCTGCGCTCCAGTAGCCGTCTCATTAACAGAAAAACATTCGGTCTTTCTTTTTGTCGAAATATGTATAGTCAACATGCACCAATGTATCGGATGTTTACAACAAAATATGCAATAATTTAGATATTTTTCAAATCTTTTCACAATAATTTCTATCATGTCACTTAATACTTGTGAGTGGTGCAGTTTCACGTAATTATCATGCAGTGTTCACTTCTCGAAGGTGTATAACCATTTTTGATTTTCACAAATGTTAATCGACATTTTCTGTTCTTTTTTGTGTGTTCTGTATGTATTTACAAAAAGTATTCTTCTATCAGTTATCTGACTTGCGTATTACAAGCTTTGCTTGTTAGGTGGCGCTGTGTAAATGTCCTAGGATATTTAACTTTATGTAACGGCCATTTTAGTGAAGCAATTAAAAAAAATCAAAGTCAAAAGCTTTATTTACGTCAAAACAGGTGTACAAGATCCTAGAAGTAATAATTTTCGCCCATTATCTACCAAAGATATTGAGATTTATCGAAAGTTTCATATACGTTACAAAATTTTGAACTCAATTTGTCCATTGTTTTGGTACTATACAGGTCAGTGGTCGAAATGAGCACAAGTGACGTTTAATATTACTTTCTCTTTTCACATATGGTCTATGTAAATGGGTTACAGTTCCATGATTTATGTCATATGTATACAATGATGGGTGTTCTTAAATAATTTTCATATTATGTTAGCTTTTCTTTTAAGTCTGAGTATCTAACCTGTCAATATATACAATTACTAAACTTACGTTTCTACACACGAGATTGACATTGATTATAATTACATACAAACACTTTTTACATACGACACGTATTTATATGAAGAAACTTGGAAAGATTACGTGAACAACAGCCACAGTTTTTAAAAATAATTTCACTTCATTAGTTTGAACAAAAACATACATATTATAGTGCCGTCTCATTCTTTTATGTGCGAAATTGTAGAACGTTTGAGCTTCTGGCAATTTCGTTGTAAAGTTAATTACCATTGTCGTAAAAATTCAACAAATAGCTTCAAAGCCTGGAACATCGACCCAAAGTTGCTTGTCGGTTTTTTACCGGTTACACTTTGGGGAGTGCAGTTCAGATCTGCATAACCTGAAACCACCTAAACAGTTTGAATTCATCTTCATCGTGCGAACCGCTCGGGCAGCAATGGAATTTGCTGCCCGAGTAGGTGTTATCTGATGGATACACTCTGGGTGCCTTCAAGTTGCGAATGAATCGGTTTCTTCGAGGCAAGATTACGGTCAAGCAAAATAAAAATAAAAATTACTTATATAAGTGACAAGACATACCGTATGGTACTTGTGTATGGGCGCGAGGTGCGGCCTGGAGGGCGACGCGGCGAGCGGCGGGGATTCCCCGCGGCGAGACAGCACGTTCATGTGCTCGTAGCTGCCGACCTGTCAACACGTGCGTACTGTAGCAACACAATGTGTACAGGGAGAATGAAGACACGTGATAATACGTATAATAGGGAAGCACATAAAATGGGAACTGTTGTCCTCCACATTCACACATAAATACACAGCTGAATAGATTTGAATTTAACTGCGATTATGGTGCTTAATAACCCAGATAAACAGAAGATGTTACAGCTTCTAAAATATTATTGCAAAGATTCCTTTTTGACACAGAAAAAAATTATGATTCGGTATGTGGGTGAAACTGCAAATCAGTGCCAGTATCATAATATCTTAAAATATCTAGATGAAATAATGAACTGTTTTTTTAATATAAAAATAATGAGACGAATGATACACTTTCCTGATGGTAAAAGATAACGCATGTCCATGACCATTGTAGCGATACGCAGAACTTAGAACAAATTCCAAGGTTATCGCTGCTTTGGCGCTCATTACTTTGAGACTTTCGATGGTTAGTCTTAAAAGGCCTGTAATTTCACTAGTTGCAGTAACCTTCAAACCGAAACAGTAATGTATACACACTACTGCTTGGCGGTAGAATATCTGGTGCTGCGGCGGTATATATCTAGGCGATCTCCTGCTAAGGAGATTTATCACTGAGTAATTAAAAGCGAGGGCGTGCGATGGTCGTGTTAGAAATGTTTTGTGAAATGATTTCTACCAATGCTGTACGGGGCTATTTTTATTTAAACAGCCCCCGCTCGCAGGCGGCGTTCCATGATTTCTAATAATTCATAACATCATTATAATCCTTATAGATTTTTTTAAAATGAAACCCCTATCAAAATCCTTTGTGTAGTTTAAAAGACGTGACGTGATAGATAAATATATGTATCTATAAACGTTTTTGACTTTGACATTAGAGCGGTGGTCAGTTAATTAAAAATAACCCTGTAATAGTAGACATGGCAAGTGATACGAGTATATAGGTTAGTGTAGTTACATTCCAAGTAGGTACCCTGGACTCGAGTTCCTCGGCCCTGGCCTCCGTGGACTGCTTCTCCTCCTGGATGAGCCGGATCTCCGTATTGATGGCGTCCAGCTGTTCCTGCAGCATGAGAGCCAGGGCTGCCGCGTCCGTGTGCCCGCCCTCCGGCCCGTCCGACTCGTCGTTCTGGAACGAGTTGATAGATAACAAATTATTCATTATTTTAGGGAGTTCTTACCAGAATAGGTGCAACGAAGATTTTATATAGCATTTTTGTTTGTAGCGAAGATAGCTCAGTGGTTAGTGCGGTCAGTTTATACGCCGAAGGGCGTGGGTTCAAACCCCAACAATATGCCTTCCAGCTTTAGCTGCCTTGAAGGAATATAAAAATCATGAGGAAACCATAGAATAGACCACACCTTTATTGTAAACCATCAACCGACATATAATAACATACATATTTAAAAAAAGACAGAAGAGAAGAAAAACAACTTTAAAATTAATTTGTAGCAGTACAACGGCGGCCTTATCGCCTAGAGCGGTTTCATAGTTAGATTTTCATCGTTGTTTTTTTTTATTTCATTAGCTTAGCATGGTGAATATAGTGTAATAGAGTAGATTTTAGTACTGCCAGTGTAACGATTGAAATTCAAGCATAATGCCCCACCTCAGCGTCGCTCGACACGTCAAATTGCTGCACGTTGGCTAACGCATGCGCCTGCTGCAGTTTCTCCCACGAACCATCCAACTGGAAACGACAATATTTAAGTACGTTAATTGCGATAATATATAATTTCTAGTATGCTGGATACAGCGCCATCTAGTAGTAAGTTGGAATTTGTAAACTTAGATCATTAATAATAAATATAGGTTAACATTTCACACAGCGCCATCTAGCCCCAAACTATGCAAAGTTATTTTTACAATTTTGTATTATTTTAAATAGTTAATATCACTTGTACAACAATACAATGTACTATAATATTATGGCTAGAAATTTTTAGTTAAATATACTCTAAGTATTTTAATATCAAATCGTCGTGAGGTAGAAAAAATCTGTTGTATATTCTTTCAAACAAGGCGGTGGTTTCTCCTCCTAACTGACTTCAAAAAAGGAGGAGGTTCTCAAATCGACTGAATTTTTTGTTACTTTAGAAATTACGACTGGGTGAACCGATTTTGATGATTCTTTTTTTATTTGAAAGCTGCTTCTGCTGCTGCTCAGCTGCTGCTTCCCGAGTGGTCCCATTTCAATTTGGTCCAGTTTTGACAATGGCACCCATGAGAAACCCATATGAAGTCTGTTTTATTTTTGTTAAAATTTTACTTGCCTATTCATTATTTGAACTCACTGAATGTGATTGAAATTAAATTCCGAGTATATATCTTTATTAAATGTGATTAATCCTGTTTAAAGTCTACCACAAACAGATACGGCCTAGGGCGCGCTAAACGCGTGGTTAGACTTGCTAAGTCCATGATGGTTTGTGGCGGCGAGCATATTAACTCACAGTGAAACCTGTCCCAAACAAACAAGCAAGGCCTGCGGTAGCGGTATAATCACGGCCGTCACTAAGGCCGCTACTGACGACAAAACACGACCTTAAGGTCAACTACTGTGGTGTTTTGTTTACCTTAGCCTGGAAGAGGGAAGGTGGCGGCTGCTGCGGTGCACCGGGTGACAGTGACCGTGTCAGAGCATCCGTCTGTTGGATGTTGAACGCGATCTCTTGTTCCAGCATTTGACGCTTCAACTATACATAGAAAGAACATAGGATGTTAGAAAGGTGCCTAAATTTGTCAAGATCAGAAGGAGAACTAGGCGTGGCAAAAATTGCGACAAAATTATGTTTAATAAAGTCCGCCGACACTTTAAACAAAAGAAGTTGATTATGTTTATTATATAAGTAACTTCGGTGTTATAAATAAAATATTTGTATTTATATTTGACATCAAACTATGAAAACTATATCAGTCTCTCATCTATCATAGCGTGCGGTACATTACCTGTTCCGTCTCCATCCTCCACTTGGCCAGCTCTTTCAATATCTCCTGCTTCTCTTGCAACAGCTCGTCTGCGTACTTTCTCGTCTTCTCCAACTCCTGGGTGAGGGCATTCTTCTCGTCTAGCGCATGCATGCGTTCCTTTAGGTGCACTTGTAACCTGGGGAAAAATAGGGCAAATAGAGTGAAATTCAGATTAAAGAGTCGATTACTATATATCGTCACAAAAGATAAATGATAAAAAAGACTCATAAGTATGTGAAAGCCTGAGAAGAGCAGAGTATGCGTAAATAAACACATATAAGAAAAAAGCGTAAGTATATTTTTTCTCACAACTCCATATTGTAGTACGAGCTTTTCTATTGAGGCTTGTTACCAAAATAAGTTACAAAATGCATCTTCTTTTATTCTAATTGCCTATATTGCATAATATTTTTGAAAACATTCAGAGGCGTATGGAGATTCACTAACCCGCATATGCGTGGAGGACTCATCGCGGACAGGCCCACAAACAGCAGTGAAATGTTCAAGCCTGATAGAATTTACCTGTCGTTTGACTCGGACAGCAGCTTGTCGACAGTGGCAGAAAGCCTGGTGTTGTGTTCTTCGTTCATCCGCAGCCGTTGGTTGAGCCGCATCAGCTCGGCGTTCTTCTCCTCCACGCTCGCCTCTAGCCTCTGAATGCGATCTTCTGCCGAGCCATGCCGTTCCTGCGCCTGGAAGGACACGCCAGCCTCAAGAACGGGGCTAGGATAACGAAAGGCGTTTTGGGAAACTCCTTCCGTTTTATACTCCAGAGTGTTTGTAATCTGGGTGCCTTCCAGTCGTAAGTGACTCGGTTTCTTTTAGGCAAGCATGCTGTATCGTAGACCGTATTTTTGCGTACCCCAAAAAATAACCTATCAACTACGTCACAATTACTTATGACTTAGTAAGCCACCACCTTTAATAGCAACCGTTATATACGTACATATATTTCACCACCTGCAAAGCAGCATCATGTGAGAGGCTAACCTCTCATTTTCGTTTTGCCATTATAATAATTTATGGGTTGAAGTTATCTAATTCATGACTTCAAAATTCTTGTAAAACATGTAGTCCAGCGACTGCATGTTGATAAACGCACTCGATCTACTATACCAGCGGATTAGAGCCTGGCTCCGATACTTTAAGGGTTAGCTGGGGTAGATGTTGGTAGAGGGAAATGCATAAAACCCCTACGTCCTAACGTCCCACGTCAGTGCAAAACTTGGCGCCTCATTTTCGAATAAGAATGTAGTCAAGTGTACGACTGTGGATCAATCTACACACGTGATATAATATCTATCTAGTGTAAAATGAGAAGCTTTAAGCATGAGCTACGAGTCAAAAACCTGGTTAGTTACTACTTGTTAGTCACATCTGTAAGTATACAAAAACAAAACAACACACCCTTTCTCTTATACAGTTAAACCTTTTATATCCATATAAAATAACAAATAGATAACATTGCACAGAAAAACTTATGTGAAATTGGAATAAATAATATTTTTTCTCTGCAATATTCCTATCGTAAAGAAAGATAGTAGATTATTTACCAGCACGCGGCATTTTTGTTAGCTAAATTACAATCTACAGACAAACCAAACGATCTACAGTTACATTCAGAAAAGTGTAAGTTGGCCAATCAATTCAATATATGTACTTTAAAATTATATTGGAGCGTTGTTATGTTTCTTATTTTACTATACATTTTGAATTTGTATAACTTCACTATGACAAATGTTTCTTTTTATTGCTACGCGTTTGATCACAGCTCAACTCGTATAAATTGATGACAAAACATAAGATAATAAAAAAAAACCATGTCTTATTAAGTTTGGACACTACATTTTATCTCATGATCAATTAAAGCGTTTAACCACATCTTTAGAAATAAACGATCACGGTGAAGGTCAATGATTGCTGACTTGTATTGATCACAGCAAGTTTCCGAGAGAGACAAGTCCTCACCTGACTGAGTGCCTCCATCCTGGCTTTGAGCTGTTCTTCCATTTCGGGCAGCGAGGACATTTGCGCCAGTTTCTGCGAGGACAGTTCCAGCTTCTCTTCTATAGCAGCAGTCTTCTCCTCTTGGAGCTGCGGACCATGGTATTTACATGTGTGCGCGCTTGCTCATGTGTGTGGGGTGTTGAAACTTAGTTCGATGTTGAACGTCATCATGTGTTATGTACTCAATATGTATGAGAGTAGAAAATGTGGGTAGTTATGTTTATGGTAGAAAATTCAAATAAAACAGAATGTTAGTATTACCGTAGAGAAATTAATACCAGAGAAGTAATAGCTATACATAAGTTCACTTATCTATAATTTAGTACCGAATTAAGGTGTATTATTAACAAACACTGTGTCAACATTCCTTCAATTACGGGGTAATTGTTAATTATTTTGTGACACGAGTTTGTTGACTCATGCTTCTCTCATATTGTTTCTCTATGGTTTTGCTAATCTGAGCTACAGAAAAAAATATTATGAGTGATGCACATGTTTACTCAAATTGTTCAGCTTTATGATCATATCCAAATATAATAAAAACTGATCTGAGCTAATACTACAACATATTTTCTAATTAATTTGTTAAAGTGTTAATTTCATTAGTCACAATCACAAATGCAAAACCCATACAAACAGACAAAGATAACAG
Organism: Biston stratarius; assembly: GCA_950106695.1. Classification (NCBI taxonomy): domain Eukaryota; kingdom Metazoa; phylum Arthropoda; class Insecta; order Lepidoptera; family Geometridae; genus Biston; species Biston stratarius. Next base: position 43,050,688 of record OX467106.1, on the reverse strand, counting down.
ATTTGCTTTATATTTATATTTGCACATTAAAAAACCTTAACCTCTGTATATTTATTACAAAAATCTCTAGACCGACTTCGTAATCGAAATACAAGGACCTAACATGCTGCTACCAACAAATATTTGCTATAGAAAGCATTATATATATCAAAATGTAACATTATGGAGGAGGGCGAAGTTGTGTGTTAAGAAGAGGGTACGGTAAGCCCATACTATAGAAAGTATCACTAGACCTGAAAGAGGTCGAAAATGCAAGAAAAGAAACGCATGAAAACTTCCTCATATATTGATGATCTCATAATTAAGCATGATGGATCCCCATATCATCACTAGATTGTATCATGAATTTCAAGACGGTAACTACAAAATTGGTTTCCAGAGCAAATTATTTTTTTAACTGGAAGCTGGAAGTCTTTAAAACTTTGTCAAATAGTTCATGCTAAGTCAACGTGAATATTTAACGGTAAACAGAGTGGTTTTATGTATTTTTACCTTGAGCTGTGCCTGTTTGTGTTGCAGCTCCTGTTCAAGCTTCTCGTTGAGGTCGTGCAGCGACGTGGACTCGCGCTGTGCGTTCAGGTACCGTTTTTCGAGTGTCGCGATGCGCTCCTCCTGAAAGAATATGACATATCGTCAGTAAGTATGTGAAATGTGATTCCGTTAGACTAAATTCCGTTAAATTGTATTTTAATAGTTCACACTTCCTCGTGTTTTCGTCATTTGACTTTAATATATTAGTCGAATACGAGAAGGAATAGTTTGGCGCAATATCGTAACAGATTCAGGAATTGATCAGACGATAAATTGATAGAGAGAATAAAAATAAGATTTCGCTTTAGTTTACACTACTTCAAATACAAATCTTCCTGTTTTATTGCGAGTCACTTCTCATGCTACTATAGCTACTCACGTTTCACCGTATTTGTACTTTGAACAACAAATAATAAAAAGACAATGTTCAAACGACGAACACTCTTTAATATATGTATATAGCTTTCCCACCTGATCTTCTTTCTGCGCGACGTTCTCTCTAAGATCCCGTTGCAGTTTAGCGCACTCCTCCTGTTTCTTGGCGAGCTCCTTCTCTCCCTTTGCGAGTCGCTCCTCCAGTTCTGACATCTTGTTGTTTAGCTCCGCAACGCGCCGCTGCCACGAGCTCAGTTCTGCTGACTGAAAGTATGACATCATATTTGAGTATGTTGATAGCAGAGTGTAAGTGTCGAATGAAGTTCATAAATACATACATATTATGGGTTCTAATATACTTAGCATATACTTTTATAGACAAAAAACAGTTCTTGTTGATTTTTTGGAAATGATTATTCAAGTAATACATAATCTAATTATATATATAAGTCGTCATAATAATTATACGGTTTATACTTTACGCATATATGGTTACTACTTACTTAATAGGATACACATAACATAAATGCTTTCATATCTTATAACTAATACTAACCCTCTTACCTTTATAATGGTTATGTATATTTTTATTAAGTACATTAGTGTCCATCTACCATGATTCAACGATGTGTTTAGTGTGAGTGTTAGCACCGAGTAGGAAATTTAAAGAGATATATTTTTTGGGATGACCTAGCGCAGTAAAGCTTCAATCACATTATTATGCGTTCAATGTTCATACTGATAATACGAGTTTGGAAATAGATCAACTAAATAAACACTAAATATAGGCATCAACTGAAAGCACTCGTTGCGCACGTAAAGATAATATTTAGATTTTCGCTCCTAAAAACTACAATCTCTGTAGAATTTTTACTCGGCTGTGTTAGTTAATGTTGCCTATACTAAGGGGTTACAAGGTCCAGTTAGTGCGAAAAATAATACTGATGCGACATGCTTCTAACTTTAGTACATGTTATGAAATACTTACGTGGAACTTTACAAGCAAGATTATATTTACTGTATGTAAGCTCTTTCTATATACAGTTTGATAAATAAGTACGTACAATTACAATGACTGAATGATTAAATAGAGCAAATATATTGCATATTTTACAAATATACTATTTACTCCTTTTGCAGGATACATTTCCAATGCCATAACATACGAAGAGTCGTGCAATGCAGTCGGACCTTCATTTTGGGCCGGTGTTGCCAGTTACATATTGATAAGTAAAATAAGTTTTATGTATATAATTAAATTAATGGTGTCCTTAACACATTATAGTTTTTTCTTTCATAAAGGCCGCATTACACAGACCAATACTAGTCAAAAGTATTATTAATTATTTAAACAAATGAGTAACAATACATAACTGGCTGGTTATACATATTTAATCATGAATACACAGGCTCAGACCGCGGTATACATAAGAATGCAAGTATATATGCATTGCAGTAACAGTAGGTAGGTATACGCTGCTAGTCTAACCTGCTTGGCGACAGTATTGTGGAGGTCTGTGAGTTTGCGGCTGCTATCCGACTCGCCATTTATGTTACTTTGCTCCTGTCCCGATGTCAAACAAAAACAATTAAGTGAACTGAAAAACACTAACGTTTGCTAAAATATGGCTTTACTCAAATAATTTACTGGCAATATTTTGGTAAAAATAATAACTTGTCAACGTTTTATAGAATCTGTGATGCAGTCATAACGTTATGGCGTCAACCACGCGTCAAAATGAAAAAGTCATAAGATAATAAAAAAAAAATATACATCCATACTTTTTCAAAACCTACGTTACTAATACCTAGTGATTAATTATTTATTTATAATTAAGGATATCGCACACTTCGATTCACGTGTTCCATTTCGCCAGACACATCTGCAAAATGTGGTCGTCCTTCTTCGGATTTCATGTAGAATCACACCACAGAATATTAATTTCTTCAAGGCTACGGTGAGTGTTTACCATCAAGCAGTCCCCCTGTTTGTCTGATTGTTTGCCGCCTATATAGCACATCTTGCAAGGATTAAACGAGTAATTCATTAAAAAAATTTTTTTTATTTATTATTATTTTTTTGGAAAAATTCAATGAAAAATTGATTTGGTTTTATTTAAATTTACATTTGACTGAATGTTAGTCGAAATTTGAATCTGAAGAAATGCTGTGGTTGTTCGGTATAAACGCTAAACACGAACACAACGCACAACCTAAATACATATTTACTTTTTAATTAGAATTATCATTGAGTAAATTCATTCAAGTCATTGAGTATCTATGAGTAAAACCATTTTTAGCCTAGAAAATCTGAAAAAGGTTGATAACTGAACTAAAATGCATTAATTTTTAAACATTTCAAAATGAAAAAGATTTGATTTTAGTTCAGTTACTACATATCCTTATTTAGCACATAACACCATTCATGAAGCGTCTAAAGGGATTTAAAAACTAGGGATTTCGTTAGTGTGAATACCTTGTATAGTGTGTTCGTAACTTACACTTTACACTCTTTAACACTGTAGTGCTACCATTGTTCCTTTAGCTAGTGCGAAGAAAATATTATAGTCTCATAGTTTTACTGTAACATGGACAATTGGACATATGATAAACGACTACGAGTCAATTTTAATGTCGCTTTCCACCTCATTATTTTTTGCGATAAGTCTACGAGACAGGATCTAAAAAAGTAATTTAATAACTAAGATAAATCATCTGGGTGATTAATCTAAGTTCTTCGAATTCTATCAGAGTTGAATCGCATCAAGTGGATGAGACAAAATACTCATATACATACCCAGCAGTGAATGGAGACAGATTGATTCGATAGATAAATAAGATTCTACCATTTCATATGAGGATATTTTCCGTGTGACCATAGACAAAAACGAAATTGTCTCTGCCATAGACAATATAAATCTTTTAAGGTTCTTCACGAGCCTATTCAGCCAGTGTTTTTAATACCCGATGATTATGATCTTTGGAAGAATTTTACAATTATTTTTTTAAACTGGTCACGGGCCTTGTATTCAGGCAGTGTTCTTACGGTGCGTATACCTTAGGTGGTTGTTCTCCGTTCTGCTCCGGCGAGCCGGTCTGTACAGTTCCGTTCTCTTTGGGTTTGTCGCCATCCGCGCCGCTGGACGACTTTACTTGCTGTAACTGGACAAAGAATATTTTCGTTTTAATCAAAAGCCAAAAAATAATAAAATATGATAATTATTTTATTATAATTATCTTGGTGGTAGATCTCCTTCGCAGTAGGCCATCTAGATAGATACCACCCCAGTACCAGATATTCTACCGCCAAGCAGTAGCGTTTGAAGAGTAGATAAAAAATTACAGGGCTGTTGAATTCGTCCAAAGTCTCAAAGTAATGAGCGCCAAAGCAGCAATGCCCTGGACTTTGTTTAGCTACTCAAAGTTCTGTATATCGCTGCAATGGTTATGGAATAGTGTACTTTCTTACCATCAGGAGAGCGTCTCGTTCGTCTCATTACATTTACATAAAGTAAAAAAAAAAAAAAAAACAATAGTAATTATTTTACAACGGAGTATATCATTAAAAAATACGACAAATATGTACTAGGTAATGACAGAAAAAAATATGAAAGTCAGTAATAGTAATGGGTGTAATGACAGCCCTGTTGGTTAATGTGTCTGCCTTAAGATCCGTAGGGCGTGGGCTCGATTCCCGCCCAGGACAAAACGTTTTATGGTATAAACAAATGTTTGTTCTATGTCTGGGTGTTCTGTATGTATTAAAAGTAAGCATTTGAAAAAAAAAAGTATTTATGTATTCTGTCAGTTAACTGACTTTCATCACACAAGCTCTGCTTAGTTTGGGGTCAGATGGCGCTGTGTGTAATGTCCTACGATGTTTATTTATTATTATTAAATGGAATCTGTTTTTTACATGTATTTTTCGTAAATCTCTAGGGTAAATTGTGTACTTTGAATGGTAACTGTTTTTTGTATCAGTCTATAACATTTCATAGCTCGGTAAGGGCCTACGCTCAAAGGCTGCTAAAGCCCATATTTCACCTCGCTAGTCCGGTGCGAGTTACCATTTTTGCACAAACGCCATTGTTAAAGTGAAAACTTCCTTAGCCGCATTGCACGTTTGGCAAGGGAAAAACTTATGGGTTCGCGACACCGACATGCTAATGCGACGTAGTTTAAGTTTTCACTTGTGGTGGCAGCCTATTTTATATATCGAGATATGAGCAGGTTCCTTCCCGATGTTTTCCTTCTATGACTAAAGATTATGACTTTTACTCCCGAAGACTATTAAAAAAAAACCTATTTTTTACAATAACACTGCTTATTTATTATTACATAATTTCTTTTTCTATCACAGCTACGGAACCCTACGCCACACGTACTTGATAAAATTGAATGTAGTGTTTGTGTATTTACTTACTTCTTCTTTGGTTAAAGCTAATTCTTCTTCTAACGCTGTGTTCCTTTCTAACGCTACGCGTAATCGCTCCCGAACCTAGAAAAACGAGAAATAACAAAGTATTTAAATAGTCTCACTTACGAGAATAGAAAAACAATTATGTCAACACTTTTTTTTGTTATTGCGTTTGATCATCTCTCGCCTTGTTTTTCCGCATTGCGTACAACATTGCCGTTGCGTTGCGTTCAAAGAAAAAAACATGGCGCAGTCTGCAACTCTAGCGACCGCTATGCGAAACTATCACAGGCAGCGCGTAAGTCGTACTGAGTTTCGACTCCTTGAGATAGGTCATCGGATGTGAATAAAATATAGCTTAGAGTATCAGAATTAATCAAACAAGTGTAATCCCTTATAACTAAAACAAAATTGTAGTAATTGTTTTGTAGGTATAAAAATAGTGTGCGTTAATCGCGATGTGCTCACAACATACAGGAATCATGGGCTTTAGAGTTGGACCAATCCACTGGGCTATGTCGGCTACTTTAGTTCGTCTACGAATCGCCTCATTTCTGATTCGATCTCGTAGGGAATCTCCGAGCATAGCCCTCTCCATAGCTCGTTGTGCTACTTTAAGCTTATTGAGAAGGCACATAGTCAGAGACAACGTTTCAGCGCCATAAGTCATCACCGGTAACACACACTGGTCGAAGACTTTCGACTTGAGGCATTGAGGTAATTCGGACGAGAAAACGCTGCGCAGTTTTCTGAACGCTGCCCAGCCGAGTTGGATTCGATGATTGACGTTCGTTGATCGATGATGATTATTTCTCGAAGTTGGACATACCGAGTTGGACTGCTTGTCCTAATTATCTTGGTACAAAAACCTAAAAATATCCAAAAAAGTGACCTTTTCGTCGAGCGCCTTGTGGTGTTCGAAGAGACTTTTGAGCGCCTTCAGCACCTCCACCTCCGAGGAGACGCCAGACTGCGCGGCCGCCTGTCGCTTCACCACGGTCATGCGCAGCGAGCGCTCGTGTCGCGACACCAGGCATTCTAGGTGCTCCAGCAACAACTGAAATATGAAACGGGTATGTTACGAAACTAACTTTACATATTTTTGTCAAATACTCAAAATACTCGACATAAATAAACGTGAGTAATCCCGAACTGAAGTTTCAGCAGCCTAGTTGGGAGACCGTCTGGCTTCCAATTTGGAGGTCCTGGGTTCGAATCCCACGGCACGGTGTGAACCGACCGCGCTAACCAGTGAGCTATCACTACAGCATCGATTAAGCATATAGGCCGTATCTCCTTCTATATCATATAACATACAACTGGCAGATGCAATAGCAAGAAGCGAAAGAGAGGAGATAAGCTAGAAAATTGTTCCGTTCACTCTGAATACGTGTCAGAATAAAGTTTGCTCCAAATAGAAGCGGCTTATAATACGGCCAGATAAAATCGCGACTTGGCGACACTGCCGTGGCCTGAGGCGGTGTACGCGGTAACACACTTAAGTGTAGTGCAATAAAAGTGTTATTTGAACATTGGTGAGTCACTTCGCCGCGGCAGTCCAGTACACTTCAGTATCTATGCAATTATATATTTTTATCCTTGGACAATCCCATCTATTCACCCTGTGTGTCATGAGGGAAATCTCTACGTTCATAAATCTAATTGTATTCAATCAGCCAGACTAGTTCACGGATCGCTCTGCAAGTCTAGACTCTAGACTATAAGCGGTTACATCCTGAATAATTTACAGATTAGAAATACCTATCCTATATACCTGTCGGCAACAACAGTACCGATATTGTACATAATGTAAGTATATCCATACGGAACGGTATACGGTTTAATTATTTGGGGAAGAGGTATTATAGACTTTAGGAAAGCTTTTATATGCCAAAAAAGTCTAGTTCTATTAATAGTCTTATAATTGAAACAAAGTTTTCAAATGGTTTCCATCACCAAGTCTAAGTGCCTAGTATCTGCGTATTGCACTCGCAATCAGCGTTGATATGAACGGCCATAACTCTCAAATGCTATGCAGTTGCCAAGTCGTCATAGCTTTTAAATAAAGGATGCTTCAACAAATGGGGTTTGGTAATAGGAGTGAAATTATAGCAGAATTACTTTTCTACATAACAATTGTAATAACAGGTATTCGAGCTTACCAACCAACCATTCGACTGTACTACAACAAGCCTAATTCAACGATAGGAGAGAAGAAATTTATTGAAATACCAGCTTTTGCCCGCGAATTCGTCCGCGTAGTGGTCGATCAGACATCGTAGAGTATACCTATTTCTAATTATTATTATTTTTGATAGAGGATATAATTAGAGTTTGGAATCGAGAATTAAATAGTTCCCCATACAAACTGGCACCCCTTTTTATGGGTAGTTTTGAAAAATTAGTAACTACGATTTTATTACTTGTAATAAAGAAAATTTAGTGTGAGTTAGAAAACGCTACTACCAAAAATAACGAAGTTTCATATCAATTTTCAACCCCTATTTTAGACCCTTCGGGGTGGTATTTTTAAAAATCCTTTTATAGTGCACACTTACGTTACCTAAGGAACGTTTATTTCAAAATTTCATTCCAGGAGTTTCAGCTGTACGTTGATCGATCAGTCAGTGAATCAGTCTGTCAGTTTCTTCTTTTATAGATATATAGACTGGTTGCACCCCGCTGTGTTACCTGCTGTTTCCACGTGAACACTACATTTTTCGGAGTAAAAAGCCTATGTGTTAATCTAGGGTGTCAGCTACCTCCATACCAAATTTGATCAAAATTGGTCCTCCCGTTTGAGCCTTACAAACATACACACACATAAAATAAACACACTTAAAAACTTTCGTCTTTATAATATTACTAGCTGTTACCCGCCCGCCGCTGGGTTTGTATCATCAAGGTAGGTACCTACGTAAGTACATCAAGAAAGAATGGAAAATAGGGGGTGACCCCTACTTTACCTTGACTGGTCAAAAACGCGGAAACAATCTTTATTTCTCACCAAAAATAAAGATGTAATGATTTTTTATGTTTTACTTGAGAAATTATCGGTTCCCCATACAAACTTTCATCCCTTACATATTTCACCACATCCAAGATTTATTTTCGCAAAAAAAAGTAGCCTATGTCCTTCTCCTAGGTCCCACCTATTTCTATGCCAAAATTCATCAAAATTGGTTCAGCGTTAAAACGTAACAAATGCGGACTTGCGTGTTGAGTTATATTACTGCAAACGAAGTCGAAGCACGCAAATAGGAACTCAATATTTGATTTTGAAAGCAGATAAACTTTTGCAAAGTTTGTCGTAACCGGATAGTTTCTACGAGACTAGTAGACCTTTACGCGGAATTGGCTGAATTTAGTGTGACCTACCAATTCCCCGGGGACACACTTTATAATATTGTATGTTTGTACGTATAGAAATCCAATTTAACTTAGAAGCTAGTGTTGCCATGACCATTTCGTAGGTATGGTATGAATTATATCGGGGTAATCATAAACATGGTGTGATTGGTGATGGAAGGATTTCAAAGTTTTTTTTTCTTTATAAAAATGCAAGAGAATATAACTGAGCACTTCACGATGTGTCGCAGTTTTTTTTTACATTTCAACATTTACTGTGATCAAAGGATATATTCTGCTTCATGAGTTATTTTTAAATCAATAGTTCTATTTTTTACAAAAAAAAATGGCCAGTTTTTTAAATGTAAAAGTAATGAGATGAACGATACGCTCTTCTGATGGTAAGAGATAATGCATGTCCATGACCTTTGCAGCGATACATAGACAAAACGAAGTCCAGTGCATCGCTGCTTTGGGACTCATTACTTACTTTCGATGATTAGTCTGAACCGCCCTGTAACTTCGCTAGGTGCAGTACCCTTAAAACTGGAACACAGTAATGTTTCCACTACTACTTAGTGGCAGGATATCTGTTACTGCGGTGGTACCTACCTAGACAATCTCCTGCTAAGGAGGTCTAACCAACAAGTAAAATATGAAAGATAATCATGGCATACTTCTATATTGATACATCATTTATCTGTGAATAGTTGAGAATTGCCAGCCAGAAGCTGGGATAGGACAAGGTAAGATCGCTGATATGACGATTAACTAAGGAATCCATTCCATAACTTTTCTACGCAGAATTGCATGTTTGCAAATTGCTTAAGCGCTAGAACGCACACGACCACTCTGTAGTATAAAATCTTAATGATGGTAGCTTACCCTGGTGTTGTTCCTTTCCGCCTTGAGTTCGGATATCTCCTCTTCTCGTTCGAGAAGGTGTTCCCGCGCCTGATTGAGCTCCTTCGTGAGGGTCGCGAATTCCTGCAGACAATAAAAAAAAATTACGTTAATAGGAGTTACAATCGCATGAACCAGCGAATTCGTGGACGTGATGTTGTTGTCAAGAGGCAAGAACTGTGATGGATTCACTTACAAGAGTAGAAGCACGAGTGGACTCCTAGTAGAAACTTACAAATAGAATAGTGTACAAATAGACACTAAAAGAATAAACTAAAACAGTTTTTATTCAGTAATATATATTAACAAGCCTATCCTCAAAAATTTAATACTAATTTTTTTAAAATTAATTCTACATTTTAGTGTAATTTATCTAAATACAAATTTTTTTTTCTGTCTAAAATCCTCGGAAAAGTTCCATTTATTGTTGGGTGTTCTAATAGCAAAACTAAACGAAGTATAAAAGTTCCTTGACAATATCAAGAATAAAATGTTTTGGACAAGTAGGGAAAACTGAAACTCTCCGATACCACCAATTTTTGGCAACGAGTTATTTTCAGGAATTCATAGAATACATAAATAATCACATGAGAAAACCCTTCAAGCTTAATTATATTAAACAGCACTACTAAAAGGGTAAATTTGTTTTAAAAGCTGGCAACATTGTAACGTCTGATCTATAAAAAACCATTAACGATTCCACTAAAACTTTAAACCGGCGTTTTCATAAAAGATGGCAACGTAAAAAGCTGTCAGGTCTATTTATAACGTGGCAACACTTTTTGCCGTTCGTAAATGGGAGTCCCGTTTTTCTGATCCTACCTTGTCTCCAATTAGTGAAACGTTAATGAGGCTTGACAGAAGTCTCTTAAACATTTTAAGAGCATTTCACTTCGGCGACTGAGTGATATTAATGGCTGTCATGTCATCCATGTGTCAACATAATCGGTTTCCATTTAAAACAGACACCGGCAGTATGATAGAAGCATGCGATGCCGAAAATAAAAATAAAACAGTCACATAACAAACAAGTGAAAGACGCATGTTCTAGCGCAGTCGAGATTCTCTAAGTAACTATGAATATTCACATAATAAATGAGAGCCAGTAACAGAGATGATAATAACTTCTACTCCAAAAAAGATGATTGGGTGGAGTTCTGGAGTGGAGACCACGGACCAGCATGCGCAGCGTAGGACGTTAGCCCACAATGTGGGGCAGACGACCTCATAAAGACCGCAGGAGTGCCCTGGATGCGAGTCGCTTCAAGTCTCGCTGTTCAGGATGGTCGAGGCCACTTACTAACGCTTTCCTCTTTTATTACTACTTCTTGATTCAGAGTAGGTAAATGCCATGTACGTACATAGTGTAATACGCCCTTTACCAGGTACAACATATCAGGGCGGGCTTTATCTAATACCGTCAAATAAAATTCCATATTTTGGCATTGTCATATTAGCGATATCCTTTCAATCTCAAAGAAAAACGCGCCATAAAGTAGCACTCACATTCCAATATTTACGTTAAACGTCAGAAAAATATCTACAATATTTTCCCCGTAAAACAACACGGCGCGGCTTCGCTCGCAAGTAGCAACGCGACTAATGGAGTTAAAGCTAAAACAAAATAAAGAAGGTTCGACGATCGTTTGAAACGCACATCGAGTGACTGGATTCAGTCGGTCTAGACCTAAGAAGAAAAGGGGTAAAGTTACAACTTAACGCTAAATTACTTGGTATCTTTCAGTTTATCTAGAATGATTATTGTCTAAGATCAAATGCATACCAAATACGATTTATATGTACCACAGTTTGTTTGAAGCGAATAAAATCTGCCATACTGGATTTTTGACACGCACATAGACTTTATTGAATGAAAAAAATATTACCGGAAGGAATACAGATCCAAGGACTTTCGAAATGCTAAGATACGTTGATTTCATTTGCCAAAATTCGATTTAGTATTAGGAAACAAATGTAACTATTAAACTTTCAACATTTTTTATCGTTTTTTCGCTTTCTTTCATTTTCTTTAATAATATTTTGTGATTGTTTAAAACCGGGTTATAAACATAACAACAAACAGATGCACAAATTTGCATAATTAGACGGTCAAAATACTACTTTCATAAAAACTAAAAACAGCTATGACAAGTGCTTTGAAATCTAGCCGAGTGATTGGCACAAAAATCTTTAAAGTTGTTGTATTCGTGGAATTCTTTTATTAACCTTTTGACTGTATCTTTTTATGGAGAGAGTGATTAATCTTTCTGAAACCGCCTTGTTTCACGGTCGCTAGCCGAGGCCGTGACCGTGGCCACCCTAGATTACAAAAGTATTCTGCTGAGTTTGGCCGAAACATTGAGTTTTCTGAGGTGGAGAAAAGAGGTCGACTAACTAGCGCGGAACGCTTAAGTGTAGTAAGGATGGGACAAGAAAAATATAACGATAACTAACTTAATATCAAAAATATAAAATGGGCAGTTTTAAACATGACTAAAACATAGAGAAAAAGTAGTTCTCCAGCGTAGCTCATTTACAAATAATGTTGCGAATAACATCTAATAGTAGATTAATAAATAAATATCCTAGGATATTTCACACATCGTCATCTAGCTCCAAACTAAACAAAGTTTGGTGGGACCCAGATAACAACTGATTTACTTTTTTGTAAATATATACTTATAATATCCAGACAAAGAAAAAAATATTTATGGTCGTCACATAAATGTTTGCCTTGAGTGGGAATCGAATACGAATAAAAAAATTTTTTTTTTATTGATAGCACCAAAATTAAAAATCATATTTCCATTCGTATTGAAAAAAAAAAACTTTAAAAATGTCAAAATCATAACACATGTCAATACAGTCAATCGAACCCACACTCTACAGCTCTTGAAGCAGATACACTATCAAATGAGTATATGTATTTGAGAGCTCCCTCTTTAGAGTGTCCTACTCTTAAATAAAAATGAAAAACAAAAACGAAAGTCTGCCATATTTACCACGTTTACTAAGGCCATACTGAACAAACGTCAGTTTCTAAAGCCCAGCCTTGGCCTGTTTCAAAGTATCTGAAACACGAATGCTCTAAATTCTAAAGAATTCGTGTGTTTAAGGCGAATCGAGCTCGTCTTTCGGATGGCCTTCTAACGTTTAGCATGCAATTCGAAATACATACTTGAGTCAGTTTGTAGTAAAAAGTGAACCGTCCGCATCCCGTGTCTCCCAAATACGAGGAGCCCAGCTGAAGGAAGTGAATTAAACTCTGAACCGACTCCTGTGCAACGAACGTCATTGTCGTTTCAATTATTGAGATTAACAAAGCTCTATTTTACCCGACTTCTAAAAAGGAGGAAGGTTTTCAATTCGGTTATACTTTTATTACGTTTGTTATCTCAGAACTGCGTCATTTTTAAAACGATTTGAAAAATATTTTATTTTTATTTGAAAGGATACAATTTCCCATTGTAATTTCATCAAAAATGGTTTAGTAGTTTGGTTTTTTAATTAAAAAAATACGTTATTCAAGTTAAAAAAATTGCGAACCTTTTAGTGGTGTTTACGGTCACTAAATTTTTTAAACTTTGTATAGGCATATTTTAAATCACATTTTAGTCGTAATTTTTTATAATATTTTATAATATCTTATTGACAATTAGATCAACATCTTACCCAGATAATAACATTTGAAATTAAAAAAAAAAAAACTTGTCGTTTTTGGACTAGATTTATTAAACAAGACTGATATTGTACATCACTATTCGATTATCTCTGTACAGTGGTTCAGGAATAGGCAAAGGTTTTTCGTATTCCTGCAAAATTCAGTAGACAGATAATACAAAGACTTTGACACTCCGCGGTGTTAAAAGTGAACATTCTTACTATAATTTAAAAACAAAGCTTATTTTTGCCAGTTTTTAGTAAAAGCTCTGCTAGAGCAGCTCTCTAATTTAAGCCTGTGAAATAGGAGCTCTAAATTGTCCGTAGAATAAATTCTACTGTTAATTCGACATCTAACCGCGCTAAATTAAATTAACCATCTGCTCTTTACAGTTATAAAAAGAATATTCAACTTGACAAAATGTGAACGAAAAATATATTGTCATGAATAGTAAAAGCTTCGTGCAGCGAGCCAGTTTTGCAATTGAATATTTATATACATTGGCTAAATAAACTAGTCGTTTTTAGCCAAATATAAAAAGTTTTTGTAAACTTACATCTTAATTTATTTTTATTCAGTTTTACACGGTTTGTGCCTTTATCTTCTACTGTCGAGTATTATAAGAATTCTATTTGGAGTTATCGCGAACCGAGTCTTTATAATAAATCCTTGCGTATACAAATTACAATTTAAGACCAATTTTGGAGGTTTTAATTGAAAGATCTAAACTAACTTAAAATATTACAGTTTTTTTGTAAAATTAGATAAATCATCATCAATAAAATATTAAATAACCCTATATCTTTTATTGGAAAAAGCCGTGCACTATATCACCCTCCGGTAAATAATTTCAAATTTGTAACCCGGACGGTTATATAGTTAAAACAAAATTATGATTTCTTCTTAATTCTCATTCTGTATACACAATAAACAAATATAGTACTGGCAGTTATTATAGCTAACAGAAAAATACCGTTCTGTTTTGGCTCCTATTCTTCACAGGGATACCACAGGAAGGAGTTAGCGCCCGAGATTCAGAACATCTTATTTGGGTGCTAACACTCTTCTAAAAAAATACCCAATTGTAGCATTATCTATAAATTTAACACATACCCTTAACACTGATCCGGATGCGGAATCTGGATCAGTTTTATAAACCGATATGAGAGGGAGAGAGAGAGAGAGAGAGAGAGAGAGAGAGAGAGAGAGAGGTGGGTCTATAGTCCACCATCTTAGCTAAGTGCACAGACGTAAGTGACTTCACAAATCTTCAAAAACATTTTAAGAAAAGATATGTAGGTTTTCTTGCACCATTTGAAGTTAGCAGCAATACGCATATAACTTGGAAACATAAAAGTGCATCCCGTGGAACTCGAACACAGAACTTCTAGATTTAACTATGAATACCCCTTTCTGCCGAATACTTACTACGTAGTAAAACTTGTAATTAGTATTGGATAGAAAAATGTATAAAATATTTGATATCAATTTTATGATGTGTGTGGTGTTTATTTTTCTTGAGACGTTCTCCTGGTGGTAAGTGATAACGCATGATCATTATAGCGATACTCAGAACGTTGATTTGCAGAACAAAGTCAAGTGCAGGGCATCGCTGCTTACGATGCTCATTACTATGTGACATTCAATGGTTAGTCTCAACGGCCTTGTAGTCCATCGTTCTATCGGTCTGAAATAACTTTTTTGTACTTTAAATCGAATATTATATTTTGATAGTTTCCTAGGATATCCTTGATATCACATGGCTGACCTGACCGAAAGACTCCATCGAAGGCCGAGTTTCGTGGCATTTTCAGAAATCGCTTCTGTGGTTATCCCTTTCGAGTGTATAAGATAAGTCGGTCCAACCTTAGCGCGAGTCCGTGTGATACCGGCCTAATTTACGGCCTCGCAGAACGACCGCCCCGTGATTTATTGACTTGATCGTATTGGTTATTCAGATATTCAGTGGGTTTTGTCTCGGGCCGGGAGATGTGTTGAAAAATTGGATCCATTTCGTGGAATAAAGAGCTTGATGGCTGCATTACAATTTAAATTATTTTCACCAGCAACGCTTTGCCGTTTCACCCGCGGCAACTGTCTTACAGGAACTGGATCTTTTCAAGTTCAGAGCTACCCAAAGCTTCATTTCCATTTTTTTTAAATGTCGCAGTAAAAAAAAAAACACCATTATTTAATATCATATTAATTTTTTTTTGAACTTAATAGTGTTATAACATCTCCCGTCTGTCCTTAATCATTAACGCGTTTTCCATTCTTGGTTGCCCGGACGAGATCGCTTTTAGCGATAAGGCCGCCACTTGTGGAACTAGCTTATAAGGTTAATTTGTTTACTGTACTTTTTCATGTAATAGTAATGAGACAAACAATTCGCTCTCCTGATGGTAAGAGAGAACACTTTTCCATAACCATTGCATATAGAGCTTTGAGTGACAAAATGATGTCTATGGCATCGCTGTTTTGGCGCTCATTATTACTTTGAGATTTTCTATGGTTAGTCTCAACAGCCCAGTAATTTCGCTTGCTGCGGTATCCTTCAAACCGGAACACAGTAATATTAACACACTACTGCTTAGCGACAGAATATCTGGTTCTGCGGTGGTACCTAACTTGACGACTTCCTGCTAAGGAAATCTACCACCAAGTTTATATTTTTGGTGTGCACAATAATTATAAAGAGTATCTACCTATCTTTACAGAAGGTTCCAGGAAGGTAGAACGCTTTAAAATGTCACTCCAAAGCACACGGTTGTTTTACGGTGAGCACGTTTTATGTCTCCCAAGACTTTATCCCGATTGTTGCTCAAATTTTAACAATACGAGACATTTTTATTGTTTGACGTTACAACTCCCTTTCGGCGTTGTAAAAAAATATATGCTGAGAAGTTTTTGTATTTAGACGTTATTTCATATTATTATAAACGATTCTGTAAAAAAAAAGCTTTTTCGCTATTGCTAAATAAATAATAATAATAATAATTTATTGCATACCATGTACACAAATTCTTATTTAATTTATATTAAAAGTAATGAAAATTTAAATTTAAAAATAAATCACAAGTTTTTTTTACACCGGATTCGAGATGCGTTTGGCCATGATCTCACAAGAAGATAGAGAAAAATGATGATGGAAACAGAACAGAAAGATAGAGCACGCTCCATCTTTGATCGTGCTAGCCAAGGAAATGCCTATTTACATTTTTCTGGAACAATCTGGGGTTGTACTTAGTTGAAAACACGGACGCAGGCAACGAGTTCCACACACTTGAGTTTCACTTTTAGTGTGTAGTCAAAGTGGTCGATAAATACTAATAATATTTCGAGTTATCCTGCTAATGCGACGAAAGATAATAAACAGAGACGCGACCATAAAATACCCGTAAGAAATAACCTAATAAGAGGTCGTTGGATTAGTGCGGCGTGTCGAGACATTTACGGCTGTAATCGATCGGCCAATTCATCTCCACTCGTGTTTTTATTCGATACGTTATTCGATAGTAATTCCGGCGCGGCGGGACGCCTCCCTACTGATGGCGTTTGGAGGTTACAGGACTCTAGGATAAATCTATCTATACCACTACTATACGTACTTATTACAAGGTTACGTTTAGGGCGCGGGTGTTGATTAGATTGATACAAGCGACATTTCAAATAAATAAAAAATATGTCAAAATAAATTGTGGTAATTTAGGTACTTCTTCTATTTAAATCATTTACATTAATTATTATTAAAAACATATAATTACCTTACAAATTTGTTTAGTAATATTAAACATTATTATTTTAATATTCGTTATTAGATACAATTATTATAAGACATATTGACTTTTCGTGTTGCTTTCAATTTTATAAAGTCGCCAATACTTTACTAAGGCCTTGACCGTGAATTGCTTCGTTTGAGTTTGACTTATTTAGTTTGATTTGTTATGATATCTGTGAAAATATCTAAATACTTGACACTGGCATGTGTACAAACTGCGAAGCCAAAAACGGAGAAGAAAAAATTGTGTACAAAGTAAGGAAACTGATATTCGAAATTTATTTATTGAAATAAAGTACAATAAGCAGTTACAATCCCCCGACTGCATCTTTAACTGGGCAGGCTTCAATAGCAGGGCGGCCGCTTCCTGCTGCGACCGACGGGTTGTCCGGATTACTTCCCGTTTCTTTCGATATTTGTGCACCGCTGTTTATCCTCGCTCTATCAAATGGACAAATATTGGACGTACTGATAGCATTGTATTTATATAACACAATATAAAGACGAAGTTATCATTTCATTCACACTAAAACAAATCGACGACGATAGTCGATTGTACATTACGCCAAACGAATTAATAAATGCAGTGTTACGTTTGACAAACTATTTGTTTGAACACAGCTCACCTGATGTTAAGCGACGGTGTGGTCGTAGATAGTAAAGCTCACCTAACCTGGAATGTAACTGGCTCTCAAGTGAGGCTGTCGGAACACACCGTTAGTGCATGGCGGCAGATTTTCAACTTGAGGATGGTAGCTAGCCACCCAAGTCCTATAAAGTACCCTACCACCATGCCGTGGTTTCCTTCACGGGCAGCTCAAGCTTATTGTTGGGGTTTGAACCTACGCCCTTCGGCGTGTGAACCGACTGCGTCAACCACTGAGGTATCAATGATACAAAATATAATTGTAGCCAAATCTTTAGCAAAATTAAATACACACATGTTATAATTAATATGTACTTATTATTTTAAAGAAAATATTATACTTCGAGTGACATTGATATGCTTAACCGTCAACCAGACTAGATTGCAAATATATCCATTCAGGTAGGCAGTCATGTCTTTTACACAGGAATTTCATTGCACAGGCAGGCCCACGGTAAGGGCCTAGTTATGGAACAATGTTATGGTAAACTTGCAATCAGGTGAGCTGTGATATTATCAGATTAGATTATAGGTAAAGAAAATATATGACGAAAACGCTTGGCTTAAGTACTTACTTATAAAAAATTCTGAAATGAAAACAACAAAATCAATTTATCAAGCACGAACTTGGTAAGGAACTTGTTCTTGTTTTAAATACCTTTAGTTTTCTAGGTGTTTTTTTAAATGAAATAATATTCCCAGTTAGTTCATTTGGTAGAATATCTGCTTCAAGAGCTGTAGGGCGTGGGTTCCATTCTCATTAGGGCAAACATTTATGTGATGATAAATGTTTGTACAAAAAAAAAGTATATTTATAAGTATTCTATCAGTTATCTGGATAATATAGTAAAAGCTTTGCTAAGTTTGGGGCTAGATGGCGCTGTGTGAAATATCTTACAATATTTATATTTATTATGGTTATAAGTATGTAATGAAGAATTAAATAAACACTAAAATATAGAAAGAAAATATCGATTTAGAAGAAATCTATTTACTCTTAGACTCAAACAACTAGTTTATTTAATACTTATAAACAGAAAACAACTAAAGATAAGACGAATGACCCACATTTCGTTAATTTCGCTCGCGAAAAAATAAATAAGATTAACAACTCCACGAAAGAGTTTTAATTTCCTTGATCGAATGAAAGCAACTAGTTTTCAATTATGGGCAATCGAAACTGATTGCTACGACCGCGCAGATCTACACCCGGGTAAAAAATAACATGACGTCACCCGGATCCGGGGAAAAAAAATACCAGCCACGCCACACTGGGACAATATTACGATCAACTATTTATTTTGCTTCCAATTGTTTTGTACACTACTGTGTACTTGTTTTTGTTAATAAATAAGCAACATTAAAACCTGTCTTGAACACTAACAGAAAATCAATGATAAACAATTCCGTTTTTCATTACAAAAATTTATTATTTTTGTTTATAGCTTAAATATAATAATTTCAGTATCGAAACTGAGTACGCCAAACACTCGATAAGTACACGAAAAAAAGGATCTAAAGAACATTAAAACTTGAACTATAAAACTCAATTACAAAATTCCAACTTCTCTGAATACGATATCCAAACGATATTTTTATTTATTTAATTTACAATTATTACAACATGAACATCCTGAATGTAAGTCAACATTAACCAACTTCACTAAACGAAAACTTTTAAATGTGATAATGTAAAATTGGGAAGACCCTTTTCCATGCCACTGGAGTTAACATCAAATTAGAAGAGAATCATGATAAGAGCAGATTTCGGGTGTTAAAGCCGAAACAGCATCGTTCGAGTAAAAGGTTCTATCGGGCTGTAGGAAACTAAAAAGGGGGGAAATGGGATATCATGATTTTGTTTGTGGGCTCTATATGAAAGTGTAGTTGAGTTCGCGACTAAATTTATGACCGCTGTGAACTAAAGTATGCTCTACCCGTCTAACTTCTAATACAGTAAGTTCCGTTGCCTCCTTTTTACGACGTGAGGCGTGTTTTTGGAGTTGTCAAAAAGTTTGCGCTCACTGGTATTTTGTCAAATACCCACAATTAAACAATTTGGCGATGTTTAGACGAAGAAAATACTGTAAAAGTTGAAGACATACATAATTACACATTGTTTGTGACATTGGCCGCAATTTTGGGATTTTTGATTGGAATGCCGACTTTACCTCTATTTCGTTTGTGTGAGTAGACACTGAGTATCCATTCTATAGTTCAATACTCATTAAATGAATACCTACTGCTAAAGTATTTATGTTAGTAACCGTTTCAATAAAATGTTATTGTTCGGCTGTTCCGAAGTAGCGTTGAAATTGGAAATAACACAAAACAATGTTGTCTCGCAAAGCCTTTACCTAGAGATCTGAAAGCAATTTCTCTTAAAATAAATTTTATCGGAGCTGAAGAACGCGAGAAATATTATTTATTTGTCGAACCGATGCGCCGGAAAGACTTACTGGAGATTGTAGAGATTTACACTTTCAGTTTACATCTGCGGAGGAATCACAACATTCATTTCACTAATATTTTTGTTATTAAATGCCTTCAAGTTTATTATTAACCACACTAGTGGTTTTAGCAAAGAGATTTGAACTAAATTGCACTATGGCAATTCTGTCTTTTCTAATTATTCTAATCATATACACGACAATGCGTGTTCATGTGTTCGAAAACTATAATTTTTGTTATTCATGTAGTTTCAACCCATGGATACGTATAGAAATATTCAAAGATTCGTAGTTTGTAGCAGAGTAGGTGTTTCTTTGTAGCGATGATAGCTCATTGGTTAGCGCGATCGGTTCACACGTCGAAGGGCGTGAGTTCAAAGCCCAACAATGAGCTCGAGCTGCTGGTGATGTTAAACATCGTGAGGAAACCATAGCATATTGGGATTTTCTAGCACTAAACTGGAAAATCTGCTGCCAAGCACCTAACGGTGTGTTCCGGTAGCCTCACTTGAGAGCCTGTTCCATTCCAGGCTAAGTGTGCTTCTTCTACATCAGGTGAGCTGTGGTCAAACACCTAGCCATCCATAACAACAAAAAAAACCTTTACTTAGTTTGTGGCCAGATAACGCTGAGTGAAATGTCTGTCGCTACGATATTTATTTATGATAGTTATTTACCTGTAGTAGAGTAGTGTGCACGCGACACGTGCAGACGGCGCCGTTCTTGCGCGCGCACGGCGTGCCGAGCCACGCGCACGCGCCGCCGCGCAGCATCGCGCGCGCACATGCCGCGCAACACACACTGCGCTGCGATCACGCACACTACGACGCGCAACGTCTCTTACCACTTAACGTACAAATACAGCGAAAGATAGCCTATTTCCCACAAGAAATACGATGTCTTATTTAATTCCGAGATCTTCATTGTTTTATTCACTTTCAAAATGTCTTTATTTATACATATCATTAAAGTTGTACTTTTCTAGTATTCATTCTATCCTAGAAATAACAAAGATTCTTAAATTAGGTTTATAAAATACTCTTCACAAGCTGTTTACGCCTTTAAGCATTAAAAACTTATAATCTGGATTATTAATAACAATTAATATATATTTTTTTATAATAACCTATTATGTATAATACTTAACACAAGCTTTACAGGCAGTAATATGTTTTTTTTGGCGGGGTTTGTTCAGTAAATTAGGATAGCAGGTAATAAGCCGGCCAACCGCGATAAACAATCCTAATGAACCACGGATGTACACAGTGATAAAATCAGAAATCACTCATTGTACTCTGTAGCAGCCGTTGTATTTTGTTAAAATAAATATTCATATGTTTTTTTTTTATAACAGTCAATAACACGCGTGTGATATGCTGAGTTGAGGCCGGTTTGTGACATAATGTGGTGGTAGGGTACTACTCGGCTGGCTAGCTACCACCCTCAAGTTGAAAATCTGCTGCCAAGCATCTAACGGTGTGTTCCGGCAGCCTCACTTTAGACCCAGTTCCATTCCAGGCTAGGTGTGCTCTACCATCTTCGACCGCATCGTCACTTAACATCAGGTGAGTTGTGGTCAAACACCTAGCCTGTCAAAAATAAAATAAAAAAAACTCCATGTTTGTACTTTTTTTTTGTCGTAAGTGTTATCTATTGTATATTAATCTATTGCCTTAACGACTTTTACCAGTTAAAGTACATCTGACACGAAGAACTGCTTATTGGGCGCAACTAACACCTAGTAATGTACACATATCATTGGCATGCATGGAAGTTTCACTTGATGGTAGATCTTATGAGGAGGTCGTCTCGGTAGGTACCACAGCAGTACCAGATATTGTGCCATTAAGCAGTAGTGTGTAAACATTACTGTGCTCCGGTTAGAAGGGTACTGCAGCTAGCGAAATTACAGGGCTTTTGAGACTAACCATCGAAAGTCTTAAAGTAACGGGCGCTCTTTTTGACTCTTTGTTACTCAAAGTTTTGTGTATCGCTGTAATGATCATGGACATGCGTTATCTCTTACCATCAGGAGAGCGTATCTTTCGTTTCATTACTATTACATTTAAAAAAAAATAAGAAAAAGTTTATCAATTTGCTCAATTTAAAACTTTTTGTATTTTGAAAAAGTCAAACAAGTCTACATAGCCTTTTTTGGACTCTAATAACCTCTAAAATATAATTAAAATTAACATTTAACTATACATATAAGTTGAGCGTTAGTATGTTTTTAAGTAAAGCTTATTTTGACACTCAAAAAGCGGTTTCCCGTTTATCTCTTGAAATCCCGCAGACACCCGTTTCATTTAGCACAAGTCTAAGCCCTTGAGTGGTCTTCTCGAGGATTATTGAGCGACAAATTTATTCGTAGACTCGAACAGGGGAGCCACAGTCGCGTTATTTCAACACAACCAAGTCTCCGCGGAAAAATATCAATTACCTTATTTGGCTGACTGCATATAAATTGGTAGACTTGTTTGTAGAAGCGAGGTATTATTGTTACCGACGTTTCCACTTCAACAGCAGTTCGAAACTCGTTAGAAACGAGTTTCGAACTTATGAGTGTAAACACTCGATCTTATTCAGAGAATCGAGCACTGAAACTTTGTCTCAGTGTAAACTGGAAGGAAGTATCTAAGTAAGGATAGGCTGGATGAAAAAAGTAGGTTGTTTTCAATTCGATACATTTTTTTTAAATATGTATGTATACACAAAACTCCGTCATTTATAAACCGATATGGGAATTCAAAATCGTTTTATTAGATTGATTTTTAACCAAAAACAACTGGAAAAAAAAACCAATTCAATGAAATAGCGTATTTTATTTTTTATCATCAGATTATGATGCAACGAAGGTAGGAATCGGAATTCAGTAATAAAACAACGTATGCGTGTTTGGATTTAGTGACGAAAACTTCTTAGTATTCAATGGTATCACCATGCAGTATCTATCGCGTTGCAAGGAGAGGAACCCGTACGTACAGTGGTTAGGGCTTGCGACCCAGGTGTAAGTTCAAGGCTCCACTTTAAATACGTATTAATGCTCACTTTCACCGGTGCTCCCATCCCTGCTGCTTATATGATCTTACTAACGCTGCTTTGGATAACATTTGCATCAATGAATTTATAGATGTTCTTGGGAGGTCGAAGTCTTTTCAATTATAGAGAGAATTTGCTGGCAATACTCTCGCTCCCACTTCTACAGCATATAAATTGTCCATGTAACCATTCAAGGCCAATTCATTCGTAAGGTTATAATATCTATTCAGCTTTATCGTGTGGTCTTTAGTCGTCTTTATTTCTTTCTTATGATACTTTGAACAAAGTCGGTATTTTTTTAAGTAAAAAATTGTTTTGGTAGACAAAAGAAACAAAGATATTTTATACTTATAATATTGCTAGTGTGATTGTATCTAGCAGTCTGGGGGATTCATCACATCACATCATCAGCCATAGATCGTCCACTGCTGGACATAGGCCTCCTCCTGGGGGGGTTTTGCCAATACTCGCCACGCTTGGCAGGCGGGTTGGCGAGCGCAGTTAGATGTGATTGTTCAAGGACGACGCTGCTGCCCATCTTCCGGATTACATCCCTTAGCCGACTCTTACGGCAACCACGGGTAGAGAGGGTGGGGTACAATTCTTACGCCGGCACCACCACGCAACATGCAACACACCAAATACACCTCTCCCACAGAAATGGTATTCTATAGAGATGACCTAAGAGTCTAGTCAATTGTTAGCGCATGAATCCATAAAATCACATGAGTAACAATTTTTCAAAGAGGAGCGAGTAACAGAGTTTTTTGCAGATTTAGAGTAGATTTTCTTTGAAAGTTGTGTTAACATTATATATTAGCCAGCCCTTAGACATAGTTTATATTTAAACTAGTTTTCACTTTATTTTATTTTCTGCAAATACTCACAAATACACAATTCATGACTAAACGTTTTTGAGCCAAATGAACATAACGCTAATAATTATTTGAATAGTATTAAATATACAAACGAATACTTAGGATACAAACACAACATTTTATAAATCAAAATAAGTCTTATAATTAAGTATACGAGTATATTAATAAGCAAGCATTCCTGTTATTAATATATGAAATTTAAAAAAAAACCTGAAATAATATACATACATATATGATATGGACTTTTACCAAACTGCAACTCAAACAATGTACCACATGTACTTAAATCAAAACTTATGTAGTACGTGTAATTGTGTTTTATGAACTAAATCAGTTCGAGTATTTAGGCATCTCTGTGGAATATCACCTCTGTGATCTCCTCGAAATATTGGCAGCTTTCTGAATCAAGCATTACGGGATCGTGTTTCGTTGCGATTTCCTCCACAATCCTGTTAACAGTTGACATTTTGTCAGCTTAACGATATATGAAAGGCAAGTGTCGTTCTTTGTGGTTGTTATCAAAAATACATATGGTGTTTTCGGCTACGACTGCGAACGAATTTGACCTTTCATTTAAAGCAACAGGGCCTGTTATGGGTCGACACAGCCAAACGTGTAACATCATCATCCACAGCCGTATTAGCCATCTTGTCCCGATGTTGCGTATAAAGACTTGTATCGTTCATTTATCCGCTATACGTTTTTGTTTATCTACATTGGATAGATATATTCTTTATTGTCTACGTCAAGACTTTATATAATGCAATAGAAAAATATAAAATTAATAACTAGTGCAACTAGTTGGTGTCATTAGTCAAATTGGTAAAAAAGTAAAACCTTCTATAAAATGAAATAAAGGTTAAATTTCTATATGTAAATTCATATTATTGTCTCGAAATATTCATACATTCCACTGTGAAATAAACGCGAGGATTTTTTTTTTTTGGTTAAATAAGGTCTTACTTTGATACATAAATACTATAGAAGAACATATCCTACCTATGTCTTATGTGTGAACAAAATATCTATTTAATTTTATTGCTGACCAGCAACTTGATCACATTTGTAGTCGAATACAGCCACGTGGTCTCGCTTGCGATATCGCAGCGCGGAATCACAGCACGACAGTTAACGCTATAGTTATATCATAAACCAAGCCTCGATACTATTCAATTTACAATATCCAGTCAGACGTTGCCCTGGAGAAAATTTTCAATGACAATACACGAAAAATTCAATGGCCACCGTTTCCCCCCGTCCACAGCGAGGCTGGCGTCAGAAAGGGGCCGTAAACCACGCCAATTACAGTATATGGCCCCCAAGGGAACTCGAGGGCGCGCTGGCCCGGTGAAGGGAATCGAAGAGCACGCGAGATTATGAAGACATACGATTCTACTTCAAGCCGCTGTGGTTATCGTATCTCTCAAGACGGGCTTAATGAAACGACGCTCGTTTGGCTTTATTTTATAGACTCCAGGCGTAAAAAATGTACGCAATATTTTGAGCTGAAGCTAGCAACGGTTCCAACAAGTGCTATAGGCTTGGATATAGGTATATGAATGAGAAAGAAAACAGGGTTTCTTTCTAGGCAAGCTTGCTCCATCTTCGCTTACGTTATAGTATAAAAAATAACTTCATAACTTGGCTTTTAAGTTAATACTTAGTAGTAGATCTCCTTAGCAAGAGGTGGTCTGTGTAATTACCACCACAGTACCAGATATTCTGCCGCCAAGCAGTAGTGTGTAAACATTAATGAGCGCCAAAACAGTTGCCCTGGGCTTCATTTTGTAACTTAAAGTTCTGTGTATCGCTGCAATTGTCATGGACATGTGTTATCTTATACTATTACGAGGGCGTTTCGTTCGTATGATTACTATTACATAATAATTTAAAAAAAGTTATAAAGCCTTTTATAATATGGAATTAAGAAAAAGAATCGTCCACAACGTTCAACGTTTAAAAACCCTACCATCGGAAAGATATTGTGATTTAAGAGTAGCTTTAACTTTATTGTAGGATCGATATCACTTTAAACAATACTAAGAAATCAGCCACAGGGAAAGATAGCATTAGTGTAGATTTACAGTGATAGTGAAGGAGAGGAATCGCTATCGCTATCCAACTGTGCGGGCGAGTGGCACTGACAGTGTTGAAATGAAAAGGGTCTGAACAATCGCCTTGCCGGTTGCGATATTGAGATAATTGGAGAGTAATGGTTGAAAGCAGTGACTTTTTTATTTTCATTATCGTCTAGTTCTTTAGAACTAAGAACAAGATAGAATAAAGTTCAGAATTCGTTGACTCTGATGTAAATTGGAATCAGGTGGTAATTATAGAAAATAGCTTTTTTTCTGCACTGTAATTGTAAAAGCAACGAAGCAAAGTCATACTGATTTCTGACTTTGCTCCGTTGAATTTATAATTACAGTGCAGAGAAAAAGCTATTTTCGATAATTACCACTGTAATTATCCCTATTGATTTAGGGATGGAAAATTTTGGCTAACCAGAGGAAACATAGAGACGCACAAAGCCCTGCTTCATGTCCTTAAGCGGGTCAAAATTCAAAACCTCTATTTAAGTACATTTTTTAATTTCAGCTCCACAGACACCTATGTCCATGACCTTTGTCAACTTACCCGATCACGAGTATGACGCATGTGCTAGCCATCGCCCTCCTCAACCATATCTGAGGGAAGATATGGGGGGATATTTGCGTGGTGGTAGGGTACTTTCTAGTACTCGGCTGGCTAGCTACCACCCTCAAGTTGAAAATCTGCCGCCAAGCATCTAACGGTGTGTTCCGGTAGCCTCACTTGAGAGCCAGTTCTATTCCAGGCTAGGTGTGCTTTACCATCTTCGACCACACCGTCACTTAACATCAGGTGAGTTGTGGTCAAACACCTAGCCTGTCAGCTATAAAAAAAAAAAAAAAAAAAGAGATCGCCCGACACACGGCGCCGCCACAAAAAGCTTTCGATGGCGAGCATGAATGCTCGAGGCATACACACAATCCTTATTTCTAAACTCTTAGACTATACGAGTATATATCAAATTATACAATTTAATTTTCTCTCTTTTCTGTTACAGAAATTTCAGTATATTCCGCGTATGCACGAGTTTAGCAAACGAAAATACCGCAATCAGTTCGTGAACTGTTCAACTCAAACAAACCTGACTAACGCGGCTTCATTATACATACATTGCATGTCAGTCTGTCAGTTCTGCGAGCGCAGTCGGGTGCTCGAGCGTGTATGGGAAGGGATTCGGAGTTACGATGTTTATGTTTCTTGAATTAAACTACGAGCCAGGAATCTATTTTCTTAGTAATTGTGTTTTCAACCGAAACTATGTATAATTGAATAACAGTAGGTAAGTGAAAGCATTAAATTTCACAACACATCTTCAGGTTGGTACAGGTATATTTAGTGCCTCTTTACATTAACTGCGACTGCCCTGCTAGCTCATTACGTAGAATATCTGCTTCAAAAACCGTAGGGCATGGGTTCGATTCCCACCAGAACTGTGTCGATAAATGTTTATGCGTCTGGGTTCACAGCATGTATTAAAAGTATCTATTTAAAAAAAAAAAGTATTTAAGTTTTCTTTTAGTTAACTAGTTTCCATAGTACAAGCTTTGCTTAGTTTAGGGCTAGATGGAGGTCTATGAAATGTCCGACGATAAAGCTTGTCCACCATAACTTCGTGTCATGTATTTCCTTGATTTTTTCAAACCGAATTTCTCTTTATGTATATACTTTTTATTACATGATAGATCTCTACTAGAGGTCATCTTCGTAGGTACCACCGCAGTACCAAATATTCTGCCGCCAAGCAGTAGTGTGTAAGCATTACTGTATCCCGATTTGAAGGGTACTGCAGCTAGCGAAATTACAGGCCTGTTGAGACTAACCATTGAAAGCCTCAAAGCAATGATCGCCAAAGCAGCGATGCCCAGGACTTTGTTTTGCTATTCAAAGTTATGAACAGGCGTTATCTCTTACTATTAGGAGAGCGTCACATTCGTTCCATAAAAAAAATAATTAAATCTACATTCATTATGAAGTCAGTTACCATACCAACTGTAAAAAGTATAATTTCTCTTATCCGTCGCAATAAACATTAAGCGAATCTGAAACGAACAAATTGAGCCCCAAGAAATACATTACCCTGGCAATAACAGTAAACAGGGCCTCTGTAAAGTAAGGGGCCCTTGGAGGAAGGAAAAAAACTGAAGCCGAGACGAGCAAGTGAATTATTCAGCTTTCATTAAAGCTCTAAAGCTAATTGCTTAGGATTTGTTCCGTGATTTGTGAAGTAAACAAAGATCAGTTTAAACGAAAAAGTATTTAGCCGAAAAGTAACAACCACTTCAATTTAAATCCTCTCTTTTTAACTAGCAAAAAACGATTAGATTCAATCGCAATATTTTACTTTACTAGGCGACAGATTTTCAACTTGAGGGTGGTAGCTAGTTAGTCGAGTACTAAAAAGCATCCTACCACCACGGTATAGTTTTCTCACGAATGTTTCCTTTACCGGCAGCTCAAGCTCATTGTTGGAGTTTCAACCCACGCCCTTCGGCGTGTGAACCGACAACGCTGATCACCACTACAAAATGCATATCGTGGGAAAAAAATTCTCTATGAAAATCGCTTATAAAACTAAGATGAAGTTCTGTGTACAATTTGATGCAAATTGTACTCGTGTATTCGTAGTTGTTTAATCATCGTCATCAATATCCATTCCATCTCCTCCTCCACAGACCACGATATCCTACAGTTGGATATTGGCTTCTCTTCTGCTATGTCATTTGCCTCAGCTAGTTTAGTCCGCGTTCGACCAGCAATAGACGATATCGTCATCTAATCTTGCAGCTGGACTACGAACGCTTCACTCATTTTGTTCGACCCACAATTCTGTTTCCAAGGTTTATGAAGAAAAAGGTACCTACCTAAGAACTGGGTAACTTGATGACTTAATTATAAACCTGAGTTTTCTTTCCAATCGGAACCGATAACGGCAGGCGCGCTGGTGTTGACGTGTACCGTATCGAACAGTTTCCACGCAATTAGCTCCCGGGCCGCCGGTTCATTAGAGACAGCGCTCCGGGTTCCACTCCACAATAATAGGCACTTGATCAATGCGCAGGGCTGAATCAATGAGTTAGTTTATTTGTATCGCTTTACAGAATTGTACATGTTGGATTTATATTCTTTTTAATAT
Source organism: Biston stratarius (assembly GCA_950106695.1). Taxonomy (NCBI): domain Eukaryota; kingdom Metazoa; phylum Arthropoda; class Insecta; order Lepidoptera; family Geometridae; genus Biston; species Biston stratarius. The sequence goes on along the minus strand of OX467106.1, from coordinate 43,021,438 downwards.
ATATACAATGTAAAACAAAGTCGCTTCCCGCCGTCTATCTGTACGCTTAGATCTTTTAAACTACGCAACGGATTTTAATACGGTTTCCATCAATATACAGAGTGCGTCAAAAGGAAGGTTTATATGTATAATACTTGCATATGCACCACATTAGTATCTACTTTGCATCCACGCGAAGCCGGGGCGGGTCGCTAGTTGCTAAAATTTTAACCCTACTTTTCGTAGTCCTATTAAAGGTGCAATTTTACTGCTAGTCTAGTATTTCCGTTGGGACCTTTTTAAAAATGTCAACGTTATACTTTTTTAACTGTTTACAGGCTAAAGTGTTTGACCACAGCTCCCCTGATATTAAGTGACGATGTGGTCGATGATAATAAACACACCTAGTCTGAAATGGAACTGGCTCTCAAGTGAGGCTGTCGAAAAACACGGTTAGATGTTTGGTGACAGATTTTCAACTTGAGGATGGTAGCTAGGCAGTCGAGTACTAGAAAGTACCCTACCACCACGCTATGGTTTCCTCTCAAGCTCATTGTTGGGGTTTAACGACCGCGGTAACCACTAGGCTATAATCGCTACAAAACGTAGATTAAAAAACCTAGATGGAAAAGCAGTCAGAATGGGTATGAATTTTCTTTGGTAATGCTATGAATAGAAGCGAGTTGTCATTAAAATTTCAACAAGGTGTCGGGTACGTGACAAAAGTACGAAACCTCCGACCGGCCGCTTTACACTGCACAAACTGAAATAATTCTTTGGCAGTACAAAGAACTCGGTTCCGTGGATCCTTGTTCGGTACTTCTCACTATACAGCAATTATGCAGTACGTTCGTTTCGACGATACCGTAAATTATAGACGTTAAAACACTTAAAATTGCAAAATCAATATCTCAGGACAATTCGAACAGCGATATTTAACTAAGCAAAGTGTGTACTTAGGGAAACAGATAACTGATGGAATACTTATAGATATATTTTTTTTTGTCAAAACATCCTTAACACTCAGGGAGTGAACTAACATTTATGCTCGTCACACAAATGTTTATCCTGACTGAGAATCGAACTCACGCCCTACAGCTCTTGAAGCAGATACACAACCAAATGAGCTAATGTTTCGAATTGGAAATATTCTTCTGTAACAGGTTTCCTGGGTGTTTCATTGGTAGCGTTCGTGATACAACTCGGTTAGTTGTGTTCGGAAAAATAAGATTACAAATTCTTACGGTTGTTGACCGTAAGTGGCTTTAAAAGCGTACTACCGTGGGTCGGGCACATCAAGTTAGCCGTCTCGGTTTCGCCAACACGTCACCAACCAAAGATTAAGTATAGCAAAGAACTTTCCTTTCCCAAACATCGTTTATCTCTTTTATCACTTCCTACGGAAGTTCTTTGAAAGAAAGAGGACCACATAGTCGACTGTTCTGTGTATATATTGAGAAATATCTTCATTATTATGTCCTAAATTTTTTTTTTTTTTTAATGTAACTGTAATGAGACGCACGAGACGCTCTCCTGGTGTTAAGAGATAACGCCTGTCCATGACCATTGCAGCGATACACAGAACTTTGAGTAGTAAAACAAAGTCCAGGGCATCGCCGCCTTGGCGCTCATTACTTTGAGACTAGATGGTTAGTCTCAACAGCCCTGTAATTTCGCTAGCTGCAGTACCCTTCAAACCGGAACACAGTAATGTTTACACACTACTGCTTTGCGGCAGAATATCTGGTACTGCGGTGGTACCTACCTAGACGACCTCCTGCTAAGGAAATCTACCACCAAGTAAACATAATAATAATATAAATATAAGCATCATTCACAACTATAAGCGACTTGTTGCAACTTTAAGCTCGCTCTTTCATAAAAACTCTTTGCCACCGACAACAATTCGCCATGATATCTATCTATCTAATACCTTTAAACGAGCAATCCTTGTAATATATATAATTTGAATCTCGGAAACAGCTCCAATGATTTTCATGAAATTTCGTATCCAGGGGGTTTCGGGGGCGATAAATCTATCTAGCTAGGTTTCATTTTTAGAATACTTCATTTTATCCTTGTTTTCTGCCGAGCAAAGCTCGGTCATTCAGGTACTGATATATAATATTAAAAATAAAAAAAACAAGTATTTAGGAATTCCTATTCAGTATATATTATTTTATTGGCAAGGCGTTAAAGACGAAGCAATCGATTAATACCGTGCTGTTTGAAAGTGTGTAAGATTTACTTCTATAAAGTAAAACCTGATTCAATCGCTTATTTAAAAATCATTTTTTGATGCGATTACGATATACCCTCACTAACCTGTGAAATCTACCGCGACTGGTCGAGTCGGCACTCCCTAACGAACCCATGATGAATAATGTAATATCCTCCAGGTTTGATATTGAGGACTCTGCCACGAGAGAGATTCCATGGTTTACGTATCACTTGTAAGATTGATGCTAATGATGTAACAGAACAATTTATTTTAATAGCTTGCTTGTCTTGCGAATTTAGATTCTTGCCCGAATTTATTAACAAAGTTCAATATAACGATTATAAGTGACCCACGTTCTAGACGTTTTAGTTTGATACTTTAAATAAATTTTGTTATCAATAAATTGTAAATACATTTTATAGTCTGCCAAGCATTGTCATAAATAGTCCTTTTCGTACGTGTAAAAAATGCACGATCTTAATTTGACAGTTCTAAAATTGTGCATTATTTTACTAAACTATTTAATGAGGACAGAAAGAGAAAAAAAACATGATGAAAAAATTTTTTTTAATGATAGTAATGTCGCCTCAAGTGGCGACCTTATCGCTCAAAGTGATCTCTTCCGGGCAACCAGGAACATTAAACAGGTTACTGACTAAGAACAGACATGAGGTGCTGTATTTTTTTTTTTTTTAAAGAATGTAGGTCTAAATCTGTTAATAAAATGAAATTTCAATACGGTACCATTTGTATCTTTTCCAATCGGTTCAATTCTGTTATTGTAAAAGTTTTTTGTAAACTCTCACTGTACTTTTGATATTTCTCAAAGCTTTGCACATTGCAAACGCTTCCAAACTATTATGTATTTCCAAGTGTCGGGTTAGCAAGGAGCTGACAGCTTACCACCGGGTATCAGATACCTCGCCAACAATAGGTAGTTAGTATCGGGCTGCATTTGATGTAGAGCTTAATTTAACAGGATAGTCAAAACAGTCGGCCAAGATCTCAATAGTATTGTCGACAAATCTGCTTATTACAATATGTAAGATAAGCATTTTAATGATCAGTCACAGCGTTGGGCATGGAATCCTAACTATTGGGCCAATGTTATTCGATGTTCACGGTTGTAAAGATTGACCTTAGTGTAGCTATGATAGCTCAGTGGTTAGCGCGGTCAGAAGGAATGGAGTTGAAACCCAAATATGAGCTTGAGCTGCCGGTGAAGGAAAACATCGCATGGTGGTAGGGTACAGCTGGTTAGCTACCTCTCTCAAATTGAAAATCTACCGCTAAACACCTGAAGTTGTGATCCAAGAGCCTCACAGTTGACTATCTTCGATCACAGCGTCATTTAACATCAGGTGAGCTGTGGTCAATCACCTAAGCTGTCGATCATAAAAAAAGTTGATTGTTTATAATTTAAGGTTGAAAATCTTTCTGTGCACTTGTAATGAATGCCATTAAAGGTGAGATGTGAAGACCTATGACGTCAAATGTCATGTAGGAGCCAATTGGTCGCAAATTGATTAGTAGCGAAGCCCCACAGCTAATGATTGGTTCATTGGCGATAGGTAATATAATAGTATTTATTCAAACACGTTAGAAATGACAGGCATGTTACATTCAGACTAAAAACATAACCTATCTTTTAATCGTTTTTTTATAATCCTCTAGTACTCATTAAGTTCAATGTATTCTTTTCTCTGTATACTGTACTCCTTTCTGTGAAATAAATTTATTATATCTTAATTATCATTGAGAACGCTATGTTCACAGCGTTTCAAAGGTTCATAATTCTTCTCATACGCTCATAAATTTTGGAAGTTATTTGGTTTTAATTTAAATCTTTGTTAGCGACCAAATGTACATGGTAGAAATTAAGATATTATAAAGGCGTATTATTAATATTTTCCAGCTCAGAAATCGTTGAAATAAGCTATTCCAATAGCAGAGTTAGGATCTCTAACAACTTGCTAAATTCAATTTCCAGAGACAAGTTTTTGTGCGTGTGTTAGACAAAACAGTTTTCCGCTTGCTTTGCTATCCGCTCGCATAAATATTCGTGGAAAAAGTGGTAAAGTAAGCTCTATATCCATGTTATAGGTGCTGTTATGTCTTGAAGGTAGGAGCCAATTACAAGGGCCACCCTTTTGGTATTTGTACAAAGAGTTGGGTCGACGCTCGAGATGGGTGAGCGTTTATTAGACGCGTGCCACAGAGTAGAATATCTACAGAATAACTTTTGCAAAAATAAAAACGACTTGAGACAACTAGGTTACGTTGTTTTATTCCGGAGTTCCTGTACTTACCTTCCTGTAGGTAGGTAGTTTATTGGGAATATTCTAGTGAGCGTAAATACCATTGAAAATTCTCAGTAAAGCGAAATACGCAATTTGTTTTACTTGGATGGCATATTTTTTCTAGTAATAATAATGTAGGTATATCCTTTCAAATAAAATAAAAAAAAAACAAATCGATTTATAAATGACAGAGCTGTAAGGTAACAAACATTTAAAAAAAGCTCGTACAAATTAGACGTTGAACTTATAGAGATTATGACGAGAAATAGAGAGACGCATCTACGTTTTCGGATTTAAGGTTGTTTAACGATCAACATAGTTATAAAAAAAAAATTGCGTAGACGGCTATATTCAAAATTAATTATCTTCGTTCATACTAATTAAAATTGCTTAGCTTTCATCGTACGAATCGGTTTTTTTTTTTTTTTGGCGCAAACTAAATCCGTAGTTACGATACGGGTATAAGTGAACCCAGCTTGCACGAGTTTGTTCTCTGCGAGTCGTTTCCTCAGGGTGTGAATGGAGAGTGATTTTGTTAGCTGATGTTTGAGTATAATTGCTTGCTTTGTAATTTGACGAGATATTAACATGGTAACAGATGTTAAAAATATTTTAAAATTGGTTTATGGATACAACTTTTGTGCGAATAAATTAGGATAATATTGGTTCTTTTTATAAAGTTCGTTTAGCAAATAGAGGAAAAAAAACATTGCCAAATAAGTAGCTATATAGTACTATAGAATTAACAGCGCAGCACCCCTGGCGCGCGACCTTAAATTAGTCAATGGTTAAATGGTATATAAGTACTAGTAAAAGTATCATTTCAGACAAAATAATTTTTTAAATCGTTGCAGCCGTCTCCGAGTAACATACATAAATAAAAAAGTGGGGAAATAGTGATCCTGTTGCTTTTTTGAAGCCCCGTTAATGACTTCCGTTCACCGCAAAAAAAAAAACATTAACGTTATCTATATTTATGACCTGAAGTGAAGACTATTCGACATCTATTCAAAATCAAAATCAAAAGTCATTTATTCAGTTTAGGCCCTGGTAAGGCACTTATGAACGTTAAGTTACATGTTTGAATCTACCACCGGCTCGTAATTACACTTCAACTGAGAAGACTCCGGCAAGAAACTCAGCAAGGCATTTTTTTTGTGGATCTTTCTTTTCATATTAGGTTACAATTTACAGTAATAAATATTAATACATACATTATGCTTACTACAATTGTCACTTAGCCAGGGGGATGCAAGTGCAGAGAGAAGCTACAACAACCATATATTCCTGTCTTCCACGTAATGAGCCACCTTATAGTAGGCTTTGTCAATTAACCTCTGCTTTATAAAATCTTTGAATTTATTAATGACTTAAGTCCGCGCAATGTAACATTCTCAAGGAGGAAGGTATCAAATGCACTTCGGTTGATGATGTCAAGCCCCCATTTTGCTGTAACGCGAACCTGAAGGGAGTGCACTCCAAACGAGTGCTCAAAGGCTTTAACTAACGTATAGCCTCCTGCTTACACTTTGTACCTTCTACCTTGACTGTGGGTGTTATCTTACAAGGAGATAGGGCCTTTGATTTAACAAGATAGCTAAATACATAGTATTGCGGTGAGTGCAATTTTTAAACTTGCGCGATTTGATCGCCCAATTATGTTTATCACCGGGACTTACTCGCGCACAAATTACTATAAATTAGTTTTGTTTATTTACCTCGACGTTTCAGCCACAACACCCTCATTGACATCCCTGTTGGCTCATTGGGAGTATGCCTGCCTGAGCTGTAGGGCGTGGGTTCGATTCCCGCCAAGGACAAATGTTTGTTTGGTATAAACAAATGTTTGTTCTGTGTCTGGGTGTTCTGTATGTATTATAAGTATGTATTTACAAAAAAAAAGTAGTATTCTATCAGTTATCTGACTTCCATCACACAAGCTCTGCTTAGTTTGGGGTCAGATGGCGCTGTGTGTAATGTGTCCTACAATATTTATTTATTTATTGTTCTTCAACACAACACGCATTCTTCAGACAGCTAGTGATCACGGCTATTGTAGCACGACCGAAATGTCGAAGTAAATAAACAAAACTATTTTTAGGGTTCCCTACCCAAAGGGTAAAACGAGACTATTACTAAGACTCTGCTGACCGTCCGTCTGTTTGTCTGACCGTCTTTCACAAGGCTGTATCTCATGAACCGTGATAGTTAGACAGCTGAAATTTTTACAGATGATATATTTCTGTTGCCGGTTTAACAACAAATATTAAAAAATAGAATAAAAATATATTTAAGTGGGGCTCCCATACAACATGATTTTTTGGCCGTTTTTATCGATAATGGTACGAAACCCGTCGTGCGCGAGTCTGTCTCGCACTTGGCCTTGGTCGATTTAGTTCCGGTGGTAAACATAGTTAAGATAAGAAGTCATACTCGGATTTTCTTATTATGGCTGTTGAAACTAACTATCGAATGTCTCAAAGTACTGAGCGCAAAAGTAACGATGCCTTTCAAACGCAACCCTATTAATAATTTAAAAAAAAATGCTGTTAAATTTGTTATGTAAGTACAACGGGGCCTTCCATACAGCCATTTTGGTCACGCTGCAGCGCGTTGTAATGGTATATGTCCACGGAATACTCGATGGTGGTAGTTAGGTAGTTTCTATTAGTGGGGTGGAAAAGTTACTGCAATTAGGATAAGCCAGGCGGATAAGGTATTCCTTTTATTGCGGGGTGGTGAGGGCGCGGTCTGGCGATACTCAAGCTATTGAATGAAATGGGAATATTCATGGAATGGTTGATTACTTTTATGAACCAGCAGCGGTGCGTGTTTTTGCACACTATCTTACAGGGTGCACTATTTATTTACATATAAAACACCACTTTACAAAATTACCTTCCAATCTGTACTTGTCAAACTTTAGTTTATCTTTGCTACTACTCATTCTTATGTAAAAGTAATGAGGCGAACGATACGCTTTCCCGATGGTAAAAGATATAGCATGCCCGTGACCATTGCAGCGATACACAGAACTTTGAGTAGCTTAACAAAGTCCAGGGCGTCGTTGCTTTGGCGCTCATTACTTTGAGACTTTCGATGATTAGTCTCAACACCACTGTAATTTCACTAACTGTAGTATCCTTCAAAGCGGAACACAGTAATGTTTACACACTACTGCTTGGCGGCAGAATATCTGGTACTGCGGTGGTACCTACTTAGATGATCTCCTGCTAAGGAGATCTACCACCGAGTGTATGAAATTATGTCGATTGGGTACTTATCGGCCGCTTCTCATATGATGTAAAGAGTGTTGTGATGAGTGTGTGACATGAAACAGTGTGAAATCCACTCTACTTCTCCAATTATTTTTGTGCGTTGATCCGTTTCCTCGTCTTGACATGAAAGAAGAAAACCTCCCCACCAAAGACTCAAATCTATTTATCATTTTAAGTATAATAAATGCGAGTGTTTGCTTGTCTGACAACGCTATTTTGTAAGAATGTAAAGAATGATTTATTTTACTATAGAACCTGACCTGGTTTTGACATATTTTTGTTTTACTTATGCGGGATTACTCACATTTAATTGTATCGGAAACACCGAATATAAAACGTGAGTATCCCACATAAGTAAAACAATAATGATTTATTTTTAGGTCAAAAAAACGGATCGATTTACAGCAATTTACGAACATACAGAATGTAACATTTTGAAATGATTTTACAATCAGTAAAGTTTTTTCTTTACATACCGAATTAGTCAAAGAGAAGAGTACCTGCAAAAAGTTTAGTATACGTTAGTTCTCCGCAGAATTAAGGGTTCTTACAAGGAACCATTTCTTTGAAATTTTACGAATGCTATAATAAATAAGGAAATTACTAGAGAATCTTCTTACTAAAAAAAAAACAGTTCTTCTAATAATTTAAGATAAGATAAATAATAGATTTTATTTTCGCGTGTACCGACTATGGACATAAACAAATAGTATTAAATTGCATTTAATGTACGTCTTCCTTTGTATAGCGGCTCTTCCCGCGGGATACAGCTAGTCCCTACATTTCCGGCGCAGTTTGAACACCTTTTGACACGCGAGGTGGGACGGGACCCTATTAACCCTCTTACCCGATAGCCGATCGTACCGGGTGCGTCCGGATATACCAGCCACTGATTTTAACACTACCGGCATAATTATGTGAGTGTCACTTATCTGTTTAGTATCTGTTTTTTTGTCTGTGTTTGGCATGGCGCTTTATATATTTTATCGGCGTCAAGCATTTCGATGATATCAACTATTTGATGAAAAATAAGTGAAATAAGTCCGAGTCAAAGTTAAACAAAAATTATAATTTAAATAATAAACACTCGAAAATAAAACACGTTTTAGTAAGTACAATAAAAATTTATAGCAAAATTTTTTGGCAGTAAACGTGATAAAATTCTGTGTTTCCGTCAAAACTCGAATGAATTTCTTATTTTGAGGAAAAATTTGATGTTATTTAAAAAAATTACCAGTGTTGTAGTTACTTGACCACTTTAAAAAAGCAGGAAAGTTCCGAAAGAGACAATTTCGAATCGATTCACAAAATTAGTGACATTATCCTATAGACTGGAACATGCGTACGAATTATCACTAACCACATTAATGCATCAGTAGCTCCTTTAACTCAACGTGTTTTGATTTATCATTGATTTCTTTTGCCGTACTTAACTTGTATGTTCTAGAGACTTTTTCCCGTGGGAAATATACTAAAGAGTAAAAAAAAAATCCTAGGCCATTTCACACAGCGCCATCTATAGCCCTAAGCTAAGCAAAGCTTGTACTATGAGAATCAGACAACTGATAGAATACTTATATAGTTTTTTTTTTTTGTGAATACATTCTACTTATAATAGGTACGTACAGAACATTTATCCTCATCACACAAATGTCTGTCTTGAGTGGGAATCAAGCCCACGCACTACAGCTCTAGAAGCAGGTACACTATGAACTAAGCAGTCAATTTTTTTTAGTAAAATAATATAAATTCATCAAAAAAATAGCTTATACAAGTTAAAATATGTAAAATATTCTTAAGCCCATTAAAACGTTAAAATCCAATTTAAATTCTATTATGAAAGCAGCTGAAGTAAACCCAAACTATTTCGACAACGACAACCTCCCTAGAAATGGTAAAACGACTTAATTAAAGAAACCTCGGTTTTGTAAAACGCCAAGAATGAACGGCAGCACGAAGAGATCGAGTAGAAAATTAACAGAAATTCACCTCTGAGGCTTTTCCGATACCATTTTATGTACCGCTAACCCACCGAAAAATACGGTTGGTCCGTGTACATAAATGACTTTGGGTCTGTGAAGGTATTTTATCTGTTGTCTTGAATTACCTAGAAGAATTTTATCTATACCTATATACTACTATATACAATCATAAGCGAGCCGTGTCTGTAGAGTAAACATACATATGTTATTGAGCCCAAAAAATAATAGTTATTAAAAATTTGTCAGATTATCTGTGCGTTCGTGCACATTAATCTCAGAAATAGTTTAATCGATTTGTACTATATGCGGTTTTCACTGATGTATTGTGACATGCTAGCCGTAACATTTAGTGTTTGTTTTATTCCAACCAGTTCACAAAGAAAAAAGTTATGTTAATTGAAATAACACGCGCTACCACTGGACTACTGGACTGGGAACCACTGGACTAGGCTATTGTATAGGCGTTGGAGGTGCAAATCCCAGTACATACAGTTTTGCAATCAGAAACTGTTTTTCTGTACTCATAACTATTCTATGATGGATGGAATGCTTCGTGGCTTTAGCGAAGAGCACACGATTCAAAGAATAACATTTGCGTTTAAGTAACTTTCCTTAGGTAGTTTTTGAAAGATTATCTGCAAATTGGATGGAAGCGTAAGCGTAGCTAAAGTAGCGAGATATAAACAGCATTATTAAACTTTTTTTTTAATTTGTCCTTGTTTGCCATGAACCATTAACAATTATTATTTTTAAGTAATTTGAAGTAGAAAATTGGTTGGGGCTTTCGTTATTTTCTGACAACTATTCTAATTCGGTCTTATTGGTTGTATTGTCCGAGCGTGACATTTTCATATGGACAGAGGCTAAATGGAACGTGCGCACCTGTACTAATTTAAACTGTCGGAAAGGTGTACGACCTTTCACAATTTTTAGTTTTAGACACTAAGTAAAGTTTCGGAAAAGTTTTTTAAGATTGTTGTATAAACTAAATATATACCTTGAACACTCAATTTGGCACACACACGACAGAAGTGAAAACTCTCTCATGTAACGGTCATCGAGCGAGTATAGCAATGACGCGTTGACTATAGCTCTCTCAAACTTTACTTGAACGAGCGTTACATAGCCCAGCGTGACGACTGTCTCGTTCAATACTTACACGGTGCGCCTAAAGAAGTTATCACTTCAAAAATGCAAAAAAAATAGTACGCGATACTAACGTTGTTTTGAAGTTGACACGACTGCCCACATTAACGAACATGCATCGCACAAAGAAGAGTAGACAGTTTGTGTAGCATTTTCCACGTCATTAGCGGTTTACGATTCTACAAATAAACCATTCAAGGGAAAATTGAGCTGACGGAAAGCCGAGGCGTGGGCAAAGAAGCAGTACACAAACTTTTAAGAAAGCCTTTGAACATTTTCTCTCGAAACTAAAAACTTATAAAACTATTGCTTTGGCTTCAAGTTAGTTCGAATTTTGATGGATGCCAATAGAAAAAGTCACGAGTTTGTAATAAGAATGTAACATGGGATTTAGATATTTTATAGTCGGTGTAAAAAAAAAGCATTTAAATATTCTATTAGTACAAGCTTTGCTTAGTTTGGGGCTAGATGTGATGAAATGTCATATGATATAAAAAAAATGTCTATAATTTTTTTTGGATAGCTTTAAGTCATAGATTGTACTAATAATTTTATTTATCTAAATTCACAAGAATAAATTATAAATACTCCCAATACCGGTTACAGAGCATCAAATTTCGAGTCAATCAGACCTGTGGAAGAGGCTTAGTGGTTTAGTAACAGTGCAGTGCGAAGCAAGACGAGGCCGCGCGCGCGTTGTCTTAGCTTTGTCCTCATGATGAAGGCCACCGGATGTGGCCGAAACTATAATCGGAGTTTCCGATAAAATTAAACGTGAGTAATCCCGCATAAATAAAACGAAAATGTGTCAAGATCATGTCAGTTTCCATAATAAAATGCAGGCCATTATATGGTAACTATTATGTATCTATAAATTAGTTTTTGTGTCTGTTTAGTTAAGTGTTACAAAATTCAATAATTTAATTTTTTTACATTAATCTATCAATTAGAGTTGACAATGTTTAAACGGCTGAACAGATATTCGTGAACAGTTGCAAAGAAAACTCTGGATCAAGTCACCTCTCAAACAAAAAAGAAAAACTAAATCAAGTTCTCTTCAGCCGTTTGGGAGTTACAATGTCACAGACACGGATACACACATTAACCTCTTTGTTTTGGGTTGGGGGTTAAAAATGGTAATTGAATTCGAAGATCAATAAAATCAGACCGCAGGTCAATGCTCGCGCGCTTAAAGCAGGCGATCCAAGAGTGTTACGTTATGCTACGAGTGCTACGCTCTCCAATGCTACGAACACTACAAAGATTGTGGACAACTATTACAACATAATGATACAGCAAAACAAGTCATAGATTAGAAAACTACAATCCGCCTACTTCCTTACGCCGTGCCATATTTTTTTTGCCGACTTCAAAAAAGGAGGAGTTACTCAATTGGACTGTTTTTTAAATGTTTGTTACCTTAGAACTTTCGATTGCGTGAACCGATTTTGATGATTCTTTTCATTTAAAAGCTGGTGCTTCCCGTATTGTACCATTTCAATTTGGTCCAGTTCTGACAATGGCATCCTAGAGAAAACCATTTGAAATCGGTTTTATTTTTGTTAAAATTTTACTTGTTTAATTGTTAATTACACCACGTCCAACCTTTCTCGTATTTTCAATTGGCATAAAACAAGGCATGTTTATGTAGAAAAAAATAGTTGCGAATTTAGATTTTTTTTACGTGAAAGTAATGAGATGAACGAGAAACTCTTCTGATGGTAAGATACATCTGTCCATGACTATTGTAGCAATACACAGAACATTGAGCAACAAAACAAAGTTCAAGGCATTGCTGCGTTGGCGCTAATTAGTTTCGAGACATTCGATGATTAGTCTCAATAGCCCTGTAATATCGCTAGCTGCAGTACAGTTCAAACCGGAACACAGTAATGTTTACACACTACTACTTGGCGGCAGAATATCTGATACTGCGGTGGTACCTATCTCTATTAAAATTAGCGTATGCAAACTACTTGTGCTAAGATCGTATGAAGTGAAAAGATCTCTACCTACCCCCTACGGGGAAAAACGTGATGGTTTAATGACATATACAGTTTGACAGGTATACAAAATCGATACGCCCTATAAATATCAATATTCCCAAACGTTACTAAAGATTTAGTTTCTATTCTCGAACAAAAATATTTGGTTTTATTATCAGTATTGCCAGGAATGCCTAGATAGAATCACAATAACAGAGATATCAAGTGTTTATGAAATTCGGAGCACATAAATATCTCGCAAGTCTCAATATATGAGCCAAATTTGACATGTTTAAATGTGAAATAGTTTTTGAGTTATGAAGGGGTCAAAAGTGCCTCAAAACGGTTCGTGTAATATTACATACGGTGCTGCTCGCCAGTTCAGTTATAGCTTGAACTTAGCTTGGCATGTCTAGATAACTTAAACCAAGTTATCTTCCAAAGCATTCCTACTGTACAGTATACGCTGTGACCGAGATCCGAGCAAAGCATTTTAAATGAAATTAAACTTCGCCGCTTTTCCGGCTCACTGGAACGTAAAGGTAAGGAGCACGACTTATTTAGAATACGCCGAGTTGGAGACAATATGGTGATAACTCGTGCGATGAGTTTGATATACGATTTAGGAGTAACATAAAGAAATTACGACAAGTTTCACATCCATCAGAAATCATGAGTGTGCGTTCTAAAAGTGACAATAATTTATTTTGTATGATAATACATTCCGAATCAGTCCTATTTTTATAAACTATCCCTCGGCTGGGCGTGGGCCTCTTCTCATTGTAAGATGGGTAAGGCCATAGTCCACCACGCTGGCCAAGTGCAAGTTGGCAGACTTCGCACATCTTTCACACGATGTTTTCCTTCACCGTTGGAAGGTAATCGGAAAAACGCACATAACTTAGAAAAAATTGGGATGCGTGCCGTGGGATTCGAAGCCAGGACTTCCAGATTGGAAGCCAGACGGTCTCCCGACTAGGCTGCCGAAACTGCAAATAAAAGTACGTAATTTATTATACGTATATAGCAAACTAACATTTATTTCTTGTATGTACTAACTTCACTAGGACTGCTACCAGTCTCAAGTTTTTGGACATCCCTATACCTCTTTGCGGTATAACTTATATCTAAGACATTTCATACAGCGCCATCTAGCCTCAAACTGAGCAAAGCTTTTACTATGAGAACCAGACTACTGATAGAATACTTTTTTTTTATAATTTAGTATGTAGATATATTTTTTATGGTTGTTTCGCCAGACGTTTGACCACAGCTCACCTGATGTTAAGTGACGGCGTGGTCAAAGATGGTAAATATATCTATCCTGGAATTAAACTGGCTTTTAAGTGAGGCTGATAATACATATCAATATATAATATATATGATAATCAGGCGCAGGTTCGATGACTTCCAGCCTTCCGAACAAGCCGGTTTCCGTAAAGGTTACAGTACCATAGACCACATCCATACGCTAAGGCAAATTATACAGAAGACCGAAGAGTATAATTTGCCTCTATGTCTAGCGTTTGTGGACTATGAGAAAGCCTTTGATTCGATCGAGACATGGGCGGTGGTTGAGTCTCTCCAACGATGCCATATTGACTATCGGTACATCGAAGTGTTGAAGTGTTTGTATAATAACGCTACTATGTCGGTCCAAGTACAGGAGCAGACTTCGAAGGCGATTCCACTGAAAAGAGGCGTAAGACAGGGAGATGTTATATCTCCGAAACTGTTTACTGCCACAGTGGAAGACGCCTTCAAGCTCCTAGAATGGAAAGGATTCGGCATCAATATTAATGGCGAATACATCACTCACCTTCGATTTGCCGACGATATAGTGGTCATGGCAGAGTCGTCGGAGGAACTCAGCACAATGCTCGAAGACCTCAATCGAGTTTCTCAACGGGTGGGTCTTAAAATGAACATGGACAAAACGAAGGTAATGTTGAATGCCCATGTTGTGCCCACCCCAGTATCAGTTGGGAGCTCGGTTCTTGAAGTTGTTGACAAGTACATTTACCTAGGACAAGCAGTCCAACTAGGTAGGTCCAACTTCGAGAAAGAGGTCAATCGTCGAATCCAACTCGGCTGGGCAGCGTTCGGAAAACTGCGCAGCGTTTTCTCGTCCGAATTACCTCAGTGCCTCAAGTCGAAAGTCTTCGACCAGTGTGTGTTACCAGTGATGACTTATGGCGCCGAAACGTGGTCTCTCACTGTGTGCCTGCTTAGTAAGCTTAAAGTAGCACAACGAGCTATGGAGAGGGCTATGCTCGGAGTTTCCCTACGAGATCGAATTAGAAATGAGGAGATCCGTAGGCGAACTAAAGTAGCTGACATAGCCCAGCGGATTAGCAAGTTGAAGTGGCAGTGGGCAGGGCACATAGCACGCAGAACCGATGGCCGATGGGGCTGCAAAGTTCTGGAGTGGAGACCACGGACCGGCAAGCGCAGCGTAGGACGTCCACCCACAAGGTGGACAGACGACCTAATAAAGACCGCGGGAACGCGCTGGATGCGAGCCGCTTCCAACCGGTCTTTGTGGAAGTCAATGGGAGAGGCCTATGTCCAGCAGTGGACGTCATACGGCTGATGATGATGATGATGATGATGATAATACATAAACACCAAGACGCAGAACAAATATTTATATTTGTTACATAAATATTTGTCCTGCGCGGGAATCGAACCCACGCCGTACTTATGAAGTAAGAATGTAGAAGCTATTACAATCAATAAAAGTTCTGATCATTGACGCTACCAGTTAGAAAAAGTTTTATCGCGTAAAAACAATAAAATAAGATTGTTCGCAATAAAACGTTCTAAAGGAAACTTACGGCGATTGGCGACACGGAATGTGTCGTAATATTCATGGTTGTACGACACAAAACTACGTAACCTGCACTGAATATACAATTGGAACGGCAGAGCGAGCCTCGTAAACAATATCACGGAAATATCTTGCACGGAACAAGCATACTAGGTGGTAGATCGCGTTAGCAGCAGATCGTGGATGTAGGCACCACCGCAGTACCAGATATTTTGCCGTCAAGCTGTGTGTAAACATTACTGTGTTCCGGTTTGAAGGGTACTGCAGCTAGCGAATTTACAGGGATGTTGAGACTAACCATCCAATGCAGAGGTTATCAAACTTATTTCGTCTGCCTTGAAAATCAATAATTTTTCAGTGCCCCCTAATTATCTTTACTTTACCACATCTTAAAAACCACAATTACATTCATCACTTTTATTACCAGTGAGACCAATCAAACAGGTCAGAAATATGAACTAAATAATAGATGTTGTGTAGTAGGTAGGTTTTAATGCCTGTGAATTTTAAAATATTAAGTAGATGGAATTACAAATCAGTCGTCGCCCTCCTTAAACTACTTCAACGCCCCCCAATTTTCCTTGAGCCCCCTTATCAGTATCACCAACTTTGAGAAAGACTGATCTAATGGTTCAAACTCGCTTTCTCAAAGTTGTGGATCGCTAATTTGTTCGCGGTATGCACACAAAACAAGTAATAGACTACCTTACCTCTGACTGTATTGTGTATAGTTTAAGTTTATTTAAAGTTAAAAAATAATGTGTTAAATTGACTAAGGTCACGGACCTCGATGACTGTGAAGCTGAAAACAAAATGTCTCAAAGCAATTATCGCCAAAACAGCGATGCTTTGGATTTTGTTTTGTTACTCAACTTTCTGTACATTTGTTTGCTTATATGGTCATGGACATGCGTTGTCTCTTACCAACAGGAGAACATCTTGCTAATCTATATACTATAATATTATATACTACATATACAAATATTTGGATTTGGACACAGATACTTCTGTGCGTCTATTGCCACAGAAAATATTTGTGACCCAATGAGCTGGTGCTTAATGTGGGTGCGATATACGATTAAATGTGGTTGTAGGTTACTTTACTTTGTACTCTGCTGACTAGCGTGAGGAAAGCTACACCTCAGAGAGGTTTTTTTAAAAGTTCTCAATGATGTGTGAAGTCTGCCAAGCCGCACTTGGGTCTTACCCTAGTAACAATAAGAGGTCCGCACCTAGTAGTGGCTTATGACCAGACTATGAAAAAAAAAAAACCGGCCATGTGCAAGTTGGACTCGCGCACTAAGGGTCCCGTACCATTATTTATAAAAACGGCAAAAAATCACGTTTGTTGTTTGGGAAGCCTCTTAAATATTTATTTTATTTCTGTTTTTTAGTACTTGTTGTTACTGTACTGTATTTGTTGTTATAGCGGCAATAGAAATACATCATCCGTGAAAGTTTCAACTGTCTAACTATCACGGTTCATGAGATATAACCTGGTGACAGAGAGACAGCGGAGTCTTAGTAATAGGGTCCTGTTTTACCCTTTGGGTACGGAACCCTAAAAACAAGGCTGATTCGGAAACATTGTATAGTACAGCAATTAGGATTTTCACAAAAATGGTTTGCGTCAAACTGAACCTGTTTCGGGACTTTGTTTGCGTACCGAACTTTAAATTAAAAGTGTTCGGACTTTACTGAAGAGTTTGTGACTCCTAATTTAGCGAAGTTTTGAATCTGTTGTCGTATTTACAAGTTGGCCTTAATTTCTGAGCCCAGCGAGATCGTTCTGTGACTGTTTGCTAACGAAGAGTGAATACTTAATACGTCCAGGGCAACTGGCAAGGGTACTGCTTTCGCAACTTACGGCTTTCGGCACTATGAAACTTAAAAAGTTTGTCCTTTTCATTCCTGAGACGAATACTAATATACATTTGAAATTTAAATTATGTAACAGAATACTAAATTTCGACTCGATCAGTTCAGTGGTAGATGCTCAGATCCATTCATCAACTAGAAAAGAGCTGGAAATGTGGAAGGATTTCCTTGATTCATAGCTAAGTACCTGGGTACTGCTTTGCTTGATGTATGCAAAATTTAAAACATGAGAAACACGTTTTTCCAGAGATGAAAGATAGCTAGATCTATACCAAAAACCCCCGTACAGCGAATTTAAGCTATACATATACAAATATTGCTCGTTTAATATTATGGGATAACAAGATCAATCAAGTCACCTTTCAAACAAAAAAAATAAATAAAAATTTGCTTCAGTCGGAGGCAAAGGCAAACAAGTTAAGCTTTCCTCCGTTTGATAAATACTTTTTCACTAAACAAGGTTTTTGCTGTACGTTTGGTTTATGTTTAATCACATCCTGTATGACAATGTTAAGCAATGATGTGGTCTAGGATAGAGCACGCTTGCACAAAGGGAACCTGTAAAACCTATGTAATCTGGATTTAAGAATGAAATATTCTACTTACCGAGACATAACGGACCCTTGAGTTTATTCTACCATCGGCGTCGATGGTCATACATGTAAATCACAAGACTTATAAAAATATATCTAAACTCTTGAACATACCTGACATTTACACAAGGATCTCATGATATCGATCAAGTGCCAAGACAAAACCCACCCTTTTAACCACCCTCCACAAAAAGTCCCGCACTAAGCCGGTCGAGCTCCCTCGTGCCTATTCAAACGACAAAAACTCGCGCACAAGCTAAACGGAGACGGCAAGAACAGGTGCTCGCGACTGAGAGCAACTCCAAGGTCACAGAGCTATCGACACAGAGTAGGAAATGTAGAAAAACATCCTTTACAGAGATAGGTAAGCAGAGTGTTTGACTATAATAAGCAAAGTGATGTGCGGAAGGTTTATGTAGGGCTGCAGATGTGCGCGCCTTTTTGTCAAGATTTACTTGTTAACTGACTTGGAACTATATTTTAAACAGTTGTCGAGGAAGATTTTCAATTCACTACATATTATAATACAAAGTCGCCCACTGCGTCTGTCTGTCTGTTCGCGATAAACTTAAAAACTACTGAACGGGTTATCATGCGAGTTTCAGCAATAGATAGTGATTCATGAGGATGGTTTATGTATATAATATGTCAAGGTTTTGGGTAAATTGGTTGAAATATGATGATAATTGTCGGAAAACGTGAAGCCACCTGGGAGCTTTCATCGAAACTCTGCCTATTCCCTTTGAGATAGATCAAAAGCCCCGTGTAAGCCCGTGCGCAGCCGGGGCGGGCCGCTAGTTAATGATAATATAACTTTATTGTACAATAAAATACAAACTCTTGCATATATTAATCATTAAAAATAAAAAACAAGACTGCCATACAAAAAAAATAACTAAACAGAAAAAAGTGATTTTCTTCCGGTTGATGATGGCCACAATAAAGAATAAAAAAAAAAAATTGGTTATGTCACTCGGGACACAGACTCGGGGTAAGGATTCTAACGATACTCTAATATACATAAAACTAATTTGAAACGTTACAGTGGAATAAAGAAACTCGGATAAATACATACATTCATGAACCCTGCAAACATTACACTCCTTTTTGTAACTAGTAGGTATATAAGTAATAGCAAGTATCCAACAGTACAAAGGCGGTCTTTTTACCTAAATCAATTTTTTAAGGTAACTTTCCGATGGACCGTATTGATATATAGAGCTAACATGATAAACGTCCATGTTTTTGTGCGAGTTTTTTTGTTAATTTTTTTTTTTTTTTCCTTTTAATGATTTGTCTGTTTGTTTTTAGATACCTCATTGTTATTACAATCTAGCCAAGATTAGACTAATAAATAATTTTATTATAACTTAAATTGCTAAGTTGAGTAAATCTAAGAATGTGTCCATCAATACTTTTCTTACTGTCTCTATTAAGGGGAAGACACTTTGTTCATGTGTTCTATAATATGTAGTACTCACTGCACTGACGCTAACTAACTTAATACACTAACTCAAAAGGTTTTGTCCTTTTTAGTCTTTTTGTTACATGTCAAACTTTACAAAACTCCAGATAGAACTCCTTCCTGAAGTTTTACACAATGTACATAGATTTTTTAGAAGCTACGGAATATTTTGAGTATAATCAAGTTGAGTAGACGCATACATTTCACGCTACACGTGCACTGAAGAAAGTGGTAGGTGCATAGTCATACGTTTTAGAAGTTATTCGTCTGTAGGTTTACTATTTAGTGCTTCCAATGAAGACGCCGCGAGTGTAGTGCTCTTCTGGCTACGTGAAGAAATGGGACGTTATGGCGAAATGAAGCGACATTTTATAGGAAGCACAGGCCTCGGGGAGTTATTTAATCAATTTTACAACAAATCGATGGTGGCTAAAAACTAAAGTGGTAGATTCTGTAAATAACAACGAATGCTTTTGAGTTTTTATATGGTTGACAGGCTGGGTGTCTTGCTCATCTGACCTTAAGAGATGTAGCGGAAGGATCTAAATGGACTACATATTTGACATATAGATACATTAATAATAAACGACATTTCACACAGTGCAAACTAGCCCCAAACTAACCAAAGGTTGTAGTATGAGAACTAGATAACTACATAGAAATACATAGGGAACAACGAGAGAGAACAAAAATGTTCGCCATATAAATGTTTGTCTTGGGTAAGAATGAAACTTACACACACAGCTCAGAAAGCACCTACTACCAAATGAAATAACTAACATAAAAAACAAAACAGAAATGAAACAACATTTTCATTGATTGACTGACTGCACTGCGGTCACGAGTTAACTCAAATAAACAAAAGTATTTTGTGCTCGATGAAGACCCGGTGATAAACATTTATGACATAGAACAAGTCAATATCCGTAGTTCAGAAAAATTATACTTGTAATAACGCAAAACGTAAGAATTTGTAGTTAGTTACGTTGCGGAACGTCTCAGGAAACAATAATTTCAATCTGCAGTATTTATTACGTTCACACATTTACATTCGCGTCGCGACCAGACGCGTAAATAGCGTTTGCCTTATTTACGTGATATTCTCGCAGGATACACGGATTTATAGACTGTAACATGTTTTGTCTGTATTACAGTCCTGTTTGTTTTGTATGAGGGTTTAAAGACTTAGTTTTCTTGTGTTGTAGAGATGTTGGGAGAGATATGGTGATAATGGGAGCCTCCGTTTGATACAAACACCGCGGAAGCTGTAATCCTATCTAACTGGCAGCGCCCCATGGTTTAAATCGCTATCCTTTGGGAAAAGGAATAAGTAGCCTGATTGAACTTGACTTACCCAAATACGTTATAGCTTGAATAAATAATACACTCAAACACACATTTACAAATATGTATTTGCATTTATTCAGTTTATTACTTCTTCACACTATAGTGGCTTGACGAGTTTTAATGAGATTTGGAACGTAGATAGCTCTATCTGGGTTTTGGGATTGCGCTTCAGATCGGCATGACTTAATTCCACCCTGCCCATTCTACTATTGGACAGGCAGGAGCTCTAAAAAGCGACACCGCTTCAAGGTTGATATTCCAAAAACTCGAACTAAGCGGTTTGGTTCCACCTGCTTCGTACGAATCGCTAGACATTGGAATTTGCTGCCCCAGTGGGTGTTCTCCGATAAATACAATCCGGGTGCCTTCAAGTCGCGAGTGAATCGGTTTCTTCTAAGCGAGCGTGTTCCACCGTAGACCGCATCTCCGCTTAACATCAGGCGATATGGCGGTCATACGCAAGCCTATATGTTATAAAAAAAACATAGCTCAGAGCTCAAAATAGGCGATATTCCGGAAAATCTGGGCGAAACCGAGAGGCGTAGCTCATTTATTATTATATTACAAGTGCGATGTAAGTTGATGCACTATTAATTTTTATGAGTTTTTTTTTCTGGTATAATAATAAATACCTAGTTTTACTAAATACGGAGCATGTCCTAATAAATCGTCCGCTATATTCTGAGACTATCTCGGGCAAATATAAGACATGAGATACAGGTCAAGGGCTAGACCTTGACGCGAGTACCCTAGGGCATACAGACAGCCAGACCGCAGTTTACTTAGCCCGGATGAAAGCAAATGAGGGCACGCTTTTAACATTCACATTCCTGCCTGAAGGTTGTGAGAATTCCGTAACACGGAGACTTTTTTTAAAGAAGAGGGTAATTATGAAATGCTGTCGGTCCATTTACTATATTTGTTTCTGTCAGGGCAGATTTCTGAAAGAAAAGATTCATATAGGATCATAGTTTAGAATCTATCGAAGAGCAGATGTATGTATGGAAATTGGTACAGCACCTCTATCGGGCGTAAATGAAAACTGCTTTTTTTTATACGTAAAAAAATAAAAAATGTTTGAAGCCAAAACGAGTGTACTGGAACACTTCAACGGATACTAGTTGGGATTCAAATTGTTCGGAATTAAATTATTTTTGTGTGAAAAAGATTCTGTGCATGCCTCGAGCATGAGCATGAATGCTCGATGCTCTAACTTAAGTTATACGCAATACAGGAAGAGGTAAGGTAATCTATTACCAGTTTGTTACAACTTTACGACGATGTTACGACCCGCAAGCAGCACCCGATTATGAGTATGACGCATATGCCAGCCATCGCTCATATCTGAGGGAAGAGAACAACCCGACACACGACGCCGCCGCAAGGATCTTTCGATGGTGAGCATGAATGCTCGAGGCATCCACACAATCCTTATTTCTAAACTCTTACACAATATTTATAAAATTATGTAATTTAATTTTTTCTCTCTATTTCTACTCATCTTTCCTGTGACAGCTCAAACCACATGGAAATTGAATTGGTCACATAACCGGCATGCAAACTTGTCAAGTTTGGATCAACGCGACAGATAGGTAATCCCAAATTAGATCACAGCCAGTGTTCCCAATACTCCAGCCAAATCAACCGATATCGACTGATTTGGCTGGAGAAAGCCACAAATATTACAGAGCGCTCTGTGACCCGAATGGAGGATAATTCGGTCGCATTTGACGACCGACTTGTCAGCTATAATAGACTGCCTTCCCAATACATACTCTCAGCTGGAATTCTTAAGACAGGTATTATGTTTGGTAGACTTATAACTTCACTTTCACTTGGTGGTAGATCTCCTCAGCAGGAGGTCGTCTAGGCAGGTACCACCGCAGTGCCAGATATTCTGCCGCCAAGCAGTAGTGTGTAAACATTACTGTGCTCCGGTTTCAAGGGTACTAGGGCAGCTAGGGAAATTACAGGGCTGTTGAAACTAACCATCTAATGTCTTAAAGTAATGAGCGCCAAAGCAGCGATGCCCTGAACTTTGTTTTGTTACTTTAAGATCTGTGTATCGTTGGTATGGTCATGGACAGGCGTTATCTCTTACCAGCAGGCGAGCGTCCCGTTCGTCTGCATTAATTTTACATTAAAAAATAAACTTGTACAGACTAAGATTATTCAAATTTTGTTTTTTGTGTTACAAAACAATTTCAATTCAAACATTTATTTCACAATACAATTTTTATTGTGACAACTTGTTGGGTATATGGTTAGATCGCCATGTTAAACCATAATAAATTATGGTAAGCAATTTTTTATTTTATTTTCATGTCTTTTAGGCGTTCGGTAAATAAAGTTTCACACTATTATCTCCTCTAGCTTGTATTAGAACAATGACATGGAATACAGTCATATGAATTTATATTTAGGTATATTATATGTTTTTCAGTAAATTCATATAATAAGCTGAATGGTAGCCTAGTGTTAGTGTTAATACGTCACACGAAGTCCTCTTGACAGTTGTTGTTATAGAAATATAGAACAAACAACCGGGACCTACGATTGATCGTGTCATCCGCCCACGGTGGTGCTCAAAAATAAATGCTACTCACGGTCACCCATCCGAACAATGACCAGATCATCCTTTGATTAATAACGGTATTATTGTGGGAACACCTAGTAAAGCTTGAGTCAACGCGCGACATATTACAGAATCCTCGATACAGAATATTAATGAAGAACTAGGAGTGTAAAGAATTGATTATTTACACCCCGCGGTTTCACCCGCTGTCCTTCGAGTCGTATGTATATCCTACAAATATGTATTATTATCTACCTGCGCTCCGAGGTGTTACCCGCTGAGGCTGAAAAACGGCTGAACGGATTTGGACGACATTTGGCACACGTATAGTTTATTGTCTGGATTTACATATAGGGTACTTTTTATACTGCAAACTGAACAAACTTCGTTAAATTCCTCGTGGACGGTGTCGCGGGTAGTACTCTATAATACATCATCATCAGCCATAGATCGTCCACTGCTGGACATAGGCCTCCTCCTGGGGGGGTTTTGCCAATACTCGCCACGCTTGACAGGCGGGTTGGCGAGCGCAGTTAGGTGTGATTATTCAAGGAAGACGCTGCTGCCCATCTTCCGGATTACATCCCTTAGCCGACTCTTACGGCAACCACGGGTAGAGAGGGTGGGGTACTATTCTGACGCCAGCACCACCACGGCACACATAATACATAGTCGCCTAAGTATTAATAAACACGTTGTTTAGTTGAGTTACAGAATAAAATAACAGACACACGCCCACTTCACATTTTTGTTTGTAATAATATGTGATTAATAAATAAGTAGATGCACTTATCTAAGGAATTCGCATTTACTCAGTTAAAGTTACCCAGGTAAGAGGGGGTAATTGCCGCTGGTGAATCAGGCAATTTACCTGTAGCGATATGATAATTTGGACAATTTGTTTCGGAGATAAATCGCTGCGGAGTTTCCGGATGTGGCTCGGTTAAAGATATCGTTAATTCATGTATTTGAATATTCATAGCTCTGACACCGTTAATAAAGCTGCCAGTCTCGATGAGGTAAGTTGGCTAAATATTTAATTGGATGCATGATCATAGCTAAGCCGTGGCTTTGTTAACTGGGACGTAAAAGAATCGTCATCATTAGCCTATCCTATTTGACTGCCCTGCTACTTTTACCATCATTTGTTATTAGTTTTGCTTTCTGAGCTGTGGGGCGTGGGTTCCATTTCCTATCAGGACAAGCTTTGAGTAACAAGTATAGATATTTGATTTTATTAAATATTAATTCTGTTCTGTGATTTTTGATTCAAAAGTAATGAGTCGAACGAAGCGCTCTCCTTATAGTAAGATATTAAGGGAGAACGCCTGTCTATTACCAGTCACCCAAAACTCTAAGTAGCAAAACAAAGTCGAAGGCATCGCAGCTTTGGCGCTCATTACTTTGAGACATCAAGGATATTACGTAAGTATTTTAAAAAAAAAATTACATTAGTTATCAGTTAATTTGGTGTGTACAAGCTTTTCTTAGTTTGGGGCTAGATGGCGCTGTGTGAAAATTTCATAGGATATTTATTTATTTATTAATCTAAGATCTCAGTTGCACACCATTAAAGTTTATTGGCTTTTCTTTTCTAGTCACTTCCCACTGCAGTTTTAGAATGTTTAGTAACAAGGGTACTGAAGTATATTATAGTGAATGGAACGTTGATATATTATTTTGTATAATAAATCATGATTATTTTATTCCGACCAAGAATACTTTTAAATATTGAGCTATGTTTTATCATCTTTAAAGCTGCTAGATAAAAGAATTCAAACATCAAAGCAAAAAATGAAAAACATTTAAAAAATCTCGAAATAAACAAGGAATCAATTCTCTCGGCCCCAATTTCCTGAGGGTCTGTGGATTAGCATATGAAAGCCGCTCGTGCGGGGAATGAGTGAATGGGACTGAATGAACGGAACTCGGGTAATGGAACCTATTGATTGCTGTGGCCGGAGATCGGAGCAGTAAAGAAAAAACTACACGACGATCAATCGATTCTAAGCGCAATTCAATGTAATTTCATTTTTTAATCAAAAAGATGTTTAAGAAAGTAAAACTTTTTTAATAGATTTTGTATTTACTGTGAAATTTACAACATATTATGGTGAACCCGCACCGACAGCTGTGTACTGGAATGATGCCCAAATGCATTGAGAGTAGAATTCCGGATCGAGCCTGATTTTATAAACTCTAGACGCGGACCTCCTCTCATTGTGAGAATGGACAGGCCATAGTACACCACGCAGAATTCTCCGATTTCTCTGTCTCTGTTTGTTTGTGTGTTACAAATTAAAATTAATTGCTCTTTCTTCTGACTTTACCATTTGAAACTAGCAACAATACACACATAACATATTAGTTGATCGTCTAAGTAGGTACCACCGCAGTACCAGATATTCTACCACCAAGCAGTAGTATGGAAACATTACTGTATTCTGGTTCTAGTCAGCAAACAAAATAACAGGGCTATTGAGAATAACCATCTAAAGTCTAAATGATCGTAAGCAGCGATGCCCTGGACTTTGTTTTGCTACTCAAAGTTCTATGTATCACTGCAATGGTCATGGACAGGCGTTATCTCTTACCATCACGAGAGCGTCTTATTACTTTTACATTTAAAAAAAAGATAACATTGAGAAGAAAAAATAGATGTACGTGGTGCGGGGATTTGAATCCAGAATCTCAGAATTGGCAGTCAGACGATCTCCCAACTATGCTGACGTAGCTGTCTTAAGTGCAGTAGTATAATATTAAGAGCTAATATACAGTACTGTTGAAATATATCGTCTGTTTTCAATAAGTAAATTTACGCTTGGGGACCACCAGAGGTGCGTGGTAGGCCACGGGGCTGCGTCTCGTAAAATGGTTGTAAAACGTAAACCGAACGTTTACGGCTATCTCGCCGCTGTGTAAAACACATTTACATGGAGTAGGAATTTGTACTAAAACGATATAGTAGAGTTTTCGATTGGGTATATTGAGACAGTTTTTCTTAGGTAGTTTTTATTATGTTTATGTAGACTAACTGTAAAGTGTATAGAACCCTATCACGAGAACATTTTTGTTGTCTAGCATAACTATTTCGGTAGAATGTAAGGATTACGCAAAAAATATGTTGTTCGTATAAGTAGTAACGTATACGAAACTTCATTGGTATTTGCACCAAATTCCAAGAGGGTCTATCAGAACTTAGAACAGCGTTTTGCGCTAGGGTGATAAATGTCTAAGAATTTAAGTCGATTTTTCAAGTTCGTGCTAGGATCGAATTGAATTAAAATCAGATTAATCTATATCTTTAAACAATCAATTCTTGTATATATATATATATATTCGGGATCTCGGAAACGGCTCCAACGATTTTCATGAAAGGGGGTAGGTATGCAGGCGGTTTCGGGGGCGATAAATCGATCTAGCTAGGTTTCATTTTTAGAAAACGTCGTTTTATCCTTCTTTTCACCCGAGCAAAGTTCGGTCGAAAACGTCATTTTATTCGTGTTTTCACCCGAGCAATGCTCGGTCATCCAGGTACTTTTATAAAAGCGAAAGATTTCACACAGCGCCATCTAGTCCCTAACTAAGCAATCTATAGGAATTAAATAACTGATAGAATACATATGTAAATACTTTTTTAAATATTTACACGTAAAACATAAGTATACAGAACAATATTGCCGTGGTGGTGCCGGCGTAAGAATAGTACCCCACACTCTCTACCCGTGGTTGCACCAGCAGCGTCTTCCTTTAACAATCACACCTAACTGCGCTCGCCAACCCGCCTGCCAAGCGTGGCGAGCATTGGCAAAACCCCCCCAGGAGGAGGCCTATGTCCAGCAGTGGACGTCCTATGGCTGATGATGATGATACAGAACAAACAGACTTCAGACAGGTTACTACATCAGTCTGTAACATCTGGACGTATTTGGTTGAAAGAAAGTAAAACGGAGCTAGCTTTCGTCCTGTATTAACTTAAAGGCTTATATCTCGGAAGAGAGGGAAAATCCGTGAGGCAACTCTACCATAAGTGTAAAGTAAGCCAAAATATAACAATTCACTCCCAGATTAAAATGTGCCGCGTATATTTTTTATTTTATACGGAATAGGTTCGCGTTTGACCACATCCTGTCTGATGTGGTCTAGGATGGAACACGCTTACCGAAGGAACCTGTTTACTTTTGATTTATTTTTGTTTATTTCACGAAAATACGTATCATTTGCGGTGAAAAATGAAGTGCCTAACAATTAAGTCGACTAAGATATTAAATATAAAGCAGTAATGCGTTTCATCATATCAGTCCCTTTGATCCGATGGGCCCTGAGCGGGAAACAAGGATACGAATCCTCAAGGGCGATATTAAACAACGGGACTGAGACTTAAATGTGAGAGGTGGTCAAATGACGAGACTATAAAACTTTTGTAGGACTGTCGTTAGGTTTGCTTATAAAATACGACGGTAGCGCCCCCACTTCAACTGTATACATAAGGTGGTCGTTTTTTACAAAACAACGGCACACAATACCAGATTCGCAATAAAACGCCTCGGAGAGGGGAAATAAATTTATGGGACCTTTTAGAAAATTAACTTTTTCAAACGCCAGATTTTTGATGTTTCATGAAATCTTTTTTTATAGTCAACTAGCGATAAGGTTTATTCTGCGTCATTAGGTAAATGCTGAAGTTACGAAAGCATTAGGATTGATTATTTTCTGATGTCTGACATTTTAAGATAATAAGGATATGATATATGTATTACGGTTTTTTTAACTTGGTGGTAGATATTCATAGCAGAAGGTCGTCTAGGTAAGTACAAATATACTTCCGCCAAGCAGTAGTGTGTAAACATGCGAAATTACAGGGCTGTTTAGACTAACCATCGAAAGTTGTGATGTAATGAGCGCCAAAGTAGCGATGCCCTGGACTTTTGTGTTGCTTCTCAAAGTTCTGTGTATCACTGCAATGGTCATGGACAGGCGTTATCTCTTACCATCAGGTGAGCGTCTCGTACGTTAAACATTAAACCAAAAATAGCAATCCACAATAGCGTATTCACAACATAAACCTTTATTTATTCTTTTTTTATATTTGAAGTTTTTTTGGCCACTACCGCTACGACTATTGTGCATAGAATATATCTAACAAAATTCAAGTTATGTACTTATTCTTGCAAAGTTGAACTTTTGGTGGACGTAAATAAAATATAGGTATACGTCAGAAAAGAGAATTGTAGTCTTATTGAAAAATCCTGCTTGTTGAACGCAATATCGCAGCACTAATTCATATTACAGCCACGCTCGTGTAAGCCCCATCGCGTATCCCCTGACACATCTGGTCGCCTGTTGCTAATCTCAAAGTCACCTCGAGCCTTTGACTCGTCTCATATTGAATTTGACATCCCAGCATCCTCGAGAAAACCACGTTCTACCTTATTAAACTCAACGTTAACTCATATTAAATTCTTCGAAAGTAAATTGACTTCATTAGCATTAATAACTTTACGGTTATAACGGATGATTTACAGGGCACTTATTGTTTACGAGCACATCCCATAAATTTTGGAAGAATCAATGAAATTCATTAACTTTTTATCACCGAGTTACATCACTTTTAGAAAGAGTATACACTTGATGAAAATAACACTGGCCGTCACAGATAAAATAGTTTTATATTATTTTTGAAAGTGCATTCGATTGTAAAATTTGGTATCGGTGCGCGAAGGTGGCGAGAAAAATCGATAACAATTCACATCTGGCAACTAACGGTTACAGATAACAAATAAAATGTTTTCCCCTTTATTGGCGATGTGCATTCGATTTTTGAATGTTGGCGCGCGAAAGAGACGGGCAGCCGGCGCGCGTTTTCCGCCCATCTGACGTGCTTGACGCTACACCTTGGAATCAGTAAGTTCGCCCGGCGTTTTGGATACGGCAATTTATTATCTACATTTAGTGTTCATTGCATTTCTTTCAATGTGAGTGAAAGTATTGATTTTTTTACAGGGCTGACTTAGTGGCCGATATTAGAATATTATTTATCAGTATTGTTTGTTACCTGAAGATACAATCTTTAAATAAGTCTGTAAAACTTTGACTAGTCAAAAAAATATTTTTATCTTAGATTTTAAGTAATAATTCCGTTCAGCACATATCATGTGGAATGTTTACAACCGTTACGCATATACTAAGTTAAAAAAATAGTTATCACAAAATTATAGACTTGTCTAACAGGAATTCAGGCATTAAATACAGCTCAATCGTTTATCTACAGGTATGTGTAGGCCTCTACATATTTAAAAAACTTCGATACTACGGTCAAAATGCGATATGATACAAAAGCAAAGTGCTATATTGGATTTAATGGTTAAGTTTCATTTTCAAATGGGCATACCAGACCCTAGAAATAAAAAAAATGCACTGAATAAAAATTACTTAAACAACCGCTGTCGTAGGAACGCCAGTGTGTCTAAAATTTAAAGCCACGGAGAGTCCCACGACGGTGATAAACTTTTATACAAATCATTTAATACAGGTTAACATTTATTTATGTTAATTTAAGATTTAGCTTGAAAAGTTGTATCGTTAGGAAAAAATAATAGTTGGTTACTCAAGACATTTAAAACGCCGCATCAACTTTCCGCCAGTTTCGCGCGTCGAGTGTGCAGTGACAACATTATCAGATGTAGGGTGCGTGTGCCGAGGTAATGGCGAAGCCTCATTATTTGGTATTTACGCTCATTTAGCGTCAGAAAAGCCGATCCTCGGTAACGAATGCATATTTTAATTACTATTTACGATTTGTTTACGGCGAACAACTGTAGATTTATTTTGAAGAGTTTTAGTTTAGTGCGAGCTTTCTATAAGTTTTGTGGCAAGAATATTTTACGTATGCAAATTGAACAAATATTATAATTAAATTTGTACTTTTATATATCAAATTTCGAAATTAAACATAGTAAAACTTGTTTAAGAGACAAATTAAAAAAAATTGTCTAGTAGTTGCTAGTTGCCTCGATAGATGGCGGCACAAGTCGCTGTTTGGTAGTCTGTTTTAGTGCATGAATACAACGTGGCATAATTATGCCATCTAAACTATGGTTTTGAAAGGCTGCGATGAGAAAAAGTCCGTGTTTCTAATTCTTTTCTGCGAGAGTGTGCTATTGGTACGCAACGGTAAGACGGGCTCAAAGTCACTAGAGAATGAAATTGAATATAGTAAGTAAGAAGTTATGCAAAACAGCGGAACGAGTTGCGAAAGAGGGCTACATTCATCAGAGACTTATCGGTTAGATTCGCTTTTGCATCTATGATGTTCGCGCACGGTAGACTTTCATGCGATGATTCACAAGAAAGTCGCTTCCTTGACAGCGAGCAGCCGAGAGAGCCAACCGCAACGGTATCCTACAAATGGGTATTACCCGCACGGAGTGTCCTATCCAATATAAAGAGATGCGTATAGGGATGTGTGAAAAGATCTAATAGTAATGAATTTAATATTGATTTAATTTATTATTATTTTTGTTATGACTGTGAAAACTATTACTGAAATTAAAAATATTGTTATTATTATATCACTTGAAGTCACAACACTATGACCCAAATTTTGCTCTCGTATCAAATGGAGCCTTCGTGATTTCCGCGAAAACGTCAATAGTAAAACCTGTGTCAATGTCGATTAAGGAACACAAATATAAATCTTTACAAATATATTTTATTTGTAAGTAGTTCGCTTTCAATCTTAGTAATAGATTCCGGGAACATTTATCGAGGTAAATAATTAAAGATTTGAAAAGCAAAGTGACCCATTTGTACTTTTGCGTCTTAAGTTGATTACTTAAGCAATTGGCGCTTTCTGATAAATCTACTATAGTACTTTCTACCCTATATCATTGTTACTTAAGAACTGTGCCCCATTGTCACTAAATATAACGATCGCTTTGTAAGGAAGTCGGCGTGAAACTGTTTTCAGCCTGGAGAGAAATATAATTCTACACACCAGGAAACCGATATTGCTATCAATAATCAAAAAATTATGTATGTTGTATGGAGCCCCCCTTAAGTATTTGTTTTATTTTAATTTAATTATTTATTTTTAAAGTGAATAAATAATTAAATATTCTGTGAATATTTCAAGCGCTTACCTGTTGCCGTTATCAATATCGAGCAAAAAAATCACGTTTGTTGTATGGGAGCCCCCTTAAATATTTATAATAATATTCTGTTTTTTAGTATTTGTTGTTATAGCAGCAACAGAAATACATCATCTGTGAAAATTTCAACTGTCTAACTATCACGGTTCAGTAGATACAGCCTGGTGACAGACGGACAGACAGACAGACGGACGGACACGGGGGTCTTAGTAATAGGGTCCCGTTTTTTCCCGTCCCTTTGGGTACGAAACCCTAAAAAAACTACATTCGTTAATCAAGAGTGTTAGATTACTATCCAAAAAACAAATAAGACAAAATACCTTTTAGATGTTAACTCATTTAGTAGAAGCTCTTCTTTCTAAGCTTTGGGGCAAAGGTTTAATTTGTGTAACGAACATAAATGTTTGTTCCGTGTTCCAGACACAGAACAATGTTGCGTACGTATTTACAAAAGAAAACTACATAGGTATTTTATCAATTGTCTAGTTCTCATAGTTTGTTTATTTTGGGGCTAGATGGCGTTGTGTAAAATGCCCTTCTTTTTATTATTATATTACCTTATATCCAATAATAAATATGTAATCTTATTCGAATAACTCGGAAACACAATTTATGATTTTCTTAACCATCATTATGTCTTCAATATCCATTCATTATATCACAAACTGTGTAAGTAGGTAAATGGTAGGTACGCAAACATATAAATCTAATCGAATGGCAGCGTGGTCCGTTAGTAGTTCTGAAGAGCATTCCACGCTGTTGGACATTTTGTCTAGGGTTGCACCAAACAAAATGAGGTATATCCTTAAATAATACCTATATTTCAGGATATCATGTCATATCCTGAAGACCGTTTTTATGTCGCTTGGGCTCTGCACATTCCGAGATGACGTAACCGCGTCGCTGTGATTGAACATTGCCTTATTTTCGTTTTACTTATGCGGGTTTACTCATATTAATCATATCAGACACAAAAAAAAATGTTTCAAAACCAAGTCAGTTTCCATAGTGGAACTTTGCCTTACTTGTACAGCAAAAAAAAAGTGCGCTCGTGGTTCGAGCACAGATTAAATTGTTTGTAATATACTAGTATTTTTTTTTATTAGCGAATCTGTGACAATAATTTTTTAATATTTGGTAAGGCCTTACAGCACAAATAAAGAGAAAATTCCGAAAAATAAAAAAGTTGAAAATTAAAGGGTGTCTCCATACATACATAGTTGACGCCAATTAATATAGTCCACCAATAAAAATGATACCAATTTTATTATGGCGGTATAATGGGTAGGTACGGAACCCTCGGCGCATGAGTTCGACTCGCACCTGACCGGTTTTTTAATAGCACCAAGCACCAAATTTTGCGAAATAGTGGAATGGATATATAAATACTTGTCGTATAATTACTTTTGGGTAGCTGCTGATGCTGAAGCGCAGCCCTAATTAGAGCCAGGAATTGTGCCAGGGCCGCTCGGGACCGGGGCACCGTAGGATGCATCCCGCTTGCAGCCTGTTAGTTGTCTTTAGAGTGATGTCATGCGCAGATTGAAGTTATGTCATTTGCCTACATTCAGCGAGGAGTTTATACTTTTGTAATAATTTATCCCAGAAACATCTGACATACCTGACATTTTTTACATGATAAACGGACAAGGCGTGTAATTTTTAATGATAAATTAAAGATTTAAAAATTATCATTCAAAAAAATAATAATATATATCTTTATTGTATCCAACACGATATCGACGCAGAAAAATTAACAGAGATCTACTCATTGCCAGATCGGATTAAAATAAAGTTGCACAAAGTAATGCACCATTGAATCTACATGAGAACGCCATCTCGTGTAAACCTTGCGAAAGATATCTTTATGCAAACCTCTTATCTATATCTTTGAACGAGCAATTCTTGTATATATATATATATATTCTGAATCTCGGAAACGGCTCCAACGATTTTCATGAAATTTAGTATGCAGGGGGTTTTGAGGGCGATAATTTGATCTAGCTAGGTTTCATTTTTAGAAAACGTCGTTTTAACCGTGTTTTCACCCGAGCAAAGCTCGGTCGTCCAGGTACTAGTAATTATGTAGAGAACGAAAAATTATGCGCGAAACAATCCATCGAATCATTTTAACACATTTATTATGATTGTCACAGAACTAGCTCGCATGTGAACAGTAATGGCAAACCGATGTAGCGTCGAACAGTGGCCGCCAGTAATACCGTCTCCAAGGTGAAACGAAGCTCGATTTACTGAGCGGAATGGTCTAATTCAGGCTTCCAATATCGAAATCGAATAAATCACAAAATCTATTCGTTGGGGACACAATATTTTTTGTCATTCTAGGTCTCACATTTTCGGTTTTCATATTGGTACAACTAAAAATATCGCCAGATATTCAACGCAATCAAATTGATTTCTAATCGACTCAAAAGATAAAGTGCAGGTTATCAATACAATTGTATTTTTTGTTTGTTACCTCAAAACACTTGTCATTTATAAACCAATTTGAAAAATTATTTTTTATTTGAAAGGATATACTTTCAGATTGGTCCCATAAAAATTTCATAAAATTATGAGTTGGATTTTTAAACCAAGATAACTAGAGAAAATATGTCATCCAAATAAACGATATTGCGAATTTGGTTTTCTGTTACTTTTCAGTGGTGTTTACATTCACTAGAATAGTCCCAATGTAACTTACCCTATGCCTTTATCGTCAGATGATGAAACCGGTAGGTAAGCACCGGAGCTCCGTAACCTAGCCGTGTTTAGGCTTAATGGAAATGAGTAGGTTTCTCTTTTTGTAAAAAATATTAAGCGAAACATCTGTAAAAGACAAGTATCTGTAAAAATAATAATTCGGAATCGGCTAGAACTTTCCTTCGCTTTGAACTTTTTGAAAGTATGCATAATTAATGTTTAGACTGATATTCTTAGCTCAGGAATATAGCAATGGAGCGGTGACCCGCATGGCAACCTTGCGTGGGTCGGTGATTTTATGAGCTTCTTTGATCAAAGACCATTTGTAGCAAATTTTTATTTTGTATGACTCGAGAAAGTGACCCAAAGAGGGATTCAGATATCTATTTATCCTGTGATTTCGCTTGAATACGTGTCCAGTATCTTCGATACAAGATGGGAATCATTTCGTCGTTTGTAAAGGGCTCGTTAAGTCAGGTACACTTCACGTCAAACTTTATGACAGCTCCGTATATAACGAGAACATAAAATAAGAAGTACGAGTATAATGTGATCCGTTCAATGTTCAGAAACACTACACATCGCTAACGCAGCTTCATCAAATTGAAAAACATAGTACCTATATCGATTGCAGCATTACGTCATAAAAAATAAAAACCGGTCAAGTGCGAGTCAAACTCGTGCGCCGAGGGTTCCGTATCTACCCATTATACCGCCATAATAAAATTGGTATCATTTTTATTGGTGGCTAAGTTTTAAGTGTGTATTTGTGGGCTGTAATGGTTGAAATTTAGATTTTCGCGAAAACTTGTAAGCATTAGACCAGAATTTACCTTAATTATTATTATTTTTTGCGGAATTTTCCCTTTATTTGTGCTGTTATACCTTGCTTTTTGCCAAATTTCGTGATTCTAGGTCAACCGGAAGTAACCTGTAGGTTTTTCGCTAAAAGCGATCTCTTCCAGCCAACCATAGAATGTAATTAAACAAAATATGCGGGATACAAACTTACGTTTAATTATGTCGGATACTCCAACTATAATTTAAGTGTAACCGGTCTCTTGGTACAGGTTTAAGTTTGACATAATAAACATATCTACATAGGAATTGTAAGTGCACGAAACGAGTGTCACTTTTAAGTAGATTGTCAATTTGTGATATCGCATTTGAAGCGGTCATTATACTTGGCGTGAATTAGCATATATTCGATTGAAACAGCCTACAGAAGGAAATCGTGGAATGTAATGATGGCGTGTGATGAAGGGACGGGGATCGCCCACATTACGAACCTCTGAACATTACCGATCTCGGTCTCCTTTAATTTTGATGAGTTACCGTATCCATATTATTCCATACCTAAATACTCGTACATTGAAAGACAACCTTTCAAATCTCTTTCAAAGTCTTCAATTATCTTTTTATTCATACTTTATACTTTTTTTTAAATTAAAATAGACATTGTTTACAAATTTTTAATAACTCAATTCAATTTATTTGACTGTTTAGGTTTTTCAGGCTAAATTTGTGTGATTTATTTGTCTCTGAGACATATAGGTATACATCTATGATATCAATCAGCGAAAATAGAAGTTAGCTTAAGAAATGGTATTTCATTAATATCCGTTGTTTGGTTTGGGACGCCACATGCGTGAGTACCTTCGCCAGCTGCCACCTTACCGCATCCCAGTAAGTGGTCGGTGCGGGATCTGAGGTGGTACGTCTCAAATACGCATGCTTGGAATCAGCGTATGTGTTCTTCCCGTTTGCCGTCGAGACTTCGAGTCGGAGGGGGTTCGACGCTGCAAAGTTCGTGGCCGAGTTAGGGTGACGCCTAAGAGGGTTCGGGATCCGAGGTCGGGGAATTTCGTAGTTCAACGTATACCGCTGGCGATCCAGCGGGGGAATACCGTCAGTTTGATGACTACTTTTGATGACGGGCTCGATCGGTGGACTTATTGATTACATGTGATTGTGACTTGTAAACATTAGCTATCTTAGCATATTTAATATTTCACTACGTAAACTGACGTGATTTTGACACATTTTTGTTTAACAGATTGGTTTAGGCGTTACTTTGTGAAAGTTCATTTTATTATCTTATGGAATCCCCGTCATTGTTGTAACCAAAACGACTGGTAAGCGGAAATTTTTACAGCAAGCCACAGACCTCTCTGTTGTGCGACATAACTCGCTCACGCCCCAATAGTGTTGAGGTTTAACGCGGATTTATAATAATATGGATACATCATACAAATAAACAATGGTACATACAAAATGAAGTAGACGAAAATATCGGGTTAACGTTCCGCTGCGACACACGTCTCTATCTACTTACTGAAAGTCAACCAAGAATCCAGGGCAAATAGGTAAGCGTGTTCCATCCCAGACCATATCGTTGCTCAATATTATTATTAAAATTTCAAAAAAAAAGTTCCGAAATCATTACATTTTGTATGGAATATATTCGTGATCCAAAATGATAACTAAGTAATAACTGGATCACGAAAAGAAACTCCGTATCTTAAAATGATAAAACTTAATATTTGCGACCTAGTTGATAAGTTCGTAATCGAAAAATGGAAGTTTCTCATTTACCAACTTTACGATTATCGCTTACCGAAGTTGAAACACACTTTGTTTCCTCCCATAACTACCCGATTATAAGTTTTAATACCCGTTTAAACTTGGGACAAATATTACCTCTACTCTTTTGAGTGTTAATAAAGTTAGTGTAGTGAAATTACAAGGCTGTTGAAACTAACCATCGACTGTTTCAGAGTAACGAGCTACAAAGCAGCGATGCCCTAGACATTGTTTTGTTACCCAAAGTTCTAATTACCGTTGCAATGGTCATGGACAAGCGTTATCTCTAAGTCGTGTCGTTCGTCTGATTAATTTTTACATAAAAAATCTTTTACAACGTTTTGGATGTTAGAGATAAAACAGGGCATGCAAATAATGGGTGTCAGTAATAGCCGTTCCGTGTCGAGGCCGCTAATGTGGTCCGTATTACCTGCTGTTACCTACGTCAGTAGGTAACTAGGTAGTCTAACTAGAGCCGTAAATCTAATTCCGACCAGCTGCTACCTGTAGTACACTTACATGGAAATAGTGAAGGAGTTATGACTGCGAATGAGTCTTTTTACTCCAAAAAATGGAGGTGTTCTTTATTCGTGACAATATTTTTTAATGTATCTTATTCGATGTCTAGCAGACAGCTGGAACAAATTTTTAACAAAAAAAAACAAACACACTAATAAACAGACACAGACAGTTATAAAATAGGGGCTCACCTCAGCATAATGCTGGTCTTCCGGTGAGCCCATGTATGTAAAGCAAAATACACATAAAAATATTAAAAATAATTTACCAACAATACAAATAAGAAAAACAAAATATTAAATAAAACAAATGTCTTCTCGCAAAATATACCTCTACAAATGAAAATACAAAAACACTAAGAAAAGAGTGTTGGGGAGGGTGCTGGGTATTTGCACTCCCTTGTACCGTTTTTGCTCAAGAGACTTAATACGGGGAGCTGAGGAATATATACCGGAGTATATTTCCCTCAGCGCATACGCAACATCCATTGGGTTCCTGTGTGTGCAAAGCAACTCCTGACTGATGTTTGTAACCAGGTTTGGGCGATGGTACCTCATTTCGAAGATGTTTTCTCTGTCGATATAAGGTAGCTGATTGACGTCTCCAATAAGGACAAGCTCGCTAGCACCAGACAGCCGTGCAACCATTACTATAGATCCGAAATGGTTCATAAGAGCTTCATCCACCAAAAGGCGGCTGAAGCTATTTTTTCCGAAACCATTTACGAGGGAGGAAGCCATGGTTCGCACTCTGGTTTTTACCAGGTCTCCTATGCGGTGCGATAGTTTCTCCCTTAGATCTTTTGCTGCTTCCGTTGTTGTGGTGATGATAGCGTCCCTGTCGACATCGAAGTGTCTGATCACCCATGTTGTCTTGCCACATCCTGGAACTCCGTTGACCCATTGCATCTTTGGCACCACCCAGTTGTTCCAGTTTGCTTCGAAATCTGAGGTCCCTTTGATAGTTTTAGCCATCTCGAGGATCTTGTCATCCAGCATTATCTTGGTGCACTTGGCGGTGACTACAATTGGGTCATTCGATGGTATCGCGTATTTTGGTCTTCCTGTCCGCTCCGTCTCGGCCTCGTTCAGTGCCACAAAGCCATTTTCTGCGCTATAAGCTGCCATATATTGTCCTTTCATTGTTCCCCTGATGACTTGGGAAGTGACGTTGTTGTATATGGCTGCTTCCGCCTCCTCAAGTCCCTCTTTTAGTAGACTTTCACTTCCTAGCCTAAAGGACTCCAAGATACTATGGCAGTTCCTGAGATTGACTTGTCTTGTCGCTCTCAATGTGGCTAGGAATTCGAGGAAGGCGTTTTTAGCGTGGTCTTGTGGCCCCGAGGCTAAGATGTATCGGGGTGGATCGACCTGTCCCATGTCGGCTCTCGTCCGTGCTGTCTGAGGTTGTGACGCTACTCTCGGAGCCACTACTGTTGGAGGACGAAGAAAAGGAAACCCTCATCAGCCAAGGTTATGGGGGAGGCACGGGGTCGCGCACTCTTACCATTCATGAAGCTCAGGGGCTAACGTACGAGTCGGTAATCGCCATAAAGACCAAGCCAAGGATGAAGCTGCACGAGAGCGTGTCGCACGCAGTCGTTGCAGTATCACGGCACACCGGGACCTTCGTCTACTACGCCGACGATATTGAAGACGATGCTATCAGTCGGTTTGTGCGTCGAGCGTCGGCTGCGTCGCCGAAGACCATCAAAGAGTACAACCTGCAGATGGCCATTAAAGACCGAAACGTGGCGGTGATGAGGGCCCTGGGCCGAGAGGAGGCGATTTAAATTCAAATGTAAATTGTTAATCTGTAATTAATATATATTTGTTAATGTAATTATTAAATGTAAAATGAGGACTGTGTGTATTCCTCGAGCATTCATGCTCACCATCGAAGGCTCCTTCTTGCGGCGGCGTCGTGTGTCGGGTCGCTCTCTTCCCTCAGATATGGTTGAGGAGGGCGATGGCTGGCACATGCGTCATACTCGTGATCGGGTGCTGCTTGCGGGTCGCTGGTCTGCTCGCGGTATACACACAATCTAACATTTTATCCCTAGATTAAGATTAATTTGACTAATATTCCTCTTCCCATATTGTAAAAAAATTAAAAAAATTGTTTTTCAAAGTTGTCAAAGGTCACGGACCCCAGTGTCTGTGGAGAGTAATGTTAAAAAAAAAAAAAAAAAAAAAAAATACAAAAACAACAGGCTCACGTTTGACCACCATCTCGCCTGTTATCAAGAGAAGATACGATCTTGGATGTAGCACGCTTGTCTAGAGCAAGTTGATTCATGAAACTAGCAATACCATTATATAGCATTAGTAGCACAACTAGTTTCATGATCTACTTGAGCTACAAAAAAATATGTCATCCAAGTAAACAAAATTGTGTATTTAGCTTTCCTGTGACTTTTCATACGGTCAGGTAGAATAGTCCTAATGAACTACTAACCTAAAACAATGTAACCTAGCATTTGGGCTTAGTGAAATAAAGTCGGTATTTTGCAAAAAAAAATTGATTGGCGTCGTTCTTTGCGCATTCTGCCAGTATTTCTTATTTTGAAGTCTCAAGATAAAATCTAGTAAAATACAAACATAGTCTGTCATACAAATGTCACGGTCAAATCCAGTGTATGCCTTGGGCGTGTCGGTAGTTATCAAAACTGAAGCTCTGAAAAAGTTTAAAACTTGTGAACGCGTTTAAAAACTTGGGGATATTTGCTAAAATACCGGAAAGTTATGCTTGGAAATAGAGGCGGCATTTCATAGAAAATTAATGAATTAATTAAAGAATATTGCGAAACATTAAAACCTAGCAAAGTCTAATGAAACAGAAACTTTAAATCGCCGTAGTCTCGATTCTATTAAGTTGCGGAAAGTTGGAAATTACGCCAAGCTGTGATAGCAACGATATATTTGCAGTTTCTATGTGAGTGTTCTATATGTATTTACAAAAAAAAGTATTTAAGTATTCCGTCAGCTGTTTGTTTCTCATAGTACAAGCTTTGCTTAGTTTGAGACTATATAGCGCTGTGTGAAATTCCGTATGATATTTATTTATTATATCCTCTTTTGGGCGGTCGTGTAAAAAGAGAAATTCGCGGCTAAAAACCTTCTAAAAGAAAAAAATGAAGGTTCTAATGCAAAGCTTTTAATAAGGAGTTATGAAATAAAATCTCACAAAAACCTTTGGCGAATCGTAATCAGTCCGCGCCTCGTCCACTTGGAATATAATCAGAGACACGCCAACTTTTGTAACAAGCATTTCAAACCTACGAGAGGATTTATTGTTCTTTGTAAGAAATAAATCGAAATTTCTTAAGACAACGTCTAATCTCAGGAGACGTAAGGACTTTTAAAAGTATGCAGGTAACAAGCAAAAATTGTAGGTGACTACTATGAATTTTTTTTTTAAATAATATAATTTAAATGGTGAATTACGAAAAGTAATTTAGAGATTTCAAGGAAACTTTCAGTTTTTCTGCGGGGACTTTGTGAACTAAATGCTGAAAGTTGTGTTTTCTCGCAGGCTAGTGTGTCATTGTTTTAGTACAGTGTTAATTTACTAGATGGCGCTAACTGTTAGTTATGATCATGCTACTTTTTTAATTTATAGATAGATTATTATTTACATCATGTGGCATAGATTATTTTTCATCAAGAGTTATGTTCAGGTTCTATAAACGGTTAGCATAGCCGGTACAAAAAATTATAATAGTTCACTCGTAATGATGTCGAATACAAATATGTTATTGATAAAAATGTAAAAATCATGAAATGTCAATAGAAAAAATATAATACCTTACCAGTAATTAATTAATCTTTTACTTTTAAATAATCGTCAAAATCATAAAGCAAGGTCTCTTGAAGGCAAGTACTTCTGAAGAACGCGGTGGAAGGTGCATCTCGAATTGAAGCGGCTGTAGACCGCGGGCCCCAGATGTCTCCGGATATCCCGGACTCAACAAAGTTAGAAGAGATTTACGAAGACAAACATAACTGAATATTAAAATTTTTGTAAGGCATTTCTCAAAGAAATCACCAGATCTCATTTATTAGCGAGGGATTGGTTTGGATAGAGGGCGTTAGAGCGAATTTTGTAAACAGCGTTTGAATCGTCTATTAAATGTTGTGGCATTATAATATAGTGACAAGGTAATTTAAGATTTGCCTTTTGAGGACGCCGTTTGTAAAAAGCGGAATTATACAAACTGCCCGCGACATATGAACTACTTAACACTACAATTCACAAAGTGCGTATTCAAATATATTTTTTGTTATTGCTTACAGTGTAGTTGTATGACCACAGCTCACCTGATGTTAAGTGACGGTGTGGTCGATGACAAAAAGAAAATTTGTATCTTACACAAAACTTAGTCACAGAGCTCGTCTATGCGAATTTTCCAAGCCAATCTATCGCACTGTTGATTTTACTCTGTGGCTTTACGGTTTTATGAGGTACTAGTTAGCCCACTAGACTGGTTAATGCTTAGTTACGTTGTAATGAATTTTTAATTAGGCCTTTTATCTAGACGCGAGTAGAAATTGTGATGACTGGGGACTTATTATGCGGTAGACAGACTTAGAGATAATTTGCGGTAATTATGTTTCTCTTTTGTCTAGTTAGCGATAAGATTAAGTTTAAAAAAATTTGTAATGCAATATTTTCATTTTCGCGACTTGAACACATAATTACGTTTATCACCGTGACCTGACCACGGCTATTGCAACATGGCTGAAACGTCGAGGTAAATAAATAAAATTATTTTTATAGTATGTTGCGCGATTAAGACATAATTATATATGTAGGTGATACCAGTAATTATAATTAATAAAATCTAAATATATATAACTCAAAGGTGACTGACTGACTGACTTAGTGATCTATCAACGCACAGTCCAAACCACTGGACGGATCGGGCTGAAATTTGGCATGCAGGTAGATGTTATGACGTAGGCATCCGCTAAGAAAGGATTTTGATTAATTCTAACACCAAGGGGATAAAATAGGGGATGAAAGTTTGTATGAAACTTTGTCAATTTTAAACCGATCGGGCTGAGATTTTGCATGCATAAAGCTACTATGACGTAGGCATCTAGCGCGGGTGAAACCGCGGGGCACAGCTAGTATTATATAAGCTAATTATATGGTAAAAGTTTATACACATGTTATATATTTTTATTAATTTCTTAGGTGAGGTTTCTCTTGAGAAAATAATTGCTTAAATGACATTCTACGAAAATGAAGTTTTAAATAAATGATGCGAAAACGATCAAATTTTTTTACGATAGCATTTTGCTAAAGTAACGTTCTGCGTCAAGACCGTTTCTTTTAGGTTACGTTTTGTCGACGTTGGAGGATAAGGTTAACCTAGTATAACATCACATAGATTCTAATAGAGATACATCCTAATACTTAAATAAGGGTTTATTCAAAGCACCATTGGTAGCCTTTTCATTACTTTTCCATCAAAATGATTAGTATCATTTCTATAGCAGCTCTATTACCCAGAACTACGTATTTTCCCCCTACAGTACAATACTCGTGCGACAAAGATTCAATAACTCTTAATATTTCTTTGTATTCGTACGAAAAATCTTATCCGTGTTTACACTGATGACGTCACATTTGTCGGTTTCATGTCCGGATTTGATTCGACAGTTACATCATTCCTGGAATATTGGCAAAGAACATCTGTACGGAGCTTGGCTTGTACAGTATCGACCGACATGTCTTGAACAGTTGCCGCAAATGTAGGAACTAAATTTTGCTAAGTTTTTTTCCGAGAAATACGTCGGTGGCTCCCCAGTTACAATACAGCAATATCGCCATTTCGGATATATTGGCAAAGAATATTTACAATCACGGCGTATATTGTATTGTTCTTCTAATGTTACCCAATTACGGTTTAGTTGTTGAGCGATTTCGTTTAGACACATACATAGTATATAGCTTAGGTAACCCTGAGAAATAATTTGACATTTCAGCAAACTTATTTCTATGTTTCTCGTTTCATGGTATTGTTTATGTAATAGGTACAATCTAGCATCTTCTTTTTTATGGATATGATTGACAGGCTAGATGTTTGGCCACAGTTCACCTGATGTTAAGTGCCGGTGTGGTTGAAGATGGTAAACACAACTAGCTGTTAAATGAAACTGGTTTACAAGTGAGGCTACCGGAACACACCGCTGGGTGTTTGGCGGCAGAAATTGTCGCAATAATTGTATAGTGATGATAGCTTAATTGTTAGCCCGGTTGGTTCACACACAAGGGCGTGGGTTCAAATCTCAGCCATGAGCATGAGTTGGCGGTGCAGGAAAACATAGTGAGGTAACCATAGCATGGTGGTAGGGTACTGTCTAGTCCACGGCTGGCTAACTAACATCCTCAAATTCAAAATCTGCCGTCAAACACCTAACGGTGTGTTCCGGCAACCTTATTTCAGAGCCAGTTCCATTCCACGCTAAAGGGGAGTTGACAATCTTCAGATAAACTGTGGTCAAATACCTACCCTAAAAATATCTTACGTATTTTTATTTCTTAGGTTTAACATAAATATAAATATCCTTTTTTTTTTTTATAGGTAAATAAATAAATGAATAGAATATACATACTTCAAAAGCATCCGTATTCTGAATGTGCCCTCTTTGTTATCCTCAGGGATTGGATATCCGTACAAGTACCCTAAATGGCAGCATTATCATGCGTATTTGAACGCACGGTGTGCCTGAATTGGGAGCCTCTTCTGAATAGGGCCCTAGAAATGTAAAAATTGGGGGTAATACGGCGTTCGAATAGAATAGAAGGTCATAATACGGTACGAGTCGAGGTTAATACGGCTTAGTGGGCACTGAGCCCGTGGAGTGACTTTACTCGTAGTGATAGTTTTATTAACAATACACACACTTTTTATTTATGGTCGACAGGCTAGTTGACTACAGCTCACCTGATGTTAAGTGACGGTGAGGTTACTTAATACCTAGGTTGGAATGAAAGTGGCTCTCAAGTGAAGCTGTCGGCACACTGTTAGGTGCTTGGTGACAGATACGTAGCGGGGATGTCATAGTTTATTAAAAATTGTTGTGAAGTTAGATAATTTTCAATTTAAATCCTCATCACTATTGTAGGCAAAACGACTTTGAAGCGGAAATACACTAAATAAATACTTTGAACACTCAAAATGAACTTCCGC
This sequence comes from Biston stratarius, assembly GCA_950106695.1. Classification (NCBI taxonomy): domain Eukaryota; kingdom Metazoa; phylum Arthropoda; class Insecta; order Lepidoptera; family Geometridae; genus Biston; species Biston stratarius. The sequence continues at coordinate 42,976,703 of OX467106.1, read as the reverse complement.
AAAGTAACGCCTGAATCAATCAATAAGGTATGATAAATAAATATCGTAGGACATTACTCAAAGCGGCATCTAGCCCCAAACTAACCAAAGCTTGTACTGTGGGAACCAATCCCTGGTAAAATACTTATTTACTTTATTTTTATAATTTTTTACATACAGAACACTTACACACATACACAGAACAAACATTTATTGTCACATATTGGTCCTGGTGGGAATCGAACCCATACCCTACAGCTCTTGAAGCAGTGAGCTAGCAAGGCAGGCAGGAATGGAATATATCAACTGAATAGCCATCATCATTATAATCATCATCTGCCTGTCACAGCTCACTGTTGTCCACAGGCCTCTCTCGAAGCACGGCACTCTGCACGATCTTCAACTTTTTGTGGCGTATACTTTTATATACTCTTACACTTTTTTTATGTAATAGTAATGAGACGAACGAAACGCTCTCCTGATGATAGAGATAACGCCCGTCCATGACCATTGCAGCGATACACAGAACTTTGAGTAGCAAAACAAAGTACAGGGCTTTGCTGCTTCGGCGCTCGTTACTTTGAGACTTTCGACTTTTGACACTATTAAAATCAATTAACAAACATACCTTGATAACGTGGTTAGAACCGATGTCATTAGACCTATTTCGATCCCTCTGCGAGGCTTTTCCACGCTCTGCTGAAGGGAGTGATGACAGATTCCCGTAACAGTAACTAGCTTACAACCGATTCAGTTAAAACCGGTGAAATCTGGTTATAACCGGTGAAATCTGGTTAGAACCATCGCGAGCACCGGATTCCGGACAGAACCGGCTTAAGTATGGCTCCACGCGTTTCGGTTGAGTTGAGTGAAATTGTGGTTTTAGGGATTTAGCTTCAAGTTAGACTTGGAAAGCTTGGTACGTTTTAAAAGCTCTGCTAAGCTCTATTTTATTATTCTGATTAGAAATTTTTGCTTAATTAACCAATTACCGTATAACTTTGAGTAAAGTCGATAGAAAGTAAGAATGTTGATTTATTACTTAGTCTTATGATTCCTCAAATTTCGGAGAATAGTCAGGCTTATGTTTATATGAAAAGAAAACATGAAAAGCTGCAGTTTTATTTTTTAGATATTAGCATGTATGTATATCCTATTGCATGTCAAAATTTGCAAAATGTTTCAATAAAATAAAAATACTAATCAAGTTGAGAACCTCCTCCTTTATGAAGTCGGTTAATCAAGAAAAGACACCGGTGTCAGTGGAGCGTAAATTAAAAAAAAAAGTATTATGACAGTCACCTGGTATTCTCACAGTACGAGCTTTGCTTAGTTTGGGGTCAGATGGCGCTGTGTAATTTCATACGATATTGATTTATTTAAATTTATTTATATAACGACTACGGTATTGTCGCTAAAAAATAAAAATAACTGCAAAAAAGCGAGTGCAACCCCGTGATACAACCAGTCTTCGTATAAATATATGCAAACAAACATCCATCAACAAAAATGACAGTGATCTTACTCGTACTTAAATTGACGACCGACAGGCACGACACGGATTTAAAATAAAACAATTTTATATCGTTCGGCATGCGATGTGCTAAATCTAAATAGATACACATTTAAAAACGCTACAAGTTTTCATAGATTCCATTGAAACCTACATTTGTATGGAGCAAGATAACTGGGAAATATTCCTTCAAATGGAAATAGGAAATTATTTATATCAAGGGAAATACATATTAATCAGAATAATTTATTAGCTATAAAAAACAACGATTGTTACAGGCAAGTCAATATAACACTAAATAAGCATTTAAATCAAATTTCAGCTAAGTTATTAAACCAAATAATATTTTAACTATATTTTTAAAATAGGCTTTCTAAAATGGACTTTTATATTATATACAATTATTGTTATAAGTTTTGACATCTGTTTATTAAGTCTACATTTATTAATTTTGAGATTTGTTTATCTGTTCATTAGTTGCTAAGTAGTCATATATATGACATGTATATTCAATAAATTTTATAAAATAATATTATTATTATTTTTTTTGCTTTAAAGCATGTTTACTTGCCGAGCTATAGCAAAATAGGCAGGAATTCTATATTTGGCAGCAGATTTACACTTGAAGGTGGTAAATAAATAGGTGGCTAGCCAGACGCATACTTTAAAATACTCTACCACCAAGCTATGGTTTCCTCACGATGTTTTCCTTCACTGGTAGCTCAAGCGCATTGTCGGTGTTAGAACCCACGTCATTTGGCGTGTGAACCGACCGTGCTAACCACTAAGCTATCATCGCTACAAGTCAACAATAGTAAACATGTAAACCGAAGCATCATACAAGGCACGCCACTGAAAGGTAACCAGATTTTATGCAGCTGAGAATAATAGATGCCCTAAAACGTATTCGGAAATTTCACGGAGCACTTTACATTAACGAAATAACACCTAAATTATAGTCCAACTCGCAGTGCAACTTTGTTCGAAATTTAGGCATGGTTACTGTACTGCGAAATAAGCTACGATGATTCAGGCGATATTCCTCATACTAAGGCGTAGACCAGCCCTCTATCCGCAGCTATTCCTATTCTATTCCTGCAAATCGCAATTGCGTAGTTAATCTTAATTATTTATTTTATAACAAACTTATGGAACACGTTAAACAATAGAGAGGATAGATCTCCTTAGCAGGAGGTCGTGTAGGTAGGTACCACTGCAGTACCAGATATTCTTCTGCTAAACAGTAGCGTGTAAACATTACCATCCAGAGTGAAAAGATATCTTCTAAGTCTTCGTGCTTCATCTTCGACAACATCATCGCTTACCATCAGGCGAGTTGGTTGTCAAACGCGGACTTATCCGTATTTAAAAAAAACTGTGTTCCGGTTTCAGGTATACTGCAGCTAGCGAAATTACGGGGCTATTGAGACTAACCATCGAAAGTTAAAAAGTAATGAGCGCGGCGATGCCCTGGACTTTGTTTTGCTACTCGAAGGTCTGTGTGTTGCTGCAATGGTCATGAACATGCGTTGTCTCTTAACAACAGGAGAGCGTAACGGTCTCATTAAATTTACATAAAATAAAAGAAGTTTAGCTTTACGAATACAAATACAAATAAATGTGAAAATGCATAACCGAACACAGCTGAACATGACCATTTAATCAATATTAGTATATGACCAGTCGTGCTATGTTCCAATCAACTGTTCTACGTTTCATTCGCACGTAACTTATGGACAGTAGCCGTCATAAGCTACAGTCAACTCTACTTTCAGGATACGTCATAAAAATGTCTCTATAAGTAGAAAGCAGTATCGTCGTAACGTGGGCTGGTTTTCGGCGCTGTCAGGCTATACTGTATAAGTGTATATAGGTCAAATACAAAATGAGTTTTATGACGATTTTATTTAGATTGCATGTGTTATTAGATAAGTTTGTTATCTATTCCAAATGGGTTAGGGTGTGATGCTAGAAATATGAGTAGTGAAGAAACTACATAATTAGGATCATTTGTAAATTAATTCTAGTTGTGTAAGTAGCTTAGATCTGTTTTATGAATACATAAACATATGTACATATAAATGGATATATGGAACTTAGTCTAACATGTTGCTGTGGGTATGAAATATAGAGTAGGGTTTTTGTGAGCCTTAGTTAAATAAATTCGGTCTCAATATTTGGACTTGTACGTACATATGAAGCTGTGTTCATTAAAACTTCCAGAAATAAATTCGAATGATGGTCAAAATTATTAAGTTATACATTTTTGTTTCGATAGCATAGTAAAGTTCCTTCAGAAAAAGAACACGTGTTTATTTATTTGAATCTTCGCAATTTCCAATATAATGACTTTATGTGATAAACGTGAGTGCACATAAAAATAAATACGTACGCTTTTTTAGGTCGCTCTATTGAGGTGAGCATTTAGTGCTGTAACTTCTAAGCATAGGGTGTTCTAAATTCAATATTAATAAAGCAGGTCGACACGCGCCTAAAGTCGAGTGGCTAACTTAAAAAAAAGTCGTCGACCACGGGATGTGAATCATTTAATCAGCACGCAGCTTACACAGAGAAGTAACGAAGTGTATAGTATACGCGCGCGCATACGCATAAGGGAATCGCGAGAAGTGGCGTAGAGAGCGTCACGCCGTTTGCCGTCACGGCAAACGAGTCGGTTTTACTGCCAATGCGCGCCAATAGATGTTTCACATTAGGAATACATATCGGTTTTGTAAATATTTTTTTGTTACAACTGCAGTACTATATCTTCCGAGTTACGAGACCCTCTGCATATTTTTATTGTCAGAACGTTTCATAAAATAACTCCCCACAGAATAAACTTCCAGAACCTAACTGCATCTGGTATGTAGGTTTACGTTATCCCCGCGCTAATGTATTTTAAAATTCTACTTCGAATGTAATTTTAACTTTTAAAATAGCAAAAGTAGTTTAAAAGCTTACTGTTCATGTTACACGGTACATTTTTATATGTGGACACCATCGAGATCTGTGCGTTACCTGCAACAAAATACAATGCAAAGTTAGGTAAAACTGTCGTTCGCCGGGTAAAACAATATGTATGTTCTTTTTTGGCTGAAATAAAACAATTTCAGATATCGCCCCATAACTTATCATAGGTGCATCGTCAGCCGTGGGTTGTTAAAAATTATAATATATAGGTAGTAGAGTTTTGTTTTACTTAAACGGGATTATTAACGTTTAATTATATCAGATACTCCAACTATAGTTCCAACCACGTCCGGCAAGGCATTTAATTTAGCATAAAAAAGTAGTTCATAATAATGCAACGACACCCTTTCGGCGCAGTACGCCCTGAGCTTGTAACCTCATATTGTAGTTTAGATAAAACAGCGACACAGCCGGTATAGTCGTCGCCAGTAAAATCAGGGGCGAAGCGCATTGAACCGCGAGCGGCAGGTGCGTTGTAAGGCACTCGTTAGCCCATACAGCCACAATGGACTAGCTGGCATTCACTACTCGTACTAGTGAACTACAAGCTGCAGCTTGTACTGCTTTATGTGTGCCTGGATAAACAATGTACTGTGGAAGAACCGTTGATTTATATGTTACATCTTTATGACTAAATATTATGTGCAAAAAACATTTATTTTAGTCACACACAACACTACAACATATAACTAATACTATAAATGCAAATGTGAGTTCGTTTGTTACGCCTTCACGCGTAAACTACTCAACAGATCTGGTTGAAATATTGCATGTAATTGTAGGTGCTTTAGGCCCTGGAATAAAATATAGGATACTTTTCATCATTATAATCATCCATCACCACGCGGGTAAAACCGTTACCAGCTAGTGGAATATAAGTTTCCTATTCGAGTGCTGTCAATGATGTTTATGAACTTAGTCAATGTTTATGAGCACGCCAGTCGCCAACATCAATAGTGAGAGGTCGTCGTAAAAAGGGCGTAATTAACAAAGATTTTGACATTTAGCTTAAATTTTTCGTTTACTTCAGTGAATACGGATGAATCAAGTTAGCTATAACAATTGTGTAGCGTCCTACTTAGTTCACTACGTTTTGAATAGTAGTTGAAGTAGTAGTATAAGTTAGAGAGATTTATTGGTAATTCACAAATTCACACTTTTTACTATACCATATGTTTTCTTTTATTGTTCCAATACTTACATATAAGCACATAGAATATCATCGAGAGCTGTCAAGTCAAGCATCACCATTCCGCTCCTCACCTGTTATCGTCAGTAAGGAACGCCAATCACAAGTAGTAGTTGTACCAACCCGTGCCAAATCCTCGACACATCGATAGATCAAAGTCAATCCGCAGACGGATAAGAGCCTCTGCACACAGCCGGCGAAACACTATACTCTGGCTACCCGATATGAAGTGCGCATGGAAGATGTATTGCAATGTGTACTGTAGACCAGACTAAGGCGGGACGTGCATTATTGCGGTCGCTATCATATAACAGAGGCAATTTACAGGTGACCGTACCTAACTTAGCTATACCTTTGACTGTCCTGTTAGCGCATTTGGTGGAATATCTACTTGTATTGTAGTGTTTTACTATATTATTTTTACTTGTTCCCTGGGTGGGCGAAGTAAGGCAGCGTGTAATGCCAGATTGTAAACTAGCTGTTACCCCCCCGCCAATGCCAAAATTCATCAAAATTGGTTCAGGCGGTTTAACGTAACAGACAAACAGAGTTACTTTCACATTTATAATATTAGTATGAAAGTATGTATATGGATGGATAAATAAACCATTAAAGTCTCAAAGTAATGAGCGCTAAAGCAGCGATACCCTGGACTTTGTTTTGTTACAAAAAATTCTGTGTATCACTGCATGGTCATGGACATTGGACATGCATTATCTCTTAACACTTCTTAACTTTTGGACTCGTGAGTTTTAATTTACGCCATAACTATTACGTAAAAAAACTACAATTGCGTAATGTCTCGTATAGAATCGTTCAATTGCCGCATTACAACGTAAATCAATACATACACATAACTGTATCGAGTATTGAATTTCCATTCTGGGGCAGTACGTGTGTGTTCTCACGTAAACAATTAATTTCGCAACGTGTCTCCGTCAGACGCGACATCTGACTCGGTGGATTCCGGCGATGGATCAAAGTGAAGGCAAACTGACGTACCAAAGGTGAACTTAGGTTAAGGAGGACTACGATGTTAATAGTTGAAAATGGAAACCAGCTTCCGAGGATATGTTACCAATTTTGAGGATCTTAGTAAACAACGATGAATCGATCAAGGCTGTAATTAATAGTTTGGCATCGTGTGTTTAGACCACACACGATACGGATTCACAGAAACATTAATAAAATGCATCGCCTACCTAGTAAAATTATTCAACTTTCTATGGTTTATATACATAGTCGATATATAAAAATTGCGTGCAAACAACCCCTTATAAACCATTTTTCAACGGGAACGCGATAAGTTTTGGCAAGTTATTACAAAGTATGGCAATATGATATTACAAATATATCTAACGAGGTTATAAGAAACAGAGAATTGTATTTACAGAAAGCATATAAATAATAACGATGATAGCTCAGTGGTTAGTGAGGTCGATTCACACGCCGAATGGCGTGGGTTTATACCTCTTTACCTTCAATTTGATTACAGACTCCGGCAGTTTTACAACATCGCTATGCAAATAAAAATGAGAAATCGAAACGCTTTATGCGTACTTGCATGGGGAATATCCACCATGTACTAATGACGTTTTGGCCGTGTTTGTCTTATTTTTAAATGTAAAAGTAATGAGACGAACTAGACGCTCTCCTGATGGTAAATGATAACGCCTGTCCATAAGCATGGCAGCGACACAGAACTTTGAGTAGCAAAATAAAGTTTTAGTAAATATTTACACACTACTGCTCGGCGGCTGAATATTTGGTGCCGCGATAGTACCTACCTAGACGACCTCTTGAAGGATATCTACCACCAAGTAAAAAAAGTCTGATAAAACTACTACAATTGACTTTCTCTACTTAGCTCTATGCTTGATTATTTTTTAAAATCACATTGTACATTTCCTGTTCTTGAATAGGAACAGTCTCTAAAACGCACGGTAATAACACTTGACAAATTCACTTCGTAACGAAACACCACTCGCGTCATAATGTATTTTACGTCGATACCCCTTCCTTCATTAGAGTTTAACAAGCGAGCCGCCAAGATCCGGCAACTCGAGCCTAAGGCGGAGATAGATTAATGTAGTGGGATTAAGGAGCGTCACACACCATGTAGGTGTGTATATTTATCTTACTATAAAATATTGCTCACTATATAATGCAATGAACCATTACACAAACATATTACAATCCCATTTTTCTAGTCATACTAATTGTTCTGTACATTAGTATTATAAAGGAGACCTTGTTTTCATAGAGCTTGTCGGAGAAAATGAGTAAAGAAGTGCTCAGTGAGGGCTCCAATTTTTTTATATTGACTTATCATTTTATTAATATTTAATGTTAAATTTCATATTTTTAATGTTAATTTTGATATGAATCGGAATATGATGTGTAGCGTTATCAACAAACATATTGTATTGAAAAGTATAGAACGAAGCAATATATTTCCGCGCGAGCGATAAAATCTTAAGATTCGAAATATTTTGTAGGAAAAGAAAAAATGGAAAGAACAGAATGTCGGAAAAAGAAATAGACTCTAATCCATCGATGGAGTGGTTAAACTGAAACAGGGCGTAAGATCTCACCGTAAGATACGAAACTTGTGCGGCTCAACTTTTCAAGAAATAAGAAAGGGCGTCTTACACATCGTAACCGTTTGTGATACCTTAACTTAGCGCATACATAATCATAGGTATGTACTATGTATGGTTATGTATACTCGAAGAATCTAAGTAATATGTAGTACTCTAAGTACCTATCTTTGATTATGTATACTTTTTTATTTATTTATTTTTTTATGGTTTAGGCTGGATGTTTGACCACAGTTCATCTGATGTTAAGTAATGGTGTGGTCGAAAATGGTAAAGCACACCTAGCCTGGATTGGAACTGGCTCTTCAGTGAGGCTTCCGAAGCACAGTTTGGTGCTTGGCGACAGATTTTTAACTTGGTAGCTAGCCAGCCGAGTACTAGAAAATACCCTACCACCATTCTATAGATTCCACACATTGTTTTCCTTCATCGGAAGCTTAAGCTCATTGTTGGGATTTGAACCCTCGTTCTTAGGCGTGTGAACCGACCGCACTAACCAATGAGCTATCTTAGCTACAAAATATAAGTGTTGACTCTACGCATACTATACTCTCAAGTATCTAAAGATACTGAAATATACCTACTAACTTATCGTAACATAAAATGTAATATTATACCATGTTGCTCGTGTGTGACGCCCTTAAGCCGGTGATATAATTTGACCTGTGGTCTACGGATTATGCTGGAAGTATTTTCATGCGAGGGTTTAAGACTTATAATGCATTAAAGCTACATTTACAGCGATATTTGTGCTCCAGTTAGCTCGACACTGTCGCATGACCAGTAATCATGGAATTATTGATAAGGAGGTACCATAACTACCTATTTTTTTGACTCGTGGGTTTTTAAGCCACTTACGGATTTACTTCGATAACGGTCTTTAATCATGTTATACTAGTGTATAGTTAAGACCTGTAATTTTTTACTTTAAAATACACCTTGTAGACACACTTCATAATTATTTTCGAGCTTCTTCAAGACTAGTAGGAAATTAGGAACAGACATGTACACGTACAGACTAGTGATGTAGCGAATGTTCATATCTAATATTCGCGAAGACGAATGCGATTTTTTTGATTTGAGAAATATTGGAAAAGTAATTAAAAACAAAGGTTTTATAACATTTTGTATATTAGAAGTTCAGTTTTGTTTTAAATATTTTCTTTTTTTGTTTTCTGTAAAAATTAATTAGAAACTTAATTTAAAAATACTAGTTATAATTGCTAAATATGTACAGTAACAAGACTTATTAGAACAAATACTATTATTAATAAGAATACGTGTTTATGTTAATGCCAAAATAAATGGTTTCATTTGATTTTGCTTTGGTAATTTTCTTTTTGTTTATCAAATACATTCGCCGAAGATTGGCTTCGTTTCTTGCGAATACGAATGCGAATGCAGATGGCAAAAAATATGCGAATATTCGCGAATGTACAGACTACAAAAAGAATATACCACTGACTTTATGGTGAAGGAAAACATTGATACTAAATTTGTAGCGATGATAACTCAGTGGTAACCGCGGTAAATTCACACGCCGATTCAAACCCCAGCAATAAGCTTGAGCTTTCGGTGAAAGAAAACATCGTGAGGAAACCATAGCTTGGTGGTAGGGTATTTTCTAGTACTCAACTGGCTAGCTACCACCCTCAAGTTGAAAATCTGCGGCCAAACATTTAACGAAGTGTTCCGGCAGCCTCATTTGAGAGCTAGGTGTGCATTACCACCTTCGACCATACCGTCACTTAACGTCATGTGAGCTGTGGTCAAACACCTGGAATGAAATTAAGCACCGCGCCGCTGCCATTTGGGTCTAGAGCAGCAGTCACATAATTTGGGCTTCTCTTTGATTTACAAGTATATGAAGGTATCTGACACGTCCAACAACAACAATACTGACAGACAAGTTACCTCCGCTCAATCATACTGTCTGAAACATTATAAGCAAAAACTCAACAACAACAAACAACACAACTGTCACAACTGTTGTCTTTTACAACTTCAAGTATACATAAATCTAATAGCGGCCGATTACGAAAGTGCGAATTCGGCTACGATGTTCGATCACCATCCGTCACGCGACTTGAGATATAGACAAGAAAGCCCGCCCACGTCTCTATGATACCGGACACCGCGGGCTGTGAGGCGACCTCAGCGTGAAATTTTATTACATTAACAGTATTTTTTTTACATTGCTTTCAAACCGGAACATAGTCATGTTTAGACACTATTGCTAGTACCTACTTAGACGACCTCCTGCTGCGGTGAACTACCACCACGTATCAAGTTTGAACAGTTAACGAAATAGTAAGCTACTAGATTTATGAATACTTTAAGCTATTTTCTCATAATAGTCACTTGGCAGCGGAGCATGGCAATTTTTTTTTAATGGTTGACAAGCTATGTTTGACCACAGCTCATCTGATGTTAAGTGACGGTGTGGTCGAAGATGGTAATGCACACCTAGCCTAGGGTGGAATTGACTATCAAGCGAGTCTGCCGGAACACACCTTTAAGTGCTTGGCGGCAAATTTTCAAGTTAAAGGTGGTTGCAAGCCAGTCGAGTACTAGGAAATAGCCCACCACCATGCTATGGTTTCATCACGATGTAAACTAACTGTTGCAGCGAAGCATTTTGACGCGACGCGGTCGAACGGGTGATGATGCGAAGATCGTAAAAATAGATAAACTTTTAAATTCTACTATCATTCCTTGCTCTGGCTCCTGTTGTCTGAATGTTTACCTGCATGAACTGCCTGACGCAGTCGGCGCCGTGGTCGCGTAGGAAGCTGCGCAGCGTGCGCACGCCGCGCGCCGACAGGCGGTACCCGCCGCCGCGAGCGCCGCCCGAGAAATACACCCCCGGCGCTTGACCCTCCACCATCACGTCACAATTACACAAACAACTTTTTTTTTAATTCACCGGCAACTAAATACTGATTTATTAATGCCTAATCTTTATCACAAATTTGGCCATTAATTTCAAATGGATTTAAACATTGTCTAAGTTATACAAAGTTAGTCATATTCACGTCCACGTTATGCTCTAGGAAAGTAGTGGTAGCTCCACTGAAGGCTTCTATGGAGTTTTAGAAACAACACAAAAAGACATGTTATACAACATTGTCTTATTTGCTCACCGTCGTTAATTCAGCACTTGATTATTAAAACACCAGTATTTTTAATCATAAACACTCGAAAAAACAAATACAAATCTTTTATTGATAACACAAAGTTACAGGTCATTACAGGTAACATAAGTTACCTCCCGCGCTCACTCTTAAGGTAACGGGGTTGCCAGCTCTTTTTATATTACAATGGGTTCACGTTTTAACTTATCTCCCCAAGCATAGACTGTATTTATGAAACGCTTTTTACACTTTAGTCTACTATATTTGTATTAGATAATTAAATTTCAATTAAATAGTTTTACCCGAAATGATACCATAAAAAATATATGAAATGGTTTTGATTCTGTCATAGTCTGCGGGCTACATTTTTATGGCAATCACCATTTAAACAGTTAAAGAGTAACGTTTAGCTCGTTAATAAAAATAACTTACAATCGTTTTCCCAAATTTTTACCAACGACCAAATGTTTTCCAAGATCTGGCAATCCCGGTGGGAAGTTCAGAGAGCCGAGATATAGATCTCATGACAGCACATTAAAGCAAAATGTCCTATCATGTGATGTTTTAGGAAATCTTTCAGTAGTACGTCTCATTGAAAAGCTGATAAATTTTATTTACTTGCACCACTTAAAAATTTTAAAGAACAAACGGTTTATGTATCCAACCAATTGAAAATCACAATTATTGTTATTGCACAAATTATGAATGTCAGTATGTTTGTTATTTCTTCACGCTGAAAGGCTTTGAATAAAATTTGAAAAAAAAAAACACACATAATCTACTTTGTATTCATATATGCATGTTTTAAATACTCTTTATAAAACGAGCGTGAAACCGGGGGCCCAAGTTAGTTATGTAATAAAAAATGCATTAACACTTTAAGTATAAAACTTTGATTTACTCAAAATTTTATTGACAATGCAAGCAAATAAAAACTTTCACTTATTCTATGACTTTAATGCATATTTTTTTTTTTTAGATTACGTTTTACAAAACGTTGATGTACATTTATACAAGTAAAAAAACAATTATGAATGAATTTACTATATCGATATATTCATTTATTTTTATAGAAGTAAAAAAATATGCTGTCTTACTTTTTCATTAAAGCACACAAGCGTTTGCAGAGAAAATTGCATTTTCAAGGCGAGAAAAGCGCAAAGCGCAACGAGAAGTCGTGGTAAGTAATTGAAGTCCCTCCAAGTTTGTTTAATTAAAAAAGCTGTCAGTGGAAGCAATTGTTTACTTCTGCCATTAACACAGATCTCTTTTAAATTTAACTCTTACTTCCACTATTAAAGATGTAACCACTATATAAGTATGTAAAAGTCATTAACCATTTGTTTCTTGTACCGTAAACAAAACGTAATCTGGTGTAACAAAACACGTGTTTTGTCAGGACAAATCGTAGCGCGTCGTAGCCGTTCTACGCGGCCGAATGGCGCGTAGCCACTGCTACGGCAGGAGCTACGAAAGCTCGTAGCACCGTAGTGCGACGCGGTCGAGCACAATGTGACGTAACTAAGGAATCGGAAAGGATTTTTGTATTCTCGAGATTAGGAGATAAAGGATAATGAGCACAATGGGCGTTCCGATCATTCGGGACACATGTCTCCTTGTCTATTTATTTTTATGTACAGAGCGAGAGAGGCAATCTGCATCCTCGTTCTTAAATAAAGAATAGATTGTGTTTGTTTGTAAATCATTTCGCGTTAAGATAAGAGTTATATGTATAATTATTTATCGACATAGTTTTTGTAGACATTTTAATCAGTTTGCGGTTCCAACTTAGCGCATATAAAATATATATACCTACTAATCACATCACCAAAAAATACGATAAAATCCTGTTGAGATAAAACATCACAGAAGGTAAGTTCTATAAAAAAAAAACCTTTCGTTATGCGCTAACTTAAATTTATTATTTTATTTATTTATATTAATTTCGTCAAACACATAACTTGTACCAGTAAAAAAAAAGTGCGAACCCGACTCGCACTTAGCCGTTATTCATAATATGTTAGTATAACTTGAGAATTTGCATTATATCCTTATCCGGAATTCTAATAAAACCACACTTATAAACAAAACACTGGCGCAGATGCGACGAAGCCATATTTTGTTACTCAAGATATGGTCATCGCTGCAAGTATCACGAGCATACCTCTTACCGTCAAGAGAGCTTCTTTTCACTATTCTCAGTGAGTATGTAACCGTCTCATAACTTAAAAAAAAACTGGCAAAATGAACCTTAAAGACTGTATATATGTATCGATATATTGCGAATATATTTCGTGTCTGTTCCGAAGCGAATAGACGGGTTCGCATTAGCGACGTACTAAAACGTATCAGCTGACGACTCGCGACAAAGGTCATAAAATGCACCGACGCGATGCAGCCGATAGATCTGGTGTCCAGGACTTACGAGACAAGACTTTTATGATGCCGGTTGAGTATTCTGCAATACTTGGACTTGGTTAATGACTACAGATAAAATTTACAACATGCATACTGTATATACTGATATTATTTTGATCTGATACTTTCCACGACTAATTTGTATATTTACTTTTTTTATGGTTGACAGGCTAGGTGTTTAACCACAGCGCACCTGATCAATGTTTTAAAACACTTTTAATGACATATATAAAATGATATAACGAAATTTGACTTGTAACATTGCTGTTATAAGTCAAAATTCGTTATATCGTTTTAGATGTGTCATTAAAAAAGTTTTAAAACACTGATTAAATAACAATTAATTAAAAAATTATCTGCAATTATCCTTATCTGCATGCGAAAAGAACTTTCATTTATTTTTAATGTGCTGTAGTAAAATGATCTGCTAAGTTCACTCTCATAAGATTCGACGAGTTTAGATGGATGACCGAGCTTTGCTCGGCTGAAAACACGGATAAAACGACGTTTTCTAAAAATGAAACCTAGCTAGATAGATTTGTCGCCCCTGAAACCCCCTGCATACTAAATTTCATTAAAATCGTTGGAGCCGTTTCCGAGATTCAGATTATATATATACATATTACAAGAATTGCTCGTTTATAGATATTAGTACCTGGTTGACCGAGCATTGCTCGGCTGAAAACATGGATAAAACGACGTTTTCTGAAAATGAAACATAGCTAGTACAATTTTTCGCCCCCGAAACCCCCTGTATACAAAATTTCATGAAAATCGTTGGAGCCGTTTCCGAGATTCAGAATATATATATATATACAAGAATTGCTCGTTTAAAGATATAGATTAGATAAGATAGATTATGCATGATCAGAACATGTAAAAAATAATAATTTAAAATATTATCTTAGTAAAAATAACACTTATTTAGTTTTGAATACAATTAAAACGAATACGAGGAGTAAGACGCAGAAAATTTGAGATCAAGCATTTTGCTTTAAGTACATATTTAGTTAATGACATTTGTCATGATTTCTATCTGAAATTTTAAGTTATTCCGCCTTCGGTAGTAAAAAGCTGGATTTTATACAGGGTAAATTATGAGAGTGCACTTACGACCAATGTTTGCAGGAGAGCACAGGCGGATTTTAAAATATAACAGTTTGAAATAGTCCACAGCAGAAGGCTAGAACTAAAATTATATCCTGGCACAGAAGCCATGTCTATTTCAGAACGTTAAATTCATGCAGAATTTAACGTTTTCAGTAAAGGACTTTTGTCAGCCAATAACTCTGAACAATTGGATCCATAAAAAAAGGCTTTTTTATTGATATCACAAGTATGCTAGCGAAAAGAAAAGTGATTACTGAGCAAGCCTTCAATACGTTAGTACTACGAGTATTACGTATTTTGTGTTATCAGCTCGCCCGTTTGACGACAGGCGGCAGGAAAACGGTTTGCATCTTTTCGAATATATTGTGACAATTTGTCTGACCACTATAATCGATGCAATAACACTAATCATCAGATATGACAATTCGGACATATAGTTTTTTTTTCTTCTGACATTTGTTATTATTGCATTTAACTTGACATATCAAGTTATTTTTTTTATTTTATTTTAATTTAGTAATAATTTCTTTCTTTTTTAAATTTTTATTGAATTTTGATGTGTTAGTTTTTAGTGTTTGACCGTGTTTAATGTCAATAAATACAATTTAATTGAATTTTAACAATGGGCTAAATTGGCACAGGACCGGGATTGCGCGCTGAAGAGGATACTTCGCTATGGTTTTAATTAATGATATGAAATTTTGTTTCCAACAAAATATATCCAGCACGGCAGCGACGGTCTAACCGATTGCCTCTCAACTCGGCTCCGTTAGTTGGAAGCCAATATTTCGCCTGTTAGGCAAATTTTCTCAGACAACTAATGCGTTTAGACACTGGGCTGAAAGCTTCGACGAAATTCCCGGCACTTTGTTGTATTTATTTTCATGATTTGTTACTACAGTAATTAATTTCGAAATAAAAGTTGCATAAACGTAGACAATGCGGAGTTTTTTAATCAGACAGGGAATTACAATGGATGCGAACAAACGATGTTCAACTTTGTTTTGTTATTTAAAGTTCTGTTGTATCACTGCAATGGTGTTAAACAGGCGTTATCTCTTACCATCAACGGAATCAGGAGAACGTCTCGTTCGGCTTATTACTTTTACATTTAAAAAAAAAACTATAAAAAGGTGCGCATTATTAAGTAACAAGATTTACCTGAAAGCGCCTTTTTTTAAAGTAAGGCGGTAAACGCAGAAAGAAATACAACTTACAGCTATAAGACAGTTATAAAAAAAATTAAATTGCGCCCAATCATCGTCAAATTAAAGTCCCCTCGGTGGGCCTGGACTGAGATCTGCGTAGGTAAGTCACGCGGCTCCGATTGATCTCCTTTCACGCAATCAATCACTAGAAAATCCGGCACGTCGCCGAGGAAATAAGCGTGGCCTTTCACGAACGTATCAAATTGCTGAACAGAATAATTCGAAAAAGGTTTTGTCAAAATAATATTTTCATGGTTTTCGTAGCTATTACATGATATTATCGGGCATATTGAACTAACTATTGGGTGTTCTGTACGTATTATAAGTATGTATTTACAACAAAAAAAAAGTATTTATGTATTCTATCAGTTATCTGACTTCCATCACACAAGCTCTGCTTAGTTTGGGGTCAGATGGCGATGTGTGTAATGTGTCGTACAATATTTATTTATTTATTAACTGATGACCAGTTCGGGGGAGAGGGGAGAAGGGTTCGTTAGTCTTCGTATTGTTGCGATAACAACTGTGCTTTGCACGTTCGACTGTCAAGCAGGGCGTGAGTACAAATTCCCAGCAATGAGCTTGATCTGCCGGGGAAGAAAAACTTCGTGAGAAAACCATAGCCAGGTAGTAGAACGCTTCCTAGTACTGAGCTGGGAAGCATAAGAAAATCTGTGGTCAAACCCTTACCGGTGAGTCAAGACAACTAGGTGATTTAGCATCTTTTTTTGTAGTTGACAGGCTAGATGTTTAACCACAGCTCACCTGATTGTAATTGATGGTGTGATCGAAGAAGGTAAACACACCTAGCCTGGCATGGAACTGGCTCTCAAGTGCGGTTACCAGAACGCATCGTTAGGTGCCTGGCGACAGATTTTCAACTTGAGGGTACTAGAAAGTAACCTACCACCATGCTACGGTTTCCTTCACGGACAGCTCAAGCTCATTGAAGGGGTATGAACTCACGCCCTTCGACGCGTGAACCGACCACTCTAACCACTGAGCTGTCATCGCTACAACGTTACTGTCACTTAACATACGGCGAGTTGTGATTAACCTTGAAACAACCATAAAAAGACAAGTTTTGTATGACTTATACCGTTACGTACAGCTTTATACTTCATAGAACAGGACACGGCAATAAGCCCATCAAAAACAGGCTTTGTCCTTGAAACAAGGTATAACGAGTCACGGTCTGTGACTTTCGAGCAGGTTCGTTGCGCCCTATAGACTGGCACACTAATCCGTACTTTACTGGCCGGTGCTAGCAGTAAGTCCCACACGGATCCCCGCAAAGGATCCATCGTAAACATTACTAAGCCAGCATTAAACTTGAAATGTAATCCGAAACAATATCGCCCGAATTAATTAACGTGAAACAGGTTAATTCCAACAGAACCACTCGGAAAGTAATCTAACATCGGTATAATTAAGGATGGTGAAGCCTAATCACAGCCACAAAGAGGTACGATAACTGAGGTAGTACAGAAAAGAGGTACGAAGCATACAATCAGACGGTGATCTTACGGACAAAAAAGTTAGCCTTTGTTCTGGATTAATTGGAGAACACAGAAGAATTGATAAAGAGCGTATAATTTTCATATTATTTATGTGCAATTGTGTACTACTATTACAGTTCATAGTTTTTTATTGATTACAGTCAGGTACAAGTCAATTAAAATATATAATTAAAACAAATAAATTAAGTCAATGATAAGATATAAATGATTATACGATTCTCAAAATAATGAAAGAGAAAAACAAAATTACAAAAAAAAAAATTATACAAATAGATACAATTAATTATAACATTCTAGTTACAAACCAATCAATGTTAAGTTTTTTTTTTCTCTTTCTTCTTGGCGTTGCACTCTGTGTATTCTGCCAGTTTCAATGTTTCTGCATTTTGTGTGCAGTCTTCAGTTTTCAGCTTCTTTATCTTTATAGTCAAAGTCCAGTCTTGATCAAGCCCAGACCGTGCCAGTCAAATCTATTCATGCTTCAGTTAAGTAGTGGCGACTTTACTATAAGCTTCGATGGAGTTTTGGAAGCAACACGAAAAGTCATGTTTCACCACTTATATCAATTTCTCACACTCGCGCTTGGAATTCGGCACTTTATGTATATATATTTATATACATAAACACTCGAAAAAACACTAGTTTTGGAAAAAATACAGTGGGGCGACATGATTATATCCGCATTCCCGCCAAAACTCCATTGTTTAGTTATTTAAAACTAATTATTTACATTTTGAATGAATAAGTATGTATCTCATTAATATATACAACATTTATGGATATATAAGAGTATGTAATGTCTCTTGGTTATCCGAAAGAGCAAGCAGACACAATTCCTACATGGTGGACATTCCCCACGTACATACAAACGCTTCGATTCCATATTTTTCATACGTACAGCGAGGATGAACTTTCTGCCGGCATCTGTATTTCCCCCGAAGTACAATTTGTGTCTTGAAATCCAGAGTAGAAAGTTTTCTTATAAGTAAGCGTGCTCCATCTTAACAGCATATCAATATATACAGCTTAACATCAGGCAAGGTGAGGTCGAACATAAACCTATTTTGAATATATACATATATAGTATATATAAAATAAATTGGAACTAATCTTATAAACTAGAAATCCGATTCTGATTTCAATTTTCTACGGTAAACTATGCAACTGTGCTATAAAGCATAGCGACAGTCGCGAGCACGGAATTCTAGAAAAAAATCGTCTTTAAGACCTGACGCCTATATGACGGATATAATTTCAATAGTAAGTAATGTAGTAATTTTCCAGATCACAAAGCTCTTGCACTGTTTTACAGTGGCAAACAAACGAGCAATAAAGTTCTGAAATAAATAAAAGATTTAAGATTATTTTTTACGAGATTCGTTGAAGAACGTTGCTATCTGAATGAATATAATTGCTGAACTGTAATTAATTTAGTTCTCATTGTAACTATCAACTTATTTCTAGAAGACTTGGTGGTAGATGTCCTTAGTAGAAGGTCGTCTATGTAAGTACCACCGCAGTACCAGATATTCCGTCGCCAAGCAGTAGTGTGTGAACATTCCTGTGTTCCGATTTGAAGGGTACTGCAAATAGCGAAATTACTGGGCTGTTGAGACTAACCATCGAAAGTCTCAAAGTAATGCGCATCAAAGCAGCGATGCTCTGTACTTTGTTTTGCTACTCAAAATTCTGTGTATCGCTGCAATGGTCATGGGCGTGAGAGCGTCTCGTTCGTCTCATTACTTTTAACATTGAAAAATATATGTTGAGATTAATTAATAATTTTTTCGTATGTTGAGCGGTTATGTGTTGCTAGATTTAAGGATTCTTATCTGATATCTTATATTTACGTAATGTGACATATTTGTCGACACTTTTGAAATCGCCGGTAGACTTTAAGCCAAACAACTGTAAGAGTTTTTAAACTACTAACTTAAGAACTATAGCTCCACAATGAAGAATGTGATTCACGTATCATCCGAGACTCCTTTCACGGAATCGGCATGTATACTAATGAGCCAGCCTTCGTGGAGTTGGTATTCTGGCGGCGTGGACGGCAGGGCGGCCTTTGACACCGCCGCGCCCGCGTTCCAACTTACTTAGGGTTAGTTAAAAGGGTCGACTCGTCTTTGGAATACAGTTTCGGAATTGAGAAGTTAAGACAACTTTTTGTCAAAATGAAATATGTGCTTCGTAAAATGATCGATCGTGACAAATGGGAATACTCATCCACATCAATGAGTCTTTACGACTAAATCTCGCCA
Organism: Biston stratarius; assembly: GCA_950106695.1. NCBI lineage: Eukaryota > Metazoa > Arthropoda > Insecta > Lepidoptera > Geometridae > Biston > Biston stratarius. The sequence goes on along the minus strand of OX467106.1, from coordinate 42,956,798 downwards.
AAGTGTATTTTTTCTTTCTAAACAAAAGTTTTTCTCCAAAAGTACTGCGATACAGATGAAAGTATCTCAAAAACCACTGCTAGCGGCACCTGAAAACACGGCTCAACTCAATACCTCCTTGTAGAGGTCCCACGACATATTTACGCCCCTGGGCGTAATAAAATAATTTCGTGCGTGTTTCCGACGCGCGGTTGAAACACTGAGTAAATAATGTACGAAGAAACTGCTCATTATATAGCTCAAAGTAAAACGAAATTGTCCCAGCGCTGTATAGTGAAAATCTACGGAGTTAACAGCTAACTAACTTCAGCTAGTTGTAGCGATTATAGCTCAGTGGTAAGCGCGGTTGGATTACTCGTGGGTTTGAACCCACAATCATCATTGATCATTGTTGAGGCTTGAGCCTCAACAATGAACTTGAGCTGCTGGTGAAAGAAACATCATGAAGAAACCATTGCGTGATGGTGAAGTATTTCCTAGAACTCGGGTGGCTACCTACCACACTGAAAATCTACTGCTTAGCACCTAATGGTGTATTCTGGCAGCCTTACTTGAGAGCCAGTTCCATTCCAGGCTAGGTATGCTTTACCATCTTCGACTACAACGTAACTTATCATCATGTGAGCTGTGGTCAAACACATATCCTGTCAACAGTAAAAAAAACTCATAGAAGCTTCATGAACTACTAAGACAACGCTGACCGATATCAAAATATTTCAAATAGGGTACTTTGCTTGCTGCAACTTTAAGAGCAGAGTCAAGTACTCTACATGACTCTGCTCTTAAAGAGAACCCGTCTATGGTGAATGGTGCACACACAAAATACTTTACATATTGCAGTGAAGCAGGTGTCCTACAATGTTGTGCCCTTTTGAGTTTTACTCTGTAAGTTTTATATTCATTGGCTGAAACGCCTTTTACGATTTCCTTATCTCGAGTCAGTGTCATGCGGCCATCATTTTTCTTAAGAGCATTTTTATTTTAGGAGAGCTTTACTGATAAAGGCGTTCTTATTTTGGTTTCCGTTGCGGTTGGTACATAACGGAAATATTAGTGCGTAAAAAAGTTTTATGACTCATTTTAAAACTAAGACACACGTGCCAGATAGTTTTACAATGTATGTTTCAAGATTTAAAACAAACACCAGCAGCGCTAAGTTTCATTTTCAGTTTTCCTGTATTTATCGAGGGAAGCTTTTTTTATATACATAAAGGCTTACGTTTGACCGCCATCTCGTCTGATGTTAAGTGAAGATGCGGTCTACGATTGAATAGTTGTTTGGAAGAAACCGATTCTTTCGCGACTTTAAGGCACCCAGATTGTATCATTCAGGGGACACCCACTCAAGCAGCAAATTCCGTTGCTTGGCGGTTCGCACGATGAAGGTAGATTAAAACTATTTAGTTCGAGTTTTAGGAACATCTAACATAAAAGGAGGTCGCTTATTACTTAAAGAAAAAAAAATGTCAGTCGTCGGTTTCGTATTTTATCAAGATCGAATCTGTTGATGTTTGTGCGTGAAAATGTATTCAATAGTCATATAATTTTATACAATGAAAAGTGAACTCAGGCATAAGGTTATTGTCAACGACATATCGCACATAAAACTCCCGATCATGATATCATCGGCATTCCCGTATTGACAGGCCGGTAAAATAAACAGCGCAGATCACACGCCAGACCACCCACTACACACGATAACTAAATAGACAGGAGCAATTGTAAAAAACTCCGAAAATAACACAGTGAGAGATATAGCCAGATGTAACTAGACGGTGGTTATTTTTAAAAGCATTTACAGGTCTATCGAGAGTATCAATCGACTATCTAAAAGTAATGAGCGCCAAGGTTGCGATATCCTGTTTTTTTCCTGCTAAGTTTCGGTTCATGGACAGGCATTATCTCTTACTATCAAGATAGCGTATCGTTCATTTCATTACTCTTACATAAAAAAATGCAGCATCATGCTTAATCAACTGTAGTGCATTGTCAATATCCTTGAGGCCCTGGGGTGATTTTAGTAGTTGTATTTTCTGGTTGGATTCTAAAGGGCATCTTATATTTGAAAAAGTCTAAGAAAGACTTCATGCCCCTAAACCCAAACACGGCTAGATTTTAGACATTTTGGTTTAAAAACCAAACTACTAAACCGATATCATGAAATTCCTGAAACCAATCTGAAACTACATAAATATCCTTTTAAATAAAAAAGATCGTTTCAAATCCGTTAATAAATCTAAGGTAACAAAACAAACATTTTAAAGACATAAAACTGAATTAAGAACCTTCCCCTTTTTTGAAGTCGATTAAAACACAGCTTTCGAATTTATTATTAAACTTTTGTGCGAAACTTCCATTTGAACGCTACAACGAAGACAGAATGCTACAGCTGTGCATGATCACGCCATATATATGATTATTATCGGATGCAGTGCGTGGCAAGCCGTCACGCGACACCTAACACCGGCGACCATACAAAACAATTTATTTTTATGTGCGATCCGCATCAATAACCAATAAAGCCGGAGCTTATCGTGCCTTGTTTACCGTTCGAACAACGGCTCCCTTTACAGTAGGGACGGCTGTTGCAAACCACGAGCGCCGGTGGGCACGCCTGTGAAACGGTTGACGGTACTCAACAATCAGCCTATCATAGTTATCACTGCTGGTCATAGGTCTATCTCTAGACACTCAGCCCGATTTTCGGTTGTGGTTTAACCAGTGGCGACAATATCTTAAGAAACGTTGGTTGTTTCAAGTAAAATAACCTGCCACTTTCACCAATTCTAGTCATTCTACTATGGAAATTGACGTAGCTTGACACATTTTTATTTTACTTAAGCGGGATTACTCACCTTTAATTTTATTGGAAACTCCGACTATAGTTTCAGCCACATCCGGTGGCCTTCTTCAAGGAGACAAAGCTGTAGCAACGCACGCGCGGCTTCGTCTTGCTTCGCAATGCGGGCCGCCGCGCGCTTCGCACGTGAAGATAGCGGTCGATGTACGGGCGCGGGGCACGCACGCAATTAAACGTGGACAAAATCTCGCATAAGTAAAACAAAACTGTGCCAAAACACGTCAATTTCCATAGTAAAAACATACATACTTATAATACGTACATTTTATTTAAGCACGTCACATAACTGTTTGTCCCAGTTGAGCTCCCTAAGTAATGTAGCCCACTGTCGATTATCTCCTTGTACTGACATCAATCAGTAATGCATTGTATGTGATCAAACTCTCGTTCAGCTCACATTCAGTTCAGCAATGACGTTGGTAAAAGATAAATCACGCGCACCTACTTATAATTAATCTGTGGCGTACAGACAGACAGTTTGTGAACTCACACGGACATATTTAACGTAGAATTAGAGTCAAAACCTGGCATAGCAACACAAACCGCCCTCGCTCGTTATTTGCAACACGTACAAAGTTCTGTTGTTCAGTTTATACTCCAAAAAGATCAAAGGTCGGGGGATCAAAAGTTGACTCGTTTCAGTATTTGTTACAACAAGGTTTTTTCGATCAGCAGGGTTACTACGCCACGGCGTCTGCTGGATAATGCAAATAGATAACAAAGTTTTGATCGTTATTGGTATGCATGGCAAAATATATTACAAAAAGGAAACTTTATAACTAAAATCAAGTTAAAAAAACCGACTTTATTCTACGAGCACAAACACGACTAGGTTACATTGTTTTATTACATACTTTCGGTGCCTCCGGTATCAGATGATGATGAAACCGGATGGTAGGTACTTCTTTGAGACTATTCTAATGACCATAAAGACCACTGAAAAGTCTTACGTACTTTGATAACATATTTTTTCTAGCTATTTTGGTTTCAAATCAAACTACTGAATTTATTTTGATAAAAAAAGTGAAACCTTCTACGGGAAAGTATAAAAAGTTTCAAATAAAAAATAAATAATCCAAATCTGTTTATAAATGAAAGTTTTGAGGTAACAAACGTTCAAAAAAAAACTGAGGTCGGAATCCTACTTCAATATGTTACATCTAGTAAGACAAAGTTTTCATTAGATATATATATATACAGTTTTGCCATCAAAAAACTAATCAAGCTTTTATGACAACGCGCAATAAATTCAATTTGCATCAGCAAACACTCGCGACAATAAAGTTTCAAGAGGTCGGAAATGGGTAAACACTTGAAGAAATGCAAAAGGAAGGTCAAAAGACGGATTATCTGCGGCGACCCAATTCTCCTGCCGCTAGTTCCCGAGTCTTGATAGAGCATTTTATACGAAACACGGCGCAAGTTATAAGAGAAGACAAACTAGGTACTTACGAAAAGATTGTGGAGTTACTTGAAAATCAAAAGAAAATTAAACAGCGCGGCCAACTTACTAATCGTTTAGAGTCAAGACGAGCGCTTAACCATTTTAATAAAAATTACTTTCAGGCGAGAAAATCCTGTCCTGCTAGGACATTACCATGAAATATTTTTATGTTTTTGACGACGTAAATTTGCCTTCATAGTGGGAGGATATTCAGAAAGCTGATGATAACAAATTCGGAGGATATAGTTCGATATAGTTAATTACACCACTACATAGTTAAAGGATCAAAGAATTTGTTATGTTGGGATGAGTACTTGAAACATAGAAATCTGAAGAACTTCTCGGTGTTCAAAAATTTACACTTTTTAAATTACAGTACCTGGATGACCGAGCTTTGCTTGGCTGAAAACAGGGATAAAACGACGTTTTCTAAAAATTAAAACTAGCTAGATCCATTTATCGCCTCGAAAGGTGCAGCCAATTAAACTTATTTGGCTGCACCTTTTTATTTGTAATTTCACTCCGTCCTCAGATCATTACAGTATTTGTACTGGAATACAAAACAGTACGCTATCGTTCTTCGCCTATAACTCATACCAAACACGGCTCTAGTATTTCTAATTGAATAGCCGGCCGGGTTCAGTCGTTGTGATTGGGCCTCTGTGCTCGAACCACCTCTGGGAACCTCCATTCTATACTGCTCTACTTTACATTCTTTTTTAAGTGCCTGTGCAAGAAATCTGGTGAATTTTTTTGTCGTCCGATACAATTAGAACCGTTTTATATTTCAGAATTTAATCCCCTATTGCTGTGCATGAATTATCTCGATCGCAGGGCGATTAGACGATATTCCACCGCGCTAGCCCGGTGCGCTTATCAGGTTCGCAAACACTGTTGGCATACATTTTTAACTAAATTCTATGAGCTCAATACGAAGCTAGGATCGATCGCGAATTATAAGGCACATCCCGATTGGACATCTATAGAACCAGTAGCATCTTACTTGGTGGTAGATTTCCTGAGCAGGTCCATCTAGGTAGCACCACCGCAGTACCAGATATTCTGCCTCCAAGTTCTAGTGTTTCTAGTTCTAGTTTGAAGGGTTCTAGCGAAATTATTGAGGCTAACCGTCAAATGTCTCAAAGTACTGAGCGCCAAAGCAGCGATGCCCTGGAAATTGCTTTGTTACTCAAGATTCTGAGTACTGCTCTAATGGTCATGGACATGTGTTACCTTTTACCAGGAGAGTGTTTCATTCGTCTCATTACTTTTACATGGAAAAAAAAACTATTAAGATGGACACGATAAGGCCCGATGCAGTTCAATCTCAGATGGGTGTAAATAGGCGATCCTTATTAGACTCTGATACTTTGCAATCAAAAACGTCTATGACGGTGAGACGTTATTCAGTTCAGTCGCAGATGGGCGGAATCGGTTACGTAAAGATACTGGGAAGCTCATAGAGACCGTCATTGATTTGGAGCCTTTACCTTTTCACATTGAAGAATGATTTCCACGGGAGCGACCTAATTCACTGCTGAATTCACACTAGCCCCGCACGGTTTTGGAGTTTATGGTACAAGACAATCTTCCGGAATAAAAGGTTTTCTATGCCCGTCTAAACGGAGATCATTTTTGGACAACAAATATGAATGTTTGTGTGCTGATTTTTAAATGTTTCTCACCATACAATGACTGTGTTGGGCCGCTAATCAGTGGAATTAATTGCCTGAGTGGGTGTTACAATCTGGGTGCCTTCAAGTCGCGAGTGATTTGGTTTCTTCTAGGCAAGCATGCTCTATCATAGACAGCATCTGCGCTTATCAGGCAACATGGCATTCAAACGTAATACATTTAAAAAAGAAAACAAGATTGGATCCTTTATGATCGTGTAAGCTAACTAAATGAGGCCACGACCTTTAGGTACAAGTAAATTTATATTTATCTACATTATACCTAACAACTTTTGAATACTTTATTTCTAACCCTACTGTTTTGGTCCACACGATACAAGCTTCGCTTAGTTCGGGGTCCACTAAAGGTTCTGTATGACCTGTCCTGTACACAAAAAAAATTCTTAAAGTCTTTAACTTTTAATCATTCGTTTTTTCATGCAATAACAAAAATATTATCTAAATTTCAATAACAATAATTTGACTCGAGAAGCAATTACTACTTACGAGATATGTAGCTTTAATTTTATTACGACCAGATGTATGATGAAAAAATGTATTTTAAGAACTCAATTTAGGAGTTTCTTCGAAATACACAGTTTCAGCGACTTTCTCGCGAAATAAATGATTAAAAAGCTCCCAGAAATGGTGACTTGTTCTCACGTAAGAGATGACTTTTAATAAAACTGTGTTGAGAGTTGTGAGGCTCTGGCTCTTCCGTCGGATTAGGGAGGAGCGGGCTGAAACCCGAGTTTACGACACTTTTTTAGCTTCACTTTTATATTTGGTGCTAGATCTCTTTAGCAGGAGGTCGTCTAGGTATCACCGCAGTGCCAGACATTCTGCCGCCACGCAGTGCTGTGTAAACATTACTTTATAATAGTGTTTCGGTTTGAAGGGATCTACTGCTAGAGAAATTACAGGGTTTTTGAGACTAACCATTATGGTTAGTCTCAAAAGTAATTAGCGCCAATGCAGCGATGCTCTGGTCTTTGTGTTGTGACTCTGTGTATCGCTGCAATGGTCATGGACATGCGTTTTCTCTTACCACCAATAGAATGTCTCGTTATTTTTAGATTACATATGGAATAAAAGGGCTAATTTGTAACTGAATTGTAATTGTTTAATACACGCTATTGCAAAACACCTGCAGGAAGGATATAAATGAGACGCTTTCTAATAAATTTCATAAACACGGAAAAGTCATGTACCTACTAAATGCTAAAAGTATTTACTAATTATTTGCGAACCGGCTCGGCTTGGCATGGGTACAATTCATTTTGGTGAAAACAAAAGTGCGACTACAAAACATCGAATTTATCTATTCATACTACAAGATTCAAATACAAGAAAAGAAAGAAAAAGAAAACATCCCATTTCCTTTAGATCAGCTTGCTTCATCATCGGCCGCACCGTCACTTTCCATCAGGCGAGTTGGTGGCCTAAAGTAGATCTATATAAAATTAAACTATACTAAATACAAAAAAAAAAATTGTGTAGGTATTAAAAAAAAACAAATATTTTATTGATAACAACAAAGTTACAGGTAATTTTAAATTTATTCTTTAAAAATAACATTGGAATTAACCCACGTCCTTCTGCATGTCATCCGATCGCGCTTACCACTGAGCTATCATCGCTACAAACACTACAGTCTAACATGTTATCTGATTAGAAAACTACGTAGAGCTTCCATCATGGAAACAAAACAGATATATTTGAATCAGTTAACTGGTAAATATTTTTGTCCTCGGTCTATAACTAGGTACTGAAAGACGAGCCTTACTGACACAGCCATCAATCAGAATGACAGCTCGGGGGCTCAGGTCTCTGATGGCCGATTAAGATGCCCGCACCGATATGTTGGACAAATGAGCCGGAAGCGAGGGGCGGAAAACCTAGCACGCGCTAACGTCCTTAGCACATCACCAGAGGCGAACGATCGTACGGTAGCCTCGCTACTTGCTACCTAATCCGACACTTCAGTATACCGACGACGTATCCAATAATGCAACTGAGGCTGACATTGAAAATACGTGTGATTTTGCGTAACTAACTCGGAAAACAAATGAATTAAGCATGAGGACAACCTATTGATGATTTTAAGTTCAAGATTAAATAATACTTGATCATAATTCTTTTTTTTATGTAACGAAACGTTCTCTTGGTGTACTGAATTCTATGTCAGAATATTCATTATATCAACTATATGTTTAGTGTCGGAGTACTGATTACAGTCTAAAACGCAAAACGAGAGCTTGATTCTGATTAATCTACTTCTATTTCCTAAGCACGTCATTAATATTATATGACTGTATCAGAATCAACCACAGTAAAATCCTACGTCAGTACCAACTACGATAGTGTGCTATAGGGGTAGATTAATGTACATTGACCGTCTAGGTGTTTACTCTCAGGAATTTCTAGACTTTGGTAATGACCAGTGAGTCAGAGTCTACTAATTTCTCGTAAACGTCATATTGTTATGCAGTACAGACGTCATGTCTAATTGGCTGCACTTCAGCCAAAGCGTAGTCTATTATAAGTTGATGTTCACACTTAACATTTGATACAGGTTTTCAAAGTGATGACAAAAAAAGTTTTATTTAGGTATATGATGACAAATCAGTGCCTGTTCGGGCATCATATAAGGAAATCGGGCTCAATATTGGAGTCCGTGTCGCTAAAAACGATCATGACCTCTGCCGTGATCTAATCGAGACGTCACCGAGGGTTTGGCTTCTATAGTCATTGTTATTTATTCTGTGGTTTAGATGACATCCGTTCGCGCCCGTTTGATGAGCAGCAACTAGTGATGGGCTATAATCGAGATTTAGCGCCACGTGAAAAACTCATATCGTTAGTAACTATAATATTTGTTTTTGAAAATTTGTCTTTGGCGTATCACGTGGCGAAGGAAAAATGGAGGAATATTAAGTATTATTAGGTGCAAGAGTTATGGAAATTTAAGCGTATGAAAACTTAGACTTGTCAGCTATATTACGCTTGACTTTTAAAAATTGGCATTTTTAAATATCGCACAATAAATTTGATAATTAAAAAACACAGAACTCTGCAATTGCACAATTAGTGACGCCATTATCTTACGCTATCGGAAATATTGCGTTATTACAAAAAACTATAATATGCTATTTCAACAACTTCGTACTAGAATGTTACTAGTACATAATAAATTTATACGAGGCCGCGCGCGCGTTGTACTCAGCTTTGTCTCCATGAAGAAGGTCACCGGATGTGGCCGATTCATCCAATCGGATATAATTATAAAAAATATATCCAATATAATTAAACGTAAGTAATCCCGCATAACTAAAATAAAAATGTTAAAACCATGCTGTTTCCTTAGTCGAACGCATATTAGTGCGTGAATAAATAGTTATTGGTTACCAGCGTAAAGTTTAAACAGTAGCACTAGCATTCGTTGCATGCTATCTGTTTTAATAAGTTAAACGTTTACGCGATTGCTAAAATTCAACGAGCCACAACACAACCGAACATATTGATGTTTTATTTTTAAAAGTCAAGAATGAATGAACTCTACAAGCGCGTGCGCTCATAGAACACGCTCGTGACCGTCGGGCGAGTTGCCAAAATTAAATGAACACCCGATTTCGTTTATTTTGTTTAATTAATGTTTTCTTTGAGAATTTTTCTGTGACGTAAGTATTTAGGTTAGAAGCCAGCGTGAGACTAATAGATAAATGTGAGACAAGCTGAGCTATTAACCAATTAGCGGCTTAATTATAGTTTTAATGGATGAAAAGATAGTCGAGACCATTTGAGAGAGAGAGCATAACGTATGTTTTTAGAATTGAAGAATATAAATGAAATAAAGAGGGATTTTATCTACGCTTTGTTTTATATATGCTATCCTTAGTGGAAATTGTATTATTTTCAACGTAAAAATATAAATATTTCGTGAGCGAATTTTCTTTTATGCATAGCAAAAGGTAAGTTTTGAACACCGTCTTCTCTCAGGTAAGAATTAATTCACCAAAACCTTTGCTTTAAAAAAGATGCATTTAAATTAGGAGCTACGATTGCGATTCTACAGACATCTTTTTGCGTCGGGTAGGGGTTAAAATGATACTCACCTAATTCCCTGAGAAGCGATTCAGATTTGAAGGTATTTAATTTGTAATTACTTACCTACGTAATTCTAATTAAGGATGATAAAATATGCGCAGACGTTCCGATTGGGGCGTTATAATGTACCTAAAAAAAAATTAAGAAAATATAAGTATACGAGTATTCTTAGCAAAAAAAATAAAAATATAGTTAACTGAGGCACTCAACATTACGCCAGGTCGCCCACAACGATCACACAAATAATTTAAATGATAAAGTTCATCTGTTTGTTACTTCTTCATGCTGCAGCGGGCTTAACGGGTGTGGATGAGTTAGGGTCTTAAAGTACAGATACCTTATACCCTGGCTTAACAAACTGGCTACTCTTCATCCCAGAAAATACATTCTATTCTATTGTAGATTAAAACAATTAAAACAACAAACAAGTCATATACGAAAGTAGTCAAAGCAAACCAAGTGAAACTTAAGATATCTAGTAACAAATGAAGACTTCCAATCTATCATCTTAATGATACGCAATTATTGTATTGTGATCAAAATTAAAAAATATCTTTGCGAGCTGCATCACGAAAGCACTGCCACTGCCTAGTTACTACTAGATTAATTACGTAATAATAATTTCGAATGGTACGATACATTTCTCTGAAACCTCATGACTTGAGACCTTACACTTGCATCCAACTCCAAACTAATTAGTTACTTTAAATCTGGAGCTGTCGACGGCGGTAATCAGCGAGGACGCCGCGTGTTCCGATAATAATTTAACACCATATAACATATCTAACTGTATTCTAGAATCTATCACATTAGAAGCTAGAAAGCAGTCAGTCGATATTTAGACTTTTAGACCTGTAGCACGTCGATGTTAACTAGGTACTATTTAATATTTTGCCTCTAAACGAGTGTTAAATCGTTAACCCTACAGACGGCAAAAATTTACGTAAAATGATCGAAGAATACATTGCAGTAGAGTAACATTAAATTAAAGTAACGTAATTTGTCAAGTTAGATAAGGCGAATGAATTAAAATAAATTAACTCTCCACATTCCATTGTCCATACCAGAAATTACAGACGTAGGAAAGAACTGGTCAAAACTAGTATGACCACCATCACACCTCAACAAGTTCTTTTTAGGTTTAGGTTAAACTTTTATTCCTAAAATAAGTTTGTGTACACTAAGACTAAAACGAATTGAACTCAATTGGTATGTAGGTAAGTAACAAGAACCAAAAATATTTATTTATAAAAGATTAAGATTATAATTCTCAACAAAACTTAGTATTCATAACAGAGAGTATGACGTCACGCCATACGAAACGTCATTGCTGTAGATGCCATTTTCGTAGAACAACTGTATAAAGTTTCATTCACACGGCATGACGTCATTCAGACGCCAGGACAGTCCTGGCCTTTTTGGTAAGCTTTATTAGTTTTTAAAAATAACTTTTACTAATTTTTGTTTAAACTTGATATCAGGTTACAGTATTAGCCAAATTTAGTTATCTAGTCTATTATGAGTCGACGTAGGTTGAAAACACATCAATATCAGTTTAGTAGCGCACGTCTACATGCTGGTGCTTGTAACATCAGAGAAACTTTTCAATTTCCCTCGTAAAGTTGGCAACACTCGTTCCAAGAGCACTAAACTTGTATTCATGTACTAACAAAAGAGATTTCAACTGATTTCCCTAAAGACCATTAACAGCTGACGGGTTACCGACGTCGTATCGAGATATAAATCGACGTTTGTTATCATGAACAGATTATAGACGTTAATGATTAGGTTGCATAAATATTTTATATAATAGGACGAACATTTGCGCGATGTTTAATGTAATGTTTGTTCTGTGTCTGGGTGTTCTCTATGTATTATAAGTACGCACCTATTTACAAAAAAAAATAAAAGTATTCTGTCAGTTATCTGGTTCCCATAGTATAAGCTTTGTTTAGTTTGGGACCAGATGGCGTTGTGTGAAATGTCCTAAAATGGTTATGGTTATTGGTTAATGGTTATTTTTATGTATATCTAGAATATAAATAAAAATAAATATTAATATAGAAAATTACGTTTTGGCGAATATAATATTTTTTTATGTAAAAGTAATGAGACGAACGACACGCTCTCCTGATGGTAATAGATAACGCCTGTGATACATATAAATTTTATCTATGATTAGAAGTCTTAATTAGGTATTATTCCCTTTTTGATCAGATATCCATTCAATAGACCTAGTTACGCCACGGGATTTCGAACTGCGGAACAGCTAACGCCATCTCTGGGAGGGTGTTGGAACTGCTTTCATCGCCGACCCAGTTACAACCCTTAGCAATGGTGTTACGGAATGGTCTCGTAGTTCGCGCCAGATCCGCTAGACGGCTAAAGGAAGGGCTTTACCTTATCTAAACCAAATATTTAGAAAAAAATTAAACGAGATGGCGGTCTAACGTGAGGCTATTTTTATTAAATACAAAGATATCTAACGTTATGACATTAACTTGCTTAATGAGTTAATTAGTATTTGGATATAGCAGTAGCAAAAGATTTAATTTTCGGTACAATATATGGTAATATAATACAACATTAATTCTAATTGGAACTTTTAGACCATATGGTGAAAATCGCATAGCCTTTACAGACACAGTTATCGTAGACCTTGAATACATTATATTTCAAATAGCGCCAATATAAATCGTTTACACGAGAGACAATCTCAAACATAAGCAAGCATTAAACGACAAAAACGCTTCATTACTCATAAAAAAATGACAACAAAATTCACAGACAAAAATACGTAACAAGCTTAACTGTGTACACAAATTAGGCGTAAAGTTGGTTGCTGGGGAACTCGTCGAAGCGCTAGAGTTCACGCCAAATTTTTTAGCCGTTCTGAAAGCAATATTTTAACAGCTGTGCATATACGTTTCTTTTCTCGTTAGAATATATTCTAGATAGTCGATAAAGCGGTCTACAACAGAGTACATTTGACTAGATTAAACGGTTAAGTCTACTCGGAACTTAAGACATAAATAACTTTATCGTTTCCGGACCATTAGGTCCGATACTTAATACACCCCTGTATTAATCAATGAGCGGGGCTTTTGTGATCGTTCTATATTCCAAAGAGAATATGCCTAGTGAAACTAAATAATAGTCGTAAGTAGAAAGAATAGTCTCTAAGAATAATCTAAAAACCTTTATAAACAACTTTTTTGTACACGTTTCTAGATAATTATGTATTCATCTCTATGGTTGTGAATCGTGTTTGATAATTAGTTATAAATAACTGTTATCTTACTATTGTTTCATCAGAACACTTACTATGGAAATTGACGTGGTTTTGACACATTTTTGTTTTACTTATGCGGGATTACTCACATTTAATTTTATTGGAAACTCCGACTATAGTTTCACATTTTTTCATTCCACATCCGGAGGCCTTCATCATGGAGACAAAGCTGAGAACAACTCGCGCGCGGCCTTATCTTGCTTAGCACTGAACGTGAGTAATCCCGCATAAGTAAAACAAAAATCAGGGCACTTCTTACTTGATTCCATATGTGTGAACTATTTAACTTCGCATAACCAGTATTGTACACACTCTGTTATAAAGTAGCTGTTTGTTTTCCATTTAAAATAAAATAAGAGCTTTAGGCTTTTTGTCAAGGGAGGTATTTAATATTGGCGTGGCCTTCATGCTATCTATAAGCATTTTGTTATGGTGTTACGGTTAACGGGAACTTTTGACGTTGAACGCACTGATGGCGATGGTGGAAGGGTTCCTATGAATATAAAAATATGCGGAATGGAGTATTAAAGTATGATTTTGGGTAGAGCTGTGTATTTCACGGCCAGTGTGGGCCAACAAAGACAAAATTGGCAGTCGAATTACCAAACGTATTCATTTAAGTGTTCAGTGTTTTCGTTACAAAATAGATGCAATGAGCGCGATTTCTTTTTTAATGAATTTATTTTTAGTCCTATTTAGTGACGAAAATAATTCGTTCGCTCGTTAGTAAATGCTACATCTACCTATGTTACATATATATGTACAGTATACGACTACGCCCAACGCAGATTAGAGCATTTATATTCGATACCTACTCAAATAAAAATAAAAAACTTAATTATACAAGAAACATATTATTATTTTAGATTATCTTAGACCGGAAGGTTGTATTTCAAGTGGCAAACGTTTTATAATTTGATTGTATAGCTTGAAGGACCATCTCATCATCATTCAAATTGTAAGTTACCCTAGTCAACAACGCAAGGATTCGATTCATATCAAATTACCCTTACCTACATTGGTCTTGGTACAAGCCCAGAGACTGTAGTGACCAAGAAATAGGCCAAATGTTTTCATCGAAATTCCAACCTTATAACACGAAGCAAAGTAGGTCAAAGTCACTTAACAATATTTCACTGTAAACGGCAAGCAGACGAGTGAAGTTTAACAAAAGCTCGTTATTAATGTTTCCGAATTAAGTATTGAACGTTTCCTTTTGCGAAAACAACAAGGCTAGCTTTTTGGACCGTGAAGCCTGTAGCAATACAATGTCGCTAAACGAGTGAAGCCAATGTGTCAGAATTTATAGAAACTAATCTGAATTTGTATTACGTTGATCCAATCTTAAAATCTGATAGTTTTTAGAAAACCATCAGTCTGTCTGTCTATACATGTGACGTTTCGTCTGCGTACTGTGGCATTTTCAATCAGACCTCATGAGGATCACATTGTATCGTAATTTAAAGTTTTATATTAATCGTTATTTTATTCCATCTTTGGATCATAAATCGGAATTGTTTAAAAAATGCAAGAATCAGTGTTTATCTTCTTTTCACAACCAAAGGACTAATCTCGCCAAAATATTTCAGATTTTGTTATAGTTGGCATAATGACTTTAGGATCAAAGTAAGATTTTTTTATTAATAAATGGTGTAGCATTTGACCGCCATTTAGCCTCATGTTAGGTGAAGATGCGGTCTATGATAGAGCACGCTTGCCTACAAGAAACCGATACATTCGTGACTTGAAGGCATCCTGATTATATCTATCGGGAAACACCCACTCGGGCAGCAAATTCCATTACTTGCATACAGATTACCTGATGGTAAACTATCACCGTTGCCTACGGATATCTGCAATACCAGGGGCACTACAAATACGTAGCCGACCTTTTTAGATTCTATTAACATGTTTTTTAAAGAACCCAATGTTGTAACTCCGCGGGACTTGTTAGGTCGTCATGCCAAACTCTGTCGAAAGCCTTCGTCGAGTACTACTACCCCGTGTTTCTCTGTGGCTTCACTCTTCAGCCAAAATGTGGACGAGTACCTAAAAAAAGCCGTTGAAAACCTGTAAAGTGGAACATACCTGTAAGTCTGTGTTGAAGATGCAGCAAAACTTACAAGACTTGTAACTTCTGGCAAAGGGCCAATAAGTTAATTCAGTACTAGAAAAATAAGTGTATAGCGAAGAAAACTGGGGGGATACCACAATCTTCTAAAAGCCGTATTTTTTATAATCCGGTTCGACGTCCTCTCACTCTAGTCGCTCTGTCCACAATATAGACGGAGCGAGAGAACGCTTAATATAAAATCATTGAATTCGTGGTAGATCCCCTGAACTTGACGGCCCTGCAACTGTAGATATCGTTAAATGGTTGGAAATATCGAGCCAAGGAGACAGAGCCTTGGGAACGCTGCAATATTACGTTGCATTATTGAGTTATGCAGTTTATTTAATACATAATCGAGTTTGAGTGCCTGTGGTATAAACGATAGCTGTGCTAGGTATGCCAGCGAAGTACTGCACAAATATATAAGGAGTCATCTTGAGAAAAGGATAGCCCTTTACCAGGCCGCGTGCACACGAAACTAAATGAAGTTCTGGCGTCCTGGTATAAATCAAATAAATACTGATTGCAAACCAAACACAGAAATCAATAACTATTCTGTGTTAAGCCATACTAGAATTTGTATTGTTAAGACTAATAACTTAAATTACACTTAAGTCAACTTAATGGCGACACGCTAAATAAAAAATGTGTGCAAAACTATGTTTTTATTCATATTTTTTACTTAATGTGAAAACAATATTATGTCTAAAAGTTAAAACAATCGTGATTATTGATATAAATAAAACAAAAATGTACATTTTATAACATTACCCTACAACATACCGGATAGCCTAAAATCCCGCAGAGTTCGTCTGGCCGCTACATCTTCCAATAAACACTAAATTACGACAAGAATAACTGTGTTGCTTGTATAGTAAATAAGAAAAGTTTCTGTCTGCCAATTTGTCTGAGTTCATTCTCAATTTTCTAAAACCTAAAAAAGCAACAATAGACAAATAAGTGCGATGACCAAAGAAATAAAAAAGTTAAGACAATTGAAATGTTGCGTAGAAGTC